>WBMV01001927.1:0-28082 GCA_013396655.1 Campylorhamphus procurvoides | reverse complement strand
GGAAAGAAAGAAACTTCAATAAAACAAATTGAATTTAAATCCTTCGGTAAAGCCGGTTCCCAGCCAGTGAGCACCGGGAATGGGCTTGGGTTACACCGGGATGGCCGTGTGGCCCCTCACTGCTAGCAAGGGTCTGGGGGTTGGGGGGCCGGGAGGGGTGCCCTGGGCTGGGGGACAGTGCGGGACCACCATCCCCTCACCTCCCACTCACTCCATCCTCTGCCCAGCTCCTGCACAGACCCCTGAAGCTCTGGGACACCCCTAAAACTACGGGACACTCCAAAACTGTGGGTTCCCCCCACTCTCCTTTGAGTTACTCTCAACCCACTGGACCCCCTTGCTCCCCTGTGCCAGTCACAGAATTCCAGCCCTCACTGCCTGGCTGTGTTGGTGTCACTGGAACAGCTCACTCCTGATGCAGGAATGATAAAACCAAACCTTTGGGAAGGGCCAGTGGGCTTGGGGGGTTCAGGGGGCTCAGGGGCTGCTCTTTCCAGAGCATCCACCCATCTCAGAGCCATCCTGGAGGAGCTGCCCTCCCTGGAAGGTCTCAGTGGCCCTCCCTGGGCACGGGCACCATCCTCAGGCTGCCCATCAGTGCAGTTACGAGATGATCCATGGAGACCAGTGGATGAAGAGGAGAATCCACCATGATTTCCACACTTCCTAAGCTGGGTTGGATGGCAGGTCCCCAGAGGGGTGAAGCCCCTGAAATTAACTCCCCTCTGCCAAGGTAACTGCCCAGAACATTGTCGATACAATCAGCAACAAAGCCTAAATGTCGTGGAGCAGGATAAATACGGGGATTCATAGATCATCTCTCTTGCATGGTCCTGCCTATGAGTTGTCTCAAAGCATCTGTGACTTCAGGAGCTGCAGAGGGACCTGGGCTCTGCCAGCCCCTACAGGGACACGAGGTGGCATTTCTACAGCAGCTCCATTTGGGTGAATAACCAGGCAATTCTGGTCAGTAGCAGCTTGGCTAAGGATGGCTCGGGTCTCCTTCCTGGAGCCAGAATGCCCCTGCTGTGCTGGAGCCCCCATTCTTCACGGGGGTGTTTATTCCTGCAGGAGGCCCCCCCGTGTTTGCAGCAGTCCCCAGGAGGGCACACAATCCCCCTCTCGTGTCCTGTGGCACAGGGAGCAATCTGGAAGCTATTGCACCGGTGCGTCCCTGCAGCAGGAACCCGTGCCCACTTCATTTCCTTTAAGGAAACACAACCCGAGGGGATAATTAGAGCTTCTTTGCGTACACAGTCCCATATTGTTTATCCAACACAAATTAAAAACGTGGTCCTCAGGAACACGGAGCAGGGGAGATAAAGGAGTGATCAGCTCCCAGATGGGTTTCATTATTGTACACCAGGCCCCCAAAACCACTTGGTGTTCCAGGACAGTGGCAGGAAAGTTGGGGTGTTCAGAGAACAAGTGAAATCCGGGGATACACCCAGAGTGCTGTAAATAAATGTGTGGTGGGAAATCAGATGAACCTTTGTGCCAGCATCCATCTCTCTCCTGCGCTTTTGTGCCTCTTGTTTACAATATTCAGGTTTTGGGTGCACATGAATCGTGTGAAAGCCTGGTTGGAAATGAGAGTCATGGAATCACAGAATGGTTGGGTTGGAAGGGACCTTTAACATCACTGAGGACTTCAGGAGGTGCTGAGGGCTGGGCAAATGGGGTGGTTTGTGCTCACCCCCTGCTCTCCAGCAGGCAGGAGTAGAGGGGCCCTGCCAGGGCTGGGGGCTCTCATGCACCAGCAGTTAAGGGAGAGCTTCAATGGACCCTGAAGATGGAGAAGGAGGTGAAGGGGGAGTGGGGAAAAGCCCCTGGAGTGGAGCCCCAGCTCGGCTGCAGCAGTTCTGGCTCCATCAGTGCTGCGGGCAGGCGGAGCAGGGAAAAAATGCCATCTGGGGTCTCACTTGAAAGAGGTTTTACAAGCAGTGGGATTTTATTACAAGCAGTTGAGTAATGGTGTGATTTCTGCCTTGCTCCACGGTGGAAGGGCAGGGTTGGGAGCAGGGCTGCTCTCAGCACCTGGGGGGACACCAAGAGCATCCCTGGGCAGAGCCACCCTGGGCAGAGCCACCCACGGCCCTACTGCTGACATGGGAGAAAATCCTCTGCCCCTTAGGAAATGCTCTGTGATCCATCCCAGAGGTACACAGGCTGGATGTGAACACTGTGTTCTATGGTAAAACAATGGGAATGGGAGAGGCCAACCCATGTGGGGACACACAGGAAGATGCTGGTGGCATCCCTCAGTGCCCACGGACCACTCTGCGGGGCTCAGGGGAATCTCGATCCAAGAAGGGGCCAGAGCACTGTCAGATTGCAGGGATGGGGCCCGTGCCCAAAGCCCAGAGCACATGGCAGTGGTGGCAGCCTGTTCCAATCCCCCTCCTCCCCTCAAGCCGGAGCTCATTAGGGCAATGCTGTTTGTTTGTTTTGTTAATCGACACCAAGAGGCCCCATCTGGGCTCTGCTGAGCCCCTTCTCCTTCTCCATCCCTGACAGCACGTAAGGCAAAGCCAATTTTCCGGTGTGGTTTCTGTGGCCTGGGAATGTATTTTGGGATCCTCATTTGAAGACCTCGATCGAGCTTTTCCCTCACCCTCCTCAGTCCCCATCGCTGTTCTCCCTGTGCTGCCTGTGACCAGACTGCTCTTCTCAGCCCCCTCCCTGGAGCTGTGTCACTGTGGGGAGGATGGAGGGACCTCACCAGGAGACAGGGAGCATCCCTGGACACGTCTGGGATGGACACCTGTAGGAGGTACCAACCAGAGCCGGGTTATCACTCACCTCCACAGCAGCTCCTGCTCTGGTGAGGTGAGAAAATGTTTCCCTGGAGCACAGTGAGCACTCACATCTCACCTGGAGGAATGGAAAAGGTGTGCAGATGTGGCACTTGGGGACATGGGTTAGTGGTGGCCTTAGCAGTGCTGGGGGAATGGTTGGACTTGATGGTCTCAGAGGGCTTTTCTACTCTGAATGGTTCTGTGACTCTGTGACCTCATGCTCCACAGTGATTCATTTCTTAAAATTCCCTATGGACCAGGGCAGCGTTGGGAGCAGCAGGTGGGTACCAGCAAACCAGGGAGCATTTCCCATCCTGAAACCTCCTGGAGACACCAACAGAGAGGTCACCTTCGATTGGCCCTGCTGGTGATTCTGCTGCCTTTGGGGCATGTTGGATCCACCAAACTCTGATGAGGCAACACGGACAAACCAGAGCACAACATACCAAAGCCAACTTGTGCAGTGCAGGCAGGGACACCGGGAACACGAGCAGGGACATCACAGAGACACCAGCAGGGACATTGCAGAGACACAGGCAGGGACTCCTCTCCACTGCAAAGTTGTCACGCTGATATCTGAGCGTGGATGTGACAGAGGCTGATGTGACAGAGGCTGATGTGACAAGCATTTGTCACTGTGAGCCAGCAGTGGAGCCAAACTGGGCTGCTCCAACCTCCAACCTTCCCCTCCTACCCCCATAACACCTCCTGCTTTTTGCTGGCACAAATGTTTCTGTAGCCAGGCAAGGAACAACTCTGGCTGGAAAAAGCCACATTTCAAAGCAAAGCCACCCCTGTGACTGGCGTCACCTGGCTTCAGACATGCCCCAAGCAAGGCTGGCCCTCCTGGCCGTGCCTCCCACAGCCCCACACTCCTCCATGTGCGGATGCTCTGGGAAGGAAAACAAAAGCCAATGAAATCTATCAGGTGAGAAAACCTTTTTGGAGGACAATAATGGGAAGAAAAGGCTTTTCTCAGCCTCCCTCCACACGCACAGTCAAGGCAGCATCTGTCCTGCTCCATATGATTTAGCGAGCGAGAAGATGAAGAGCAAATGTGCCATGTGAAGGTTTGGTATTCCTTCCTTCCTAATGACTTTGGGAGGCATCAGAGACACAGGTGAAGGGACACAAGGGTCTCTGGCCACCAACCCAGTGGCAGCCACCAGTGACACCAGACCCCCTGTGACAAGGAGCTCCACGACCCCAGGACAGTTGTGCCCGGGCTGCACTGCTCCCCATCAGGTGAAGAAGAGGATGAGCCTCACCACAGGGCATTCACAGACCCCAGCACTCCTTCCCATTGTCTCCTAAGGCTCTGTAGAGCTTGGCTCCCCCTTCCCCTCCCTGGGCTTGGGAACATGTGTCTAGCAGATTTTTATTAACTGTGCAGCTTTCCCTTGCTCGCTTTCTGTCTCTTTTTTTCTGCTCCCTGCTTGCTTGACAGAATTTAGATTAGACAAAACATGAGATCATTCCTGCCTGCACAAAAAGGAAATAGAAGAAGAGAAGGAATTGGCTTTCGCTGCTGCACCCCCTTCTCACCCCACCCCAGCATCTCCACCTGCCCCAGCCCAGTCCCTCTACCCCATCTGGCAGATTTTTAATGTTCCAGACGTGATGAAAGTCCAGGGAAGACCTGCTGTTCACCCCCATCTCATCCTCAAACCATCCCTCTCCCTGTGCCCAGTGGAGCTGTTTGCTCTCCCCAGCCCCAATGGCTTCACTCCCCATGTGGTGCAGAGCTGGCACAGCCACCTGGAATCCTCCCTGCAGAGATATTCTGAAGGGCAGAGGCTCTGCCAGCTCTTGTGCTCTGGGTCAGTATTGCCCCTGTGCCCCAGGCTCAAGTTTTCCCCATGCTCACTTCTCCCCACCCTTCCCAAGGAATGGGGGCTCCCAGTGAAATGGGAGCAAGAGCCAAACTGGGGGATACTGGTTGGACTTTCATAGCAGCAAATGCCCTGGGTTTTCATGGGGTGAAGGTGGGAGGGAGCCTGTTGTCCATCTGGAGGGTCTCCTTCTGGAGAGAGCCCCTGGCACAGCCCTGGGTGCCCCTGCCTTCCACTGAGCTGCTCCCCTTCCCCAGGAAAACCATGAGGCAATGGCATTGCTGTGGAATTGGATTTCCTCCTCACTGCTGCTCCCCTTTCCAAGGAGGAATCTGCAGCTAGTTTTAGGGACACCTGGAGGAGCTGGAAAAATGATCTAACATCTCCCATGGCTTTGCAGAAATGGAGGGAGGTGTGAGAGGGGGAGGAAGGCAGCTCTGCAGCCATGAGCCATGCGGGCAGATGGGAGGTGAGAAGATTTTCCCATTCCTGGTTTCCAGAGAAACTTGCCTCTGGGTAGACAAGAGGTGGTTCAAGACCCCACTCAGCATCAGAGCCCAAATGGTTGGGAATACCAAGATCACATCATGCATAGGCTGTGCTTATCCCTGGTAGCTCTGCAGGGTGTCCCCAGATGGGTGACCCAGCACATCACCTTCTCTTTATACCCCCAGCCCCATCCACACCTCCTGGCACAGCATCTGTTCAATGGGAGGGCAAGGAAGAGCAAAGAAATCCAGAGCACTTCTCTCCCTCCCTCCCTCCCTTCCTTCCTTCCCACACACACATGTTCTCTCTCACACACACGTTCTCTCTCTCACACACACAAATCTCACTCCCTAAGCCTATCCAGGAGAAGCTCTAACATCCCTGGGCATGGCAAAGGATGCATCTGCAGATCTCACAGCCTCTGTTGTTTCTCTCCCATTTCTTTTCCTCTCCCTGACCTTCCTGTTGGAGAGGACACCTGGATGACTGACTGGAATTTAATGATGATAATTGGATAAATAAACTCCTGCCCAGACAGCAGCAGTGACATCAGCCCATCCCACAGCCGTGCCTCTGGAATAGCGGGTTCAAGGACTGCATCCCAACACTAGGCATGCTGCAGGGGGAGGAGAGAGCACTGCAGGATCACTGATGGAGGGGGTCACAGCCTTAGCAGCCCTGAAGGTTGCTGAGACACATCTGATCCCTTGGGGGTCCTGTTTTCAGCAGAGGTGATCTCAGGCAGAGGAAATCCAGAAGTGGCCCAGCTACAGGAACACTCCTGAGGGAGCAGGGAGGACCCAGGCTGGGTTAAATGAGTTTATTTTGTAACACCAAATGACAACCTGAGAGGTTGGAAGTCAAGGCCAACCCAAAAGCAGCTTGAGAGAAATCCTAATGTGTAACTCAGGAGACGGAGCGAGGCTGATCGGGTTCTCCTCCAGACTCTCAGGGTGCTTTGGGGAAACCCTTCTCCTGTTTCATGAGTTTTCTTTCCTGTGGCCATGAGGATGTTTTTAAACTAAAACTTTCAACCTTGCTTTGCCAGGACCTGGAGCCTTAAGGAACAAAGAAGAACTTGTGATCTCCAGACATGACGTGAACACAATCCTGACTGTCCTTTGTGCCTCCCTCTGTGCATCCTTCTGGCTCCACGTACCACTCACAAGGTGGCACATCAGATCTGGGCAAGCAGAGGCTGCCCTAAGCCCCCGATTCCCATCTCAAATCCCCTTCATCCTAGGAAATATCCTCATCCCAAGGACGAAGCAGTCCCAAAGGAGTGGGTGGGACGTGTGGCTCAGGTTGAGGCAGAGCTCGATGAGTTATGTCCCCCCATGATGTCACAGCCCAGAGATGTGCCAGGAGGCTGGTGCATCATCTCCCTGATATAGCAGTGTGGGCTGTTCACAAGAGCACAACATCTTGAATCCTGAATTCCCAATGTGCTCCAGTCCTTTGGAAGCCCAATGAAATGTCATCTGCTCGCTGGCAATGGGGATGGGAAGCCAGCCCAAGCCTGGTGCCAGCTGGTGGATCCGTCCCACTGCCAATGCCGGGGAGGACACTGTGCCAGCAGGAGGGGTTTGGTGAAGAGGTGCCATGTGCTGATGTGTTGGCTTGGGGAAGAAGGAAAAGCAATCCAAACGATTTCCAGAGCATCAGATCCAGCTGGAACACAACTGCAGGACCCCACAAAGGAGTGCCCCCCTTCCCTGGCCTCCATCCTGGCTGGGGGATCCCTCTACAGAAAGGCAGTGGTGGGTGAGGAGCTCCCACCATCCTGACTCCCCAGGAGCTGTGGGGAATGTGCAGAGAGCAGAGAGCTCCCCAGGTTTTTCCTGGGTGTTTTACCACCTCCTTCCTGCTGGGCTTCCGTGCCTTCATGTGCATGGCTTAATGGGAAGGAGAGTGTCCCCTCCTGCCCCAAAGAGCAGGACAAACCCAGCCCTTGCAGGTGATATGGTCACCTCACAGCAACTGGAGACTGGTTCCCCCATAAATCTCCTGGAGGCTTCACTGCTTCCAGAGCCTTGAAATCTGTTTATTCCTGGCTATTCATTTCCCCTCACCCCACGTTTTCCAGCTGGGTACTCATCCTGCCCATGCCCGTGTCCCCCCCACGTGGACCCCGTGTTCCATCCCCGTGGTTTTTGTGATGGGGTGGGGGGCCCACGAGCTCCGGAGACACTCACCAGCCTCCTATTACAGCTTGTTAGAGAGCTATTATAGCCTCCCTCGTTTAGAGAATTACTCATTTTTTAGGCCTTTCAGGAACTTTAATGAGTTGTTTTAAACACATGCAGCAGATGTGGCCTTGGGATGAGCTCCTTTGAAACCTCCCTCCCCCAGCACAGAGCCAGGAGCGAGTTGGGGTCCCTCTGTGATGGTTCTTGTCCCCTCCATCCCTGAGTACCCCCAGCCCTGCTGTGGTGCCAAACCAGACACCTCAGAACAGCCCAGTGCTGCCTCTCTGCTTGTGATCTCCAGGCTTTCTGGGTGGAGGGATCCCAGAGAATGCAGAAAAGGGGAAAAATAGAGGAAAAATGGAAAGGAAGGGCAGGACGGGTGTGCTGAGACCAAGCTGGGCTCTGCCTATGGGACCTGCTTTTAGGAAGGGAAACAAGTGTCTGCTGGTGCAGCAAGATCAAGAATCAATCCCTGCTCCAGGGAAGCCAGGAGGGCTGGAAAGCAGCTGGGACTTCATCCTGCCACTTGGCTCATGAGGGGTGCAAAAAACTCCCATGGCTCCTTATTGCCAGCCCTCAGCACTTCCCAAAGTCAGCAGAGAGGCTCGAGCTGTGTGATATGCTGAGCTGGGGGCTGATACGAGGCACTGCCCCAGGGGAACACAGCCTGGGAACACATGGACACACAGCCCTGATCTGCCTCCTCACAGAGTATCCTCAGAGTTTGTGTTCCTTTTTTCTCTTTTGGATGGTTATCAATGTATTTACAAAGCCTGGGCCAAATTATAGCCCATGACCCGATCCCCTGTTCCCAGTCCCTGGCACCCCTGCAATCAGCAGGGATCCACTCCCATCACAGCTGAGTCCAGGAGCCAGTGGCCCTTCCCATCCCACCACAGGCTCCTCTCACCTCTCATGCTGCATGGGATGCCCTGTGCCTGCCAGCCCTGGGGAAATCAGGATGGAGGTCAGCAAGGGGAAAAAAGGAGGGGAAAGGAGAAAGGCAAAAGAAACCGAGTGCTTTGGTTGCGGGGGAAGCTTCAGCCCGTGCTGGAATGCAGATTCTAACTGGAACTCATGTAAACACACCCGGATTACAGGTGTCCCATGCAGAGCGATTGCAGGTGCAGGGTTTGGTCCCTCAAGAGATGTGCAGCAGAGCTGGGGGTGGAGCAGCAGCAGTTCCCCCGTGCTGACTGAGGGCAGGGGATGGGCTGGAGCCCCTCTGAGCCCTGTGCTCCCTTGTGCCATCCTTGGGAAGGGAGGTGCATGACATCAGCCACTTCCAAAGACAGCCACATGTCACTGCTGACAGGGATCACTGTGTCCCCTTTTCCTTTATTATTTTTTTACCTGTCCCTGTGAGGCCACTGGAACTGAGGGCAGGTTGAATCATCCCTACCAACACTGCTGCACGAGGGAATTTCAGAAGACAAAACACAAGGACCAACCCAGAGCTGTGGAGAGCAGGAGATCTCTCAGGGCTGCAGGGAAGGAAGGGAGGCGTCACTTCAAATCACACTGACAAGAAGTTGCCTTTGGTGCTTCCCTGCTCTGGTTCAGCTGCAGCCCCGTGAGCGTGGAAGTGACTGGGTGATGGAGTTCAGTGCTCCCATCTCTCCAGGGAGCTGGAGCCTCACCTGCAGTATCTGCTGGGCTGTGTGGATCCCAGCAGCAGCCACGCTGGGACTGCAGTGCCTGGAAAGGTGCAGGAGTTAAATAATCCTCCCAAAGGTGATGCCTGGTGCACCACGGTTGGCTCACGGGGCAAGAGAGAGAGGCACCCTGAGAGACACAGCCTCCATCTGGTATTGCAGCATAATTGGTCTTTGCACTGAGTTATTGTGACATGATAAAACATGAGGATGAAGGAGGGAGGTGGGGTGGGTGCCCACTCGGTGGGTGCCCCACTCCCTACACAGAGCTGGGGGAAGGTGAGCAGAGAAGTGTTTTGCAGAAAGTCTCATTTTTCAAAGAGCTTTGCTTCACCTGCTTTCTGTGGCTCCAGGTTAAGTACCACCAGCAGCACTGGCTTGGCCAGTCAGCACTAAAAATATCTGCCCCATTAACCTGGTTCCATCCCAGCAGGGAGAGGGACCAGCGATTCTCCTGAGCTCCCCCAGCAGCTCTGCTCCCCTGTGACCCCAGATCCCCCTCCCCAGCAGCCCCCACACAGCAGCTCTGGGAAAACTGCCAGGAAAACACCATCCGACCTAAACCCGGCTGCTTCTGAAAGTGCAGCTTAGCCCAGTTTCTCCTCCATCCCCCCTGCTCTGTATTCACTTGGCTTTGGTCCCTCTGAGCAGCAGCAAAGTGCTCAGAGAGGAGAGGAGAGGAGAGACTATTTCCAGCTGGAAGGGACTTACCATGCCCATCCAACTGCTCAGCAAATACCAAATGCTCAGCTGATTGGCAGTTTTTCCCTCAGTCCAGGGGAGTCAAGTTTGAGTTCCCAACCAGAGCAAGGGAAGAAGGGCTGCGAGTACCTTTCCTCCCTTCCCTCCTCATGGAGCTGGCAGCTCTCCTGCCTCTCTTGTCTTTCACCAAACAGAGCTCTGAATGACTTTTTGTAACATGATATGCAGCTGGAGGCCGGTGTGTCAATAATAAATACACAAGCAGTGAAGAGGCAAAGCGTGGGGCCAGGGAAGAATCCTGCCTGCAATGGCCAGGTGGGTGCCCAGCGGTGGTGGAAGGGAAGGACTCTGTCCCAGTAGAACACAAATCAAGGGAGTGATCCAAACAGCTGAAGTGGCCTCATGGTTTGCCTCTCCCAGGGCTGCCATTCTCCTTGTGAGGCTCCATGCCGAGCTCTGGGATCATCCATCATGTGCATGGGACATGGACAACCTCCACACGCCAGGGATGTCTCTGCTCCCCCCTCCCCAGTCTCAGGGTCTGTACTCAGGTCCTGATTTGTGACCATGGCTCCAGTTCAGAAGAGTCTTTGTTTTCCTGCTGTCACTTCCAGCAGATGAGACTTACGATGAGTCTTATTTTATATCAATGACTGTAAAGATATTGTCCTTTCTTAATGCAATAAACTAATAAAAGTTGACAATAGCATCTGTTCCCAGGGTTTAATCTGCATATAGATCAGGAATGTGGTGATTCCAGAAGGAGGAAACAAGAGTTTGATAAAAGAAGATAAGATGGAAAAAATACCATCTGGAAAACAAAGGAAGGAAAGGCTGAGGCCATGACAGTAATGGGAGATTTAAAACCTGACAGACTGTAAATCAGATCAATCTGGGATCACACTTGGCCTCCCTGCCCATCTCATGGGACACAGGGCTGGCTCATGCTGCTTGGAGGGGAGTCCCAGCCTGGGTCATGCCCACCCTCACTCTGCTCCAGCCTGTGCTCCCTGTGAGTGCTGAGGGAATGGGAGGACAGGCTGGTTTGGACTGGGTCCAGCTTTGGGACCTTTGTCTGTCTGAGGAGCAAGCTGAGGGTGGAATGTGATGTTGGGCAGCCTGTCCAGGACTCGGACTGGGATCCCAGAGAATGGCTGGGATTCCAATGGTGCTGTGAGGAGAGGAGGAGCAGGGGCAGAGGCACAAGAGCTCTGCAGCAGGAACTGACTGAGAAAGCATCTCAGCACCTCAGCTCAGATGGTCCTGCACCAGGTAACCTTGTGAGACATTTCTGTACTTATCCATCCCAGAATGGTTTGAGTCCCTAGAAAAGCAGGGTCAGAATTTTCCCAGGAAGCCCTTTCTGCCAGTCCTTGCAGTGCAGATGGTGCCCTGTCTGAACACCTGGACTGGTGGAACTTGCTGACCCCCTGTGCATCAGACCCCCTGGCCTCCCAGGAGGGTTCAGTGGGACAAGTGCTGGGAAGGACACGTTGCTGCAGCTGCTGAGTCCTATGGGAATATCTGGGAATGGTGGCATGCCAGAACACCAGGGAAACTGGGAAGCCTTGCAGTAAGGCAGACTGCCCAGTCTGCCCAGTGACACCTATGTCCCTCTTTCCTAAAAGCTGTCACAGGCTTTAAAGCCATTCCCACATCTTATGCCGTGCAGGACGGAGCCTCCAGCAGAGCCTCCCAGCCCAGAGTCCAAGCCCAAGCCTTGATACAAGGGCTGGACCCACTCCAGCTCTGAAAGCAGCGGTGGGACTGCTGGACTCTTTGGTTTGGCAGAGCAGAGTGTTTGTGGTGATGAATTACCCCTCTCGCAGAGAAGTCCCTCCCCATCCTTCTCTTCTCGAGCAGGGCCCTGACCTCCCTTCGCTGCTTTTGTCCCAGTCTCCCCAGGAAGCCTCTGCCTGGATAAATGCTGTTTGGGAACAACAATTCCCGGGAGGTGACGATGCTCACCTGCTGGGGGTTCTGCATCAGTTACAGCCCTCACAGTTGTCCCTGTGGTGGGGAGAAGGAAAGTTCTTGGCGGGCCAGAGGGAGAGGGTTGGGATGGCAGGGATGGGATGGGATGGGATGGGATGGAGCAGTCTGGGAAGTGAAGAGCTGGGATCCGTGTGCCAGCAAACCAGGCATCCCTGCCCTAGGGAGCTGCCAGAGCCTCGCTGCCCCTCCTGGCTCCCCAGGCACCCTCCTGCCATCAGAAATGTGCCCTGGGCCCCATGACATCAGCAGGGCGAGGAAATGACCTCACAGGGAGGGCAGCAGGACCCGCTGCCAGGTGATGGCTGCGCAAACATCGCGGCCATTCTCATGCAAATGCAAGAGGCAGAGGGGGGAGAGCGAGCCCGGAGAAATGTGATGTGTCGGCAGAATTGTTTCTATACAGAATATTTTTCAAAGACTTCAATAAGGCAAGAGCAGCGTTTGCAAAGGGAGTGCGAACAAAGAAAACACAGCTGCATCTTGGGGCTGAAAGGAAGAGGCTGGGGGTGGCTGCGATCAGCTGGGGGGGCGAGAATCGGCCGGATCGGGCACAGAATGGGCGCATTTTTCTGCAAATATTTGCCGGTTTGGATGAGTTTGCTTTAGTGCTTCTTCCCCCTTCTGTGCTCCCACTCCACAAACATTAGCACTATCAACTTTTACTGGCAGGAGAGCTCTCAGTGGGAGATCTCCGCAGCTGATTCATTGAGGGCTCGCAGGAAATGGCATTTTAAAGGGAAATTTGCATTGTAAGTGCTTTGCACGTTCTGCTAATCAAGGCGAGCATCAACGCCATGAGGCTTCTATGGCCGATTACTGCAGAGCTCCAGTGCTGGCGATGGAGCCGAGGGCGAGCCCTTCTCCAGAGAGGCTCCNGGGTTCCAGGGCTGGGGGCTCAGAGGGTTCGGGGGGCCGTGCCTCGGTGTCGAGGTGGGCACTGCCAAGAACAGGAGTCTCGAAGTGTGCGGGTCGATAGTCAGGGCTCATCCATGTCCTACGAGCAGAGACCTCCGTGGCAGAGAGTTTGGGAATGCTGACAGCTGGACTGGAGAAGTGCTGACTAGAGAGAAGGCTAACATTTTTGGAGCAGCATCCAACAGTTCTGGTCTGTGTCCTGAACCCTTTTGATGCTGAACTCACTCTGGAACTGCTGCACAGGAGTTCTCCCCTATGTTTGTACCCCATGGTGATTTTCATTGGATTTGTAGACCCCAGAACCGTTCCTGGCTTTCCCAGCTTGAGGTTTTCATTTCTCATTCTGGCCCAAGCTTGAAGGAACAAAAAGGCCTGGGGGAAGAATATTAAACAGGATCTACAGACTTCTAAAAGTGTCCTCAAAGGGCAGTTTGTGACCTGTGCAATGACTCGAGTCAAGGCCTGGGAAGGGAGTTCTGAGTCTGGCTGTAACTTTCTCTCCGTTTTCCTTCACTTTCTCGCTTGTTTCACCAGGCTGGGAAAAACCTGCAATGTTTGCAGGAGTATTTCTGGAGTAACACCCCAGTTCACTCCCTGTACTGCCTGGGGAACACGCTGGGCCATGGGGACAGCAGGGTTCGAGCCAGGAGTGCAGATCCTTTTTGTTCTCCCAAGTATTGCTTAAACTTTCTGCTTTTCTGCTCCTTTGTCTCCTTTTGTCTTCTTTATTTGCCCCAAATTCTCCTTCTTTGGAGCTATTTCAGACTGAGTTCCAAGGGGTCTGTACCATTTCTTTCAATTAACCTTCATATCAAAGAGATTGCACCGTGTTCAGCAAGTGTTTTTGGAATAAATGCTAAAAAAATCCCTGCACTATCCTGATTTTTCTTTCTTTTCTGTTATGCCTGGTGGCATCAACACCTGCCCATCACAGTGCTTTCATTCCTGGAGCAGCTCCATCTCTAACACATACAGCTTTTTTATTTATTTTTTTATTTTAATTATACTGTGCAGCCACTTATGTTTTCCTGCCTCCTTGTTCCAATTTCTTCAGTATATTTTCTCTTTCTAACTTCCCACCCAATGGCAGCAGGTGCCTGCCTGTGCTCAGGGGATCCTCTATTGAATTCCTCTCCATTTACTCTGAGAGCAGCTCTCGCTTTGAAGCTGCAGCAGAAATTCAGGTAGAAACTGTGAAATAGTTTCTTCTCCAAGAGAATTTAGTGCTGTGCTGTTTAACTCCCACACAGCAGCACAAAGTGCCCCCCTCAGGTCCCTCTGAGTGAGGAAGAACTGTGGGGCCAGAGTGGTGTAGTTGTATTTGAAGCCAGAACTGGAGGGGGGTGATGGAAGTGGAGGATCCCAGAATCCTGGAATGGTTTGGGTGGGAAGGGACCTTTAAAGCCCACCCAGTTCCACCCCCTGCCCTGGGCAGGGACACCTCCCACTAGACCAGGTTGCTGCAAGCCCTGCCCAGCCTGGTTTGGGAGGCACAGGGGCAGCTCTGAACCCACAGGGCAGGGGGATGAGCACTGTGTCACCTCAGCTCCTGTCCCTGCCCCATCCCACACTGGTGGCTTGCTCCAGGGGTTTCCAAGAAAATAGAAATGAAGAGAGGGAAAAAGAAAAGGGAAAAGGGAGAAAAAGGAAAAGGGAAAGGAAAAAATTGAAAGGGAAAGAGGGGGAAAAGGAAAATTAAGAGAAAAAAAGAAAAAGACAAAAAAAGGAAAAGGAAAAAGCAAATTAAAGGAAAAAAGGAAAAGGAAAAAGAAAATAAGGAAAAGGTAGAAGATCATGGATAAGGAACTGAAACCCAAACAGCCTGAAAATGCTGAGTGTTCAAATGGGCTTTACTGGCCCCCCAGGAGGTGAAGAACAGCCACCCCCTGCCCTCCCTGCCTGCCCAGGCCCATCCCAGCGGTCCCAGGGTCTGTGTCCCCCCTGCCAGCACCACGGGCACCCCCAGCCACAGGTCCCACATCCACAGTGCCCCGAGCAGCTGCAGGAGCTTGGCATCTCCACAGGGAAAACACAAACACAGGGATTTGAGATCCCACCCTGAGCTCTGCCAGCATGAGAGGGCTGAGTCAGCTCTGGAGAGTGATCACTTTATTTGGGGTAAAAGGCACATGGGAAAATCTCTACCAGCAGAAGAAACATTCCCGTTGCTGTTGTGGAACATCTCCCTGCATGCAGAACACATCGGTGGCTGGTTTATTTGCAGCTCTGCTCCAGAGCTTGTGGGAATTACTGGCTGCAGGTTTGGAAATGCAATTATAGGCTTTGCTGGGTAATTTGGGGTTTATTTCCCACCACGTTTGCTGGTGCTCCGCAGAGAGCGGGGGCTTTAGTTAAAGCTCTTGTAACACAGACGTACCTACTATTTGTTTGCTTTTCCTAGAAAGTTTCTGCCTTCCCTCTGTGGCCACGGGATGTTTTCTTCTGGCTCAACACAAATAACTGTTGGGGTCCTCCCTGGCTGGGGCTCGAAACAGGGTACAGAAGGTTTCAGCTCCAGGTTGTTTCCTTCCATCCAAAGCAGCTCAGTTGGGACCAGAGGTTGGTGCAGTCTGACGGCTCCTCAGGGACCAGCAATGGCTGGAGATGCTCTGGGGGGCTGAGCCACAATCCCCACAGACAGGGCTGCCTTCCACACACCCCAAACAGCATCCCTGCCAGCTGAGGGATGCTCACAGCAGCTGAAGCAGTGATGGGGCTGAGCTGGCTGTGCCTGCTGTGTTTGCACAGCCATGGAATTCTCCCTTCCTTGGAAGTGGGCTCATGTCACTCCAGGTCCTGGTCCAAAGTCCCTCTCCAGCTCTCCTGAAGCCCCTTTGGGCACTGGAAGGGGCTCTAAGGTCTCTCCAGAGCAGAGGGGCTCCAGCCCTTGGAGCATCTTTGTGGCCTCCTCTGGACCCTTTCCAAAAATCCACATTTTTCCTGTGCTGAGGACTCAAGCACTGGATGTAGAAGAGCTCTGGGGAGGGTCCTCTGTGCAGGACAGCCTTGCACACATGGGAACCCCGTTCCCTGCACAGCTCTCCCTTCCTTCCTGGGAGAGCAGTAGCCCCATTCCCACACCTGGCTGGTGCTCCCCATCCATCCCACCTCGTTGTCCTGCACATTCACTGCTGGCACAGCTTCCCTCCACTGACCAGCAGGTACTTTGTGCTGCACTAATCATGCATTACCCCAGCAGTAATTCGTGATGGGATTGAACATGTCACAGCCTGGGGAGCCATCAGGAGCTCGGCAACTTCATCATGTGGCTCCCTGAGTGCAGTGACAGGGGCTGGATGGGGAAACATCTCCCTTCTCGGTGTGTGCTCCTGCACCCTTTGTCCAGCTGGGGACCCAGGAGGGGCTGGGAGCACAGCAAGGCTCCAGCGGGATGGACCCAGTGATAAAAGGTCATGCTTGTCTTAAAGGGAGAGCCTGAGCTGTTTTAATTAAATATTTATTTTTAATACAGTCATTGTTATCTTTCCGTCTTTCAAGTACCAAGCAGTTCCTCAGGTTTAGAAAAAGCAAACAAACAAACAAACAAACAAAACCCACCAGGAAAAGAGGAGACCAGGAGGAGAGAGGATGAGCAGGGATGGGAGCAGGGCTCTGAGTTCCCCTCCACCCTCAGAAGATGCTCCAGTGTTGGATGCTCTGCAAGCAGATCCTCACTTGAAGATCCCATCAAGCAGATCCTGCCTTGTCCTGCCCTTCAGACCTAAAAACCCCACACGGTTGGTCCCAGGTGGCAGGAAAATTCCCCATTTTCTGGGAGAGGAGGAAGGTGCAAGCCCGGGTGCCCCCATACCCAACCCTGGTCCCAGCTGCCCCCACCCCACTCAGCTCCATGGTGCTGTGCACCTCAGCTGGATGCCAGAGGAATGAATCAAATGGTGAGAAGGGCATCCCTGGGAGAGTGAGACAGGAACCACAACTCCTTTGCACCTGATTAAACATCGCAGCATTCACAGGGGTAACTCGAGCGGAGCCGTCTCAGCCTCACACAGGGAGAGGCAGACGGAGGAACATCCTCCGTGGAGCTGGGATGGCATTCCTGCCTGCTGAGGTTTGCAGCCAAGCACTCCCTCAGCCTGATCCCAACATGCCTGGCCAGTGAGTAGGGGTTATCCATGGCCAGTATGGGTTATCCATGGCCATTATGGGTTATCCATGGCCCGTATGGGTTATCCATGGCCTGTATGGGTTATCCATGGCCATTATGGGTTATCCATGGCCCGTATGGGTTATCCATGGCCTGTATGGGTTATCCATGGCCATTATGGGTTATCTATGGGGTTATCCATGGCCATTATGGGTTATCTATGGCCAGTATGGGTTATCCATGGCCATTATGGGTTATCCATGGCCATTATGGGTTATCCATGGCCCGTATGGGTTATCCATGGCCATTATGGGTTATCTATGGCCAGTATGGGTTATCCATGGCCATTATGGGTTATCCATGGCCAGTATGGGTTATCCCTGGCCATGATGGGTTATCCATGGCCGTTAGGGGTTATCCGTGGCCAGTATGGGTTATCCATGGCCAGAATGGGTTATCCATGGCCATGATGGGTTATCCATGGACAGTATGGGTTATCCATGGCCGTTATGGGTTATCCGTGGCCAGTATGGGTTATCCGTGGCCAGTATGGGTTATCCATGGCTGTTATGGGTTATCCATGGCCAGTATGGGTTATCCATTGGCAGGACAATACTGGCAAGATGACAATCAATACAGATTCAAGACATTGTCAAGACAAAACCAACCAGAAGAGAATATTTTTACCTTTTGTGCATTAGACCAACAAAATCATAATATTTGGGGTTTAGGCACTAGAAAACTGTAAAAGCAGGCATCGCCCTGCCTTGCTGTTCCCTGGGCTCAGGCTGAGCCTGAAGGCTCGGGGAGACTGGGGGGACCCCACAGAGGGTGCTCTGAGTGGAAAGGAATGAGGGTCCCTGCAGCAGCTTTGAGCTTTACCAAAAAATGGGTATTTAGGGAATGTGGCAGCAACACATATCAAGGTGCAACATGTACCAATGGGTTGCAACATGCAAAAGATTTATATGTATATAATATATATGGAATAAGGTATACAATATATACATGATAAAAATATAAATATAAACCAATTAATAGATATAATAATGAATGCATAAAATAATAAATATGTACTTTATATAAATAAATATATTTAATACAAATTTTATTTCTGATTTTTTTTTTGAAATCTAATTCCTGAAGACCCAGGAGAGCTGGTTCCCCACGGGTGCCCCTGCTTAGCCCTTGGTGGGGGTGACCCGGGTTGTCCCCAGGGCACAGAGAGCTGCAGTGCCCATTTCAGGGGGAAGTTTCAAAGCTCTGAAGGGCTGGGAGCATTTCACACTGAACAGCCTCTTCCTCTTCTGCTTCCCAGGATTTCTCCAGCCAGGACACCACTTCAAACAGTGAGTGTTCAGGGTTCAAAGGCTCCTTCTTTTCTCCTCTGCTGCTTAAAATACCCCAGTCAATGTATCCCCACTCCCAGTAATAATGATAATGTGGCTGCTGGAGAAAGGCAGCCTCCAGATGAACCCAAGGCACAGACAATCAGCTGGAACTCAGGGGTAATTTTGGTTTCTGATCAATCTAAAATCATTTTGACCCAAGGTATAATTTAAAATGTTCCTGCCTTGGTTATTGCAGCCCCAGGGCACTCTGGGTTGTTGTTGCACATTCGCCCGCTTGTTCTCTCTCTCGGCTTATAAGATCCTAGGAACAGTTTATTGAAAAATGAGTGTGTGGCTGGAGGGGTCAATGGTGAGTCATTTTGGATCCTCTAAAACAAATCAGGCAGGGTTTGGTTGTGTTCTTTTAAACAGGGGTTTTCACACAGGAGAAGATTTGTGGGAAGAGAAAAGCATTTATCCCCGGGTCGGCTTTCCTGGCTGCCTTCCCCTGCTCTGACCTGCTCTCCTTTCCTGGAATCATGGAATCACAGAAAAGGTTGGAAAGGCCTGCTGAGACCATGGAGTTCATTCACTAACCAGCTCTGCCAAGACCACCCATGTCCCCAAATGGCACAACCACGTGGCTTTCCCCTCCCTCCAGGTGAGATGTGGATTCCCACTGTGCTCCAGGGAAACCTTTTCTCACCCCATCAGGGCAGGGGCCGTGTGACCCCAAAGTGGCACCTGGGCCAGGGCACCTTGGCTTCACCTGGCAGTGAATGGCCCAAAACTGGGATTGCTTGGGGAAAACTGCTGCAGCCTCTTATGAGCAACATCCAACACCCTGGAGTCTTTCCCAAGGAGCAGCATCTCCTGTTTCCTCCTGTACCGTGCCAGCCTGGCCTGTCTGGGGCCTCTGTCCTGGAAGGAATGCCATTCCTGCTGGGAAATGGAAGGAAAAGGTACATCAAAGATGTGGCAAACAGCGGCCAATAAAAGCTGAATCAGCACAAAGGCAGGGCAGGCTGGGCTGGAGGATGGAGGGTGCTCGGTGGAGGCACCCGGGGTTTGAGGATGGCAGTGAGCAGTTGGCAGGATAATTATTGCAGACAGAAAACAAAGGAGAGTGACAATTTTCCTGTGGCTGGATTCAGCCCTTGTGCTTCTTAATTCCCGCGGAACAAAGAGCTATAATTGTTCTCAATAGCGAGGAGGGGAAGAACCTAATTTCCAATGTGAGTCAGAGAAGCTTTCAAGCAGAGGGTGGGTGGAAACTATTTATAAAGGACCATTAGGGAAAATCAGATTTCCACGCACAGTAAACAGAACACAGAAATAAAAAATCTATTTTTATTTGAGTGTGGAAAGCTTGTCCCGAGCAACACAGGGCCCCTGTGATACCCAGGGTCACCCTGTGGGGCTGCAGAGGGTTGTGGTGGGTTCCTGATGGAACAATGCCTTCCTCCAGGCAGGAAAACAAAGCCTGTTCCATCCTTCCTGTGCTGCCTTTAGAGAGCAAAAAATAATAATTGAACAATTGGCTTTGTTTGGCCAAAAATTTGCAGAACACAAACACCAAAGCTCTGTGCCAAGGCGACTGTGGGAGATGAGCTCCCAGTTTGCCCAGTGCTTGTGTGCCCAGGTAAACTGGCATCCTGCTGCAGCCAGTGCTCATGGAACATTTATAGTTCCTTACTCCCAGCATGGAAAAAAATCCCACTATAAATAAATAAAACATTAAAACAAATTCTGGGGACGCTGCAGGATGGTGAGAGCACAGGCACTGGGTGTGAGAGGGGCTGTAACATGCAGAATGGTTTCCTGGGAATCACCTGGCTCCTTGGACAGACGTGTTAAAAGCATCTTGCTGGAGCTGCAGGAGCAACACAGCCAAAGGGAATCTCCTCCAGGCAGGCAGGGTGGCCTTGCTGTGGGATCCTTCTACCCTGCTGGAAAGGGCACCAACAAGGGCTGTTTGTCCGGGCCAGGACTCTGCCAAGCCCAGCTCAGCCCTGTGTGCACATTTCGGGGTTAGGAAGGGAAAGTATCACGGCAGCCACTCAAGGAAAATGAAATGTAAGCAAGAAAAACCCTGATGTCACACATGAGCAATGTGGGCTCCCTCCTCCCAGGTCTCCAGGAGGGAATTGCCTGCCTGAGCCTAAATCCATGCTTAGCAAGGTCTGGAGGCTTGGCTGGGATAACCAGGACATGAAACAATCGCAGTGATAATCTGCTGATTAGCACTGGTTTACTGTAATCTGTTGAGTATCAACTTCACAGATATCTGGCACTTTTCCTCCATTACTTTTGGAGCACTAAACTGGGTTAGTGGATTTATTTATTGTTTTTTAGTGGCTTTATTCCTATTTTATGGGTTAGCAAATGGAAGTCCATGGGCAGAGGTGCCCACTGCCATGCCCTGAGCGTGTCCCACACTCACCCACAGCCCTGCCCATCCTCCTGCCTTTCCCTTGGGTCATGTTTGTGACTGGATGACACAGGCTCTGCCTGTGGAGCAAAGCTCAGTTCATGGGATGTCTGCCCTCTCCACGGGGCTTGTGCTCCCAGGCTTGGACTGTGAAGGAGAACTGTTCCCAAAGTGATGTACTCTGTGTGCACACAGGCCTGATTTATATCTCTTCCAACAAGCTGTTCTCTGCTATCGTGAGCCAACAGGACCCATAGGGTGTTACAAGACATATTACACGCAGCCAAGAGCTTTAATCCCCTTGGGGGAGTGATTACAAACAACTACACACGTCCCAGAGTTGCTTAATCACTGTTAAGAAATTTCTTTATAATCTGAGTAAATTACTTTAATTACTTGCAACTACCAATTAGCGTTTGAATGCTTCCACTGAGAAGTTTGCAGGCATTAATCTGCTCCCTTGGAATGTTAAATCAGCGGCTGGAAGATGGCTTTGGTCTGTGCAGCAGGCAGCAATCTGGCAGGAGAGGAGGCAGCCAGCCCCTGCCCAGCAGCCCCTCCGCAGCCGCCTGCCCTCCGCTCTCATTTATTTAGGGGCTTGAAAGGAGAGTTCATTGCTTCCCTGAGCTTTAGCAGCTGGATCATGTTGCTGGATCCTGGGAAAGGGAGGTCCTGCTTGAACCTCGCAGTGGGCACGGAGACCCTGCCTTCTGTACCCAGACAAAGCAAACGGTCCAAAATCCTCCCTACCTGGGAGATTCCCTACTCAGGCACATCAAACAGCCTCTCTGCTTCCCTGCCTGCCTGTGCAGCCCCAGCTGTTCCCTAATCCACAGCACTCCACGGTACAGACATGGTTCCCAAACCCCCAAATCTGGACAGGGTGGGTTCTGCCAGCCACCAGGTCTGAGTGAGCTCCACCTTCAGACAGGACTGCTGGTGAGCTCTGGGCAAGCACGGCTCCACTCCCCCTTTTCCCACTAGCCCACTCTGACAGTAACACTCAAACCTTGAAATGTCAGGATCAAGGTCTGGACTTGCTTGCCTGGCTGCTTTCGAGGCTTTGCCAGCCTGGATCAGTTTCAAACCACCTTTTCTCTTTGATATTCAGGCCCAGGGTGGCTGCACTCATCTTTGTCTTTGCTCGTCATTAGGAGTGTGCTGGTGTGAGGAGTCTGGGCACGAGACCAGAATGGCCTGGCCCGTGCTCGGGGCTGAGGCAGAGCAGCTGCTGCAGTGGCAGGAGGCTGGTCCGTGGGCAGGGATGTTGGGAGCAGGGATCTCGAGCCTTTGCCAAAAATCCCCCTTCAGCTCTCTCACAGGTCATGGCTGGGCCACTGGCTGTGCCTGGGACTCCCACTCCTCCAGTCCAGGCACCTGGGACTGGGGAACAGGGACTGTGGGATCCTGGCCACAGGTCCCATCCAAAGACAGGAGCACTGTCCCATCCACATCCTCCCAAAGGCGTGGGGGTGCATCAGACTCATAACCCTCCATAATGCAACCAGCATAATCCTCCAAAAATGACCATTATGTGGTCCTTTCCCGTGGCACTTGCACTGTCTTGGTTGTCCCTGACTTTGCATGAAGCCCTCAGAGATTTTCTTTTGCCCAAGAACTGCTGGCTGAAGGAACTTGTCCCCTCTCCCCAGGTCCTGCTTGGAGCAGGACTGAGGCTCTGGCAGGTGAGCAGCTCTTTGGGAGCTCTGTGTGGTGCTGACTCACCTGGCCCCATGTTACTGGTTTTGGTAGAGGTTGTGCCACAATCAGGTCCTTTGGTGTCTACCAGGGGATGGAGTGTGGCCAACCCGCCTTGCCGAGGCCACACCAGCCCACGACCCCTGGCAAACCACGGCTGAATTGGGCAAAGGCTGAGCAGCTCCTCCCAGCCAGGGTGGATGTGGCTGGGGCTTCACCAACCTCTCCCAGATCATGTTTGTGCCTTGTGATACTTTCACATGAGAAACAAATAAGGGCTGATGGTATCTCCTGCAAGAAAAAAAACAAGGTTACTCCCCTGACCTGATTAATGCAAATAAACTGAACGGAGTCCTGTTGCCCCAGGCTTGCAAATTTAATATCTGTTCCCCTGACTCATTTCATGCTGGTTTAGCCTCTCGCCCTGTGACTGCAATTACCTCTGTGGCTCTCGCTGGGCGTCGGGACCGGCTTCCCCCCGCACCGCACGTGATGCAGGTTAGGCTGGGCTGGTTTGCTTTGGTCTTTGGGTTTGTTCTTCTTGTGGTTTAATTTCCTTTGAGTTTATTCATTATGGCTGGCGGTGGGGGCCAAGAATGTTTGGCTGATGCTTCCTCTTTGTGTCGTGCAGAACTTCAGCCCTGTAATTCCCCCTTTACTGGATGCCCTGGGATGGGTCGGGGAAGCAGAGCCAGGCCTGGCTGCAGAGAACCAGAGGATGGAAACCTCTTTCCCCTCTTTCCTGCCTGTGAGCCCTGTGTCCAGCAGCCTGCATTGCTCCCTGCATTGCTCCCTGCATTGCTCCCTGCGTCTCTCCCACACTCTCTCCTTGTGTTTCCCACTGTCTTCACTTGCAAAAGCAACTCCTTTGCAGGAGGCTCAGAAATGTATTTTGACTCATTTCGTGGGGGCATTATGTTGGTGTGCCCTGAAAGCAGGTACAGCTGCCCACATCCCTCAAGCCTGGGTGAGCCAAGAGATACTCCAGATCCAGCACAGGGCTCTACCTACAGGACCCTCTGCAGGGCATGGAGCAGATTTTTATTCCAATCCCATGTGTACAGGCATGTGCCATGTGCCAAAGCTCCTGGCTGTGTCCTGGCCACTGCTGCTGCCCATGTTGGCTGGGGAAAGGCATCCCAAGCAGCACCCTGCACCCCTCTGCCCCATTCTATACCGCTGCACTGGACCAGGATGAGTCCATATCCCGAGGCAGAGCTAGACGCTGGTGCCATCCTGGGACACTGGTGCTGTGCCAGGTGGAGAGGGGCACTGGGGAGGCTGCAGCCCCTTCACCTGTTCCATGCCTGTGTCCAGGAGAAGCAGAAGCTCAGTGGTCATCAGCCCAACCTGCCTTTCAGCAGCATAAAATTCGGTTTAACAAGAATAAAAGCAGGTCTATGAATGGCCCTTTCCGATTCCTGCAAGCGGAGGCTCCCACTCGTCTGTTTGCTTACATCTTACTTCAAGTTGGGAGCTGTCAGGGAGGTGAGAATGAAGGATGGTGACTTCCCGAGCGTGCCCGGCCCCACGTGAGTGAGTTCACACACCCTGACGTTGTTCTGCAGCTCTTGTTTAGCTCCAGGCCCCAGAGCTGCCAATCTCTGCGTGTTTTCAGTGCCTCTGTGCGAGTCTATCATGATGCCTTAATGGCTGTATCACCTTGTGAAGCGCTCAGACATCCTCCCTCCTTTCATCAGCAGTGGGAAACCTGCCAGCCTGTGACAGGTTCTCCCAAACAAATCACGGTGTGATGGAGAGCTGGAGCTGTGACCGTGCTCTGCCCCGTGCCTGGCCCCCTTTGGTGCCCCAGCGTGTCCCTGCAGCAGTGCCCAGCTCGGTGCCAGCCTGTGCCATGGGCTCCACACCCAGCCCCACATGGGACACGGTGCTGTCAGCCCTTTGAGCTGGCAGTGAGGCCCCACCACCTCCTCCCGAGCTGCCTGTCCTTGCAAGGTGTCCCTGGGGGACCGACCTGCTGTGCCCAGCAGCACCTGAACCTGCCTGTCACCACTGTCCCCAGCCCTGTCCCCAGCCCTGCACCAGTACCCAGAGAGCCTGGAGCCCTGGCCCTTGCCAAGCACGGTGCATCTCTGCAGTCCTGCTCTGCAGAGGGCTCCACAGGTGTTTCCCCAGGCTGATCTGGGCACTTGGGTTTTCCTGGAACCCATTTTGGAAAGGACTGCCTGGGGAGGTGTTAAGGAACAACTGGCTGTGGCACTCAGTGCTCCAGGCTGGGTGACAAGGTGGGGATGGGTCAAAGGTTGGACCTGATGATCTTGGAGGTCTTTTCCAACCACATTGATTCTGTGATCCCAGGAGACCAGGCTCACCAGAGCCATTTTGGTGTTTCCCTGGCAGTTTGTGTTCCAGCTGCGTGACCCCCAAACCCCATCCCGGGTCTGTGCACCGTGCTCAGAGTGGGGCTGCATCTCTGAGAGCTCAGATCCCCAGCAGCATCCAGGGCTGGTTGCACCCTCCTCCCTGCACCAATCCCTCCAAAGAGCCTGCCTGGGGGTAGGAGCAGTGGGGAGTAAGTGGAGAACTTCTGGAAACAGCAGAGGACATGGCATTTCATCATTTTGGGGCCCAGACTGTCTCTGCTGTACCAACAAGGGAACTATTTGTGTGGTTCAAAGACTTATTCATTCTGTTGTGGGTTTCTTTTCCAAACCACCCACTTTAAGTTTTGGGTGAAGGTTCAGTTCCATTTTTCTTATTCCCATCTTATTTGCCCATCCCTAAAACAAACATATGGGAGCGAACATGTGGGGGAGAGGGAGCATTAATCAAACCAGAGGGGAAGTGAACATAACGCAAACAGGGAACGACAATGCATGGAGTATTTGCATAATCCAGGCAGAAAGCTTTCCTGCTGAAAAGCCAAAACTACTGGCATGGAAAAGCAAAGGTCTGAACAGGAACTCCGGTCCTGAACAGCAGCAGACAGTGGGGGTAATAAATCAGGATCTGGGCACAGACAAAGAGGTTCCAGCACACTTCTCAAACTTTGCATTCCATGCCTGTGAAAGAGGGCTGGTCCTGCCTGCTTTGAAACCCCCTGCCAGAGTGCTGGGGCAGCAGCAGCAAGCCCAGGCCTGAGCAGCAGGTGCTCAGGTGCTCAGGTCTGAGCTGTGGTGGAGACCAAACCCTCAGCAATGAGCTCTGGCTTCACACAGACACTTCCCAGGGAGGAGGAGGAGGGTGTTTTGCCAGCTGATACAGCCAGAACAAAGCCTTAAGCACTGGGAGAGGGTAATGGATGCAATTCCAGGGCTAAGAAGTTCAGGGATTTAATAGCAGTCGGCATTTTACAAAGAAATACCTTCTTGGAGGTGTCTATGAAAGAGTGGGGTTTTTTGGAACGCCCTGGCTGACATTCCCCACTTCAGCATGACCTTGGGCAAGGTGCTTCACCTTGCTGGGCTTGGTTTTCTGCTGGGCTGCTTTCTCAGTGGGATCATTTTCCCTGCTCCAGAGATGTGGTGTGGCTGCATTTGTTGGTGGTGGTGAATAGATTGACAAACCCTAATGGAATATCTTAGACAAAGGGAAGGAGAAGAAAGATCCCCCTGGAATCCTGCCCTGGCAGGAGGTGCAGAGGTGGCGAGGACCTTTACAGGCAGGTCTGTATCCAGGGATAACCACAGGGATCACAGAACCCTGGGATGACCAGAGGGGTGGCTCTGCCCTGCAGCAGCTGGGTGACACCTGCACACACCCAGCCTGGTTGTGGCTCCTGTGACTCTCTGTGTGTGACTCCAAGGTGTCCCTCCCATGCTCAAGCCCAGCACACGCCCCAGCACTCAGAGCCCACCCCTGCCCACCTGGCACACACGGGGCACACGTGGGAGATGCCATATGTTTCCTTCTCTTGCAATTTTATGGCTGAAGGTATTTGATCAGACCAGTCATTCGGGAACCATCTGTCCCCTGCACAAATCCAGCTGATTCCTGTTACGACTCTCCGATGGCAAACATCCTTCCTGGTGCTCCAGGAACACGCTCAGGTTCGTGGCGTTCCAGCCCATTCGGAAAATGCATCTCCTGGAAGAGCTGGGGCTGCCAAGTGTTCTCACGAATGGCAGGAGGAGGATATTTAAAGCCCATTCTGCAAATCGGTGCCTTGGATACTAATATAAGTAACTTTAAAAAAGTAGAGAGAAAGGCGAGAGAGGAGATAAACCCCTGTCATTTCCATTTCTAAGGGATATGAAATGGTGCTTTTGAAAAAAAGCAATTTGTAAACTTTAGATAGCAGCAAATTCCTTGTTTTTCGGATACAATACCAGCTTTGCATATGTACTGAAAGAAAGAGGGAGAGAAAATAACCCCAAAGCATCCTGCCCACTGCATTAGCTTTTAAAATAAAACCCATTTATATATAAATGTTGGCTTTTTTCCCAGTCTCTGTAGAAAAGCTTTTCTATATTAAATGCTACAATGAATTAAATTAACCATAATGATTTCTTTGTGAATGGAAACCCTTTTTCCTGTGTGACATGTTTTTGATCATTTTTTTTCCCGGCTACAACAGCCCTTGCTCCTATCAAGTTGAGGATTTTGTTTGTTCTGCTATTTGCACGCTGCAATGCAATTACTACGTGCACTTCTTGTTCTGAAGCAAAATAAACCACAGCTATTCTGGTGCCACCTCTGGGTGCCGAGGGGTGGGAGCCTCAGCCAGCCCCACGCTGGGGTCAGGACAGCCCTGGCACCCCCCATGTGCAGGGGCAAGGGCAAACAGCTCAGGGTGATGGGGAAATCACCTCCTCTTGGCTCCCCCAACAGCAGAGCCAACAGCCCAGGTTACTTGGGAGAAAGGCTTGGAGCAGCAGGACAAGGGGCAGTGGCTTCCCAGTGCCAGAGGGCAGGGTTAGATGGGAGACTGGGGAGAAATTCCTCCCTGGGAGGTTGGGGAGGCCCTGGCACAGGGTACTCAGAGTGGCTGCCCCGACCCTGAAAGTGTTCAAGTCTGGATTGGAGCAACCTGGTCCAGTGGAAGGTGGCCCTGCTGATGGCACGGGGTGCAACTGGATGGTCTTCAGGATCCCTTTCAGTCCAAACCAGGCTGTGAGCCTTTGACACCCCCGTGACCCAAAACCACCCCTTCCCCTGGACTTCCCAGGAAGGGATCCAGCATAATTCCGATTTTTTAATTTTTAGTTTCTCACCTACAGTGCCCTTTGGCCGTGCTCGCCCAGGTGCCACCCTGCTCCTCCCTGCACTGGGTGCTACAGGGCACAGACTGGAGCTGGGGGTGCCAGGGGGTCCTGGGCTGGTGTCCAGGCAGCTGGGGTTGAGCAGGCAGCTTGTGCTGGTGGGACACAGGCAGTACATCGCTGGAAGGGAAAATTAGGTCATATTTCTGGTTGAAAGAGTCTGGATGGCATCCCGTTTATTTTGGATTTCTCCTAACGAGTGACGAGCTTCTGTTTCCCTCTAACCCCATTTCCTTGTCTAGTTTTTTTTAAGCTTTTCTCATTTTGCCTGCCTCTTTTTCCTAGAAAACAGAAACTGAGCCATGTCAAGCTGTGCTGAGCCAAGCCGAGTGGCAGGGACATGCCCAGGGACACCAGAGCCATCTGCAAATCCCAAGCAGCCCAGGGTCTGGGCTATAACCAGCCTGAACCCTCTCTTAAATCAGCCCCTATTGTCCAAGGCAGCTCGTGGTACAGTTTGTCCCCAACTAATTTGGGAAACCATTCCAGTACAACAAGGAGCACCAGAATGATTTTGAACATTTTTTCCCTGACATTCATTCCCAATTTTCTTTGGCTGAATTCAATTCTACCACTCCCCTCCAAACCCCTTCAGCCATCCCCACCTCTTCTGTCACTTCATGTCGTCAGATGTTCTTGGGTACCCCCAAAGCCCTTGTCCCCCATGTCCCCCCTCCCCAGTGGCTCTTCCCAGCCAGGAGACCCCCAGGGACCCCCAGG
>WBMV01001925.1:72176-100042 GCA_013396655.1 Campylorhamphus procurvoides | reverse complement strand
GGCCAAAGGTGGCGGCATTTCCGGGATCGGCGGGGGGAACATGAGCTGGTGAGTGCGGGGGGAGCGGCGGGAAAGACCGGGGATAAACGGGAATAAACGGGAATGACCGGGACAGGGCGGGAGCTGCGGGACCGCCGGCACAGGGACAGGCCGTGCCCGCCCGCTCCGGGCCCCGCTAGCGGCCCAGGGAGCCGGGGCTGGGCCGGGCTTGGACCGGTGCGATAACCGGGCCTGTCCCGGGGCTGGTCCCGGAGAGGAACCCGGTGCTGGCAGGGCTTGGCCCCGTTGGTGACCGGGCTTGGCCCTGTGTGATAACCGGCCCTGTCCCGGGGCTGGCCCTGGCCATGGCCCCACTGGGGTCCCTGGGCCGGCCAGGTGTGGCCCCGGTGCTGACCAGGGTCGGTCCGGGGCAGGCCCTGGAGTGGGACCGGTGCTGGCCCTGGAATTGGCCTGGAGTTGGTCCAGGTACTGGCCATGCTGGCCCCGGTGCTGGCCCTGGCAGGGACCCCAGCGCTGGGTCCAGAGTGGAGCTGGTGCTGGCCAGGCTTGGCCCGGTCCTGGCCCTGGTGGGGCCACTGGAGCTGTCCAGGCTTGGCCCAGTGCTGGCCCTGGTGGGGCCCCCAGTGCTGGCCAGGCTTGGCCCAGTCCTGGCCCTGGAACTGGCCTGGAGTAGGTCCTGGTGCTGGCCAGGCTTGGCCCAGTGCTGGCCCCAGAGTGGAGCTGGTACTGGCCAGGCTTGTCCTGGTGCTGGCCAGGCTTGTCCCGGTGCTGGCCAGGCTCAGCCCAATACTGGGCAGGCTTGTTCCAGTGCTGGCCAGGCTTGTACTGGTGCTGACCAGCCTTGTCCTGATACTGGCCAGGCTTTTCCTGGTGCTAGCAATTCTTGTCCTGGTGCTGGCCATTCTTGTCCTGGTGGTAACCAGCCTTGTTCTGGTGCTGGCCAACCTTGTCCTGGTGCTGACCAGCCTTTCCCAGTGCTGACCAGCCTTGTCCCAGTGCTGGCCAGGCTTGTCCCCACTGCAGCCACCCCAAGCCCTGTCTCTAGGCTCCCACACAGGTGTGCCCCCCTGCCCTGACCCCTCTCCTACCCTCCCATCTCCTCCCTGCCCAGCTGGGGACATGGGGGGTCCCCAGAGGTGCCCGTTGGCTCCGTGGTCCGAAATGCTGTAAATCAGCATGAAAGCAAAGCTTTTTTCCTTCAGAAAGGAAGAAAAGGTAGTTCCCACATGCCCTTGACTGGACTGCTGAGGGCTCAGATTGGACACCTCAGTGCCTTTGGTACTTATTTCAATGAATGATATTAAAAGTTTGTAATGTTATCAATTAATCTTGACTGTGGGATTTCTCATCCTGTTGTGAGTGTTGAATGATGGGATGGATTATGATAAAAAAAAGCCTTTTCCTTGCCTGGAAGGTTGAGTTTACCAGGGTTGAAAATGGAAAATTTTTTTGGGTTGGGAGAGGTGGAAGTTGTGGTTTGGAAACCTACTGGAGCAATATAATGATGTGCACGCAGGTACTGCCTAAAATGGTTAAAAATACACATTTCCACCCTGGAATCATTTCTGTTGTGCTTTACTCATCTCAGAACAGCAACAGTGTTGGCTAAGGGGGGTCTTGCTGCTGCCTTTTCCCAGGCTATGTGGGAATGGACACTGTGGAAGAGACCTGCTCTGCTCTCCTGGTGCTGAGGAGCTGCAGAACCAAAAATGCCAGGGCTAAATAATCCCTCCACGTGCTGGATTTGGGATAATTTGGGTGCAGAGTGTCAAACCCTTCCACTCAGCCCTTCCCGGCGTCCGAGCTGCTCCCGGGCACTGTCACGGATCACCACAACACACATGCTGTGGCTTTTGCTGGGAGATGGGATGTTTTTTTGCCTTGTTCTGGGGAGGAATCCGAGGTCGCTGCTGGGCGAGGGGGGCACGGGGGGGGCTCCAGGAAATCTGAGCCTCCTCTTTCTTCTGCAGCCGCGTCAGCACCCGGAGCATCGTGGCTCTGCTGACGCACGAGGGGCTCGGACCCCGCGGGGTCCCAGCGCTGTGTCACCCACACAATCACCCTCAGTGCACCCTCGGGGTGCCCACCCTCCCTGGCTGATAATTCCAGGAGCTGCCCAGCCCTGGATGAATCGGGGCATTCACAAAGGGCCGGAGTTCAGGGCCTGGCCGGCAGGGCCGGGCTCGGCGTGACGTCCGTACGGGGGTTACGCTCGTGCTGGCCGCACTGACACATGCCAGGGTCGTGCCCCTGCTCCTGAAATGCCACGGGGAGACACGGATGCCACTGCCCCAATGTCCCTGCAGAGTTGGGGGGGCTTTGTTCCAGCTCTGGGTGGGCCGGGGAACAGCGTGTTTGCTCAGCTTCCACGTGCATCGCTCTGGCCTCGGGCACTGTTAGTCCTGGGGCAGCGTGAATGAATCCCCCTTTTCTCAGGGGGATTGGCTGCTGCAGCTGAGGAAGAGGATGGAGCTTCATCCTCAGCTCCGGCCTGCATGTGACTCTACCACCACTTTGGCTCCTGCGTGCTTGTATCCCTAATTTTGCAAAGGAGAGCCCTAGAGGTCTAAGGGCTGTTGGCAGGTTGAGTTGCATGGGGTCAATCCTGTGCTTTGCCCTGCTCTTTGTGAGCAATCTGTGCTGCATCAGGACTGGGAATACAGGGAACACTCCAGGAACCCAGTGGCCCTTGTACTGACACAGGAAAACTGCTCCAGAGGGTTCAGAGCAACCCACTGGTGACAGGAACTGGATAGAGCCCCCAAATCCCTGACTCCTGTGCCCAGGCAACGAGGCAGTGCTGTCTTTCTAGGCTAAGCTTTATTTAGAGCAGGAGGAGGCTTGTTTTGGGAAACAGCCTTGCATGGACAGATGAGATGTTTTCTGAATCTCGGCGGAGCTCCGTGGCTTCCTTTAGGCTTTTGTGCTGTGGATTGGGTTCTCTTGAAGCATCCTCATCCCCCTCTTCCTGACGTGCATTTTGGAGGAGAGAGAGGAAAACACTCCAGTGATTACCTTGGCCATCACTCCTATAAAAATAAAGGGAATAGAGTGTTGGTTTTTACTGTATCTCCCCCCTGAACGCCTCATTTTTGACTGTATAAAGGGATTTTTTAAGGTTCATGAAACCACATAAACCCAAACATTGTTTCAGCTCGTAACCAGGCTCCCAAATCCCGCCTGTTTTGCTTTCCCACTCCCCCAGGTGATTTCACAGAGGGGAAAGGGGGTTCTCAGCAGCTCGTGCCAGCTCGAGCTCTGCCTCTCGGCACCGCTGCAACAGCTGGTATTTACTGGGAGGAGGAAATCTGGGAAGCAAATGTTGCTGGTGAAGGAGTGTGAAGCACGTGCGCTCGTGGTGCTCGGGGCAGGGCTGTGGGACCATATGCCTGCTGGCAGGGAGCTCTCCGGACTGAGGAAGCTGGGAAGGCAAGAATGGGAACGGGTGGTTATGCAATGTTTAAACTCCCTGTTATCAGACCCGAGCCAGAGTGGATGTGTTTTCTGGAATATTTAAGGATGGAGGTGAGGAGGAGCCGCCTGTCTCGGGGAGGCTGGGTGGATTTATACCCATGAGCAGGGGAAGAGGAGGCGGCAGCATCGCTGGGGTGTAGCCTAAAAGTAGGTTTGTTGGTTGTTCCCTGGGTTTTCCATGTTTTGGAGCCGTGGCCACGCCGGGCAGGTGCGATGCAAACACAGCCCCGGGCGCTGTTTTCTTCCCACTGAATCAATATTGATGTTTTTCGGAGCCCGGCGTGGTCAGTGGCAACACTCCCTCTTCTCCCCGAGGTTTCAGCGATACTGGGATTGGGAGATGAGCACGGGATAAAATTAGACTGGATGAAGCAAGTGGATACCAGAGCAGTGAGCTCCCAAACACCTCCCTGCACCTGGAGCTTTGCACATCCCAGAAGTTTGATCGTGGTGAAACTGGATCACTGGGGTGGAGCGGCCGGGAAAAGCCTGGTGTGGCCCTTGGTTAGTCCTCAATCCTTAATTTTTCCATCTGTTCCATCCAGGTAGCTAAAGCCCCCATGCTCTAGTTGAGCCACAACCGTGTGTTTCACAACCGTGCTTAAAATGGGTATTTTTGTAGCATAGTCAGGGCCTAAAACAGCCCTGCAGAATTCTGCTCGCCCACGCGCCTGGCGTGAGTAATTTTCTTTTGATGGGTGAGTAAAATATCATTATTTTTTTTTCATGCTCCTCTTGGAATGGGTGGGAGAGCCGATTCTGACATTATTTTTGATTTGCTTAGCACTGACACCGCGCTTGGCTCCGTGCAGGATGCAGAGGGATCTGCTCCAGGGAGCTCATCTCTGCGCCGCCAAACTTCGGCGAAGGTGCCTCGTTTTCCCTGGCCTGACCTAAAATACAGCAAATCGATGTTTACACCTTCTTTTGACACCTCTTTCTGCCTTCTCCCCCGCCTCAGCAGCTCGCCCTGACATCCATTGGTGGCTCAGTGCCTGCCAGTTTCCAGGGATGGGGTTGGACTCCAGGTGGGAGCGCTCACCTGTGGGATGGGCGTGTTTATCCCCCAAGGCATCACCTCCCCACATCCCCACCCTGCGACCTCCCCTCTTGTCTGCACCGAGGAGAACACCCCAACTGGGATTTGGCGCAGAGTCTCCCTCGACAGAAGCTGTTTGTGATCCGTTGGAATATTTTTTTCCCCTTTTTTTTCCTGTGTGTGTTTGGAGCGGTTGCCATGAGTCCCTGCGAGGCGGGTGGGGGGAGCGGGGTGGGACGGTGCCTGCAGTTTCCATGGACACCACGGAGCACAGCGAGGCATCCGGAGCGATGCTGGAGATTCGTGCCTAACCTGAGCCTGCCTCCTGAGCCTGGCACACCTGGGCAGGCCTGGCATCCCCCCCTGTGCGAAGGGGCTTCTTCCAGAACAGCCCTCGTGGCCGTGGGTTTGCACTGTGGGATGTTTTTAGGGTGAGAACTGTGTCCAGGTTTCCAGGGTTGGTTTCCTTGGAAGCTTTTGCTGTTTTCCCTTTCCTCAGGTCCTGTGCAGGCTGTGATCAGACTCAGCAACACTGAACCACTGCCTTTGAACTTCCAGGCTTTCCCATATCATGGAAAAGTCCTTTCCTAACACCTGCATCTCATGGGAATGCTTTACCTGAGTGCACAGGGCACAGCACGGGGAGGAGAAGCTCAATTGAGTTCACTCCATAACAGAGTGAGAAAGTGAAGGTTCACATCCTTCCTGGTGTGCTCCCGACCTTCCTGTGGATGTTTGCAGGAACACTTTGATCTCTCCTGGAGAGCAGCTGTTCCTTCCTCACTTACACCTTGAGCTGAATCCACTCCCAAATCGGGAGCCTGGAGAAGGGAAGGGCCCCGACTGCCACAGGGGCAGTTTCTGGGGTAGCTTTGGGTCAGTTTTTGGTTTTGTGTAGGATTAGGTATAAATGGACGGTTTTGTAGGATCCCTCGTCATGCCACGTGCCAAAATCCTTGGGAAAACCAGCCTTGATGGGTCCGGGGTCACCTTCACAGGCTGAGTGTTGTCCTCCTGCCTGCAGGCAGAGAGAGGATTCTTTCCAGTGAAGGAATTGAGGTTTTTGGTGGAAATTCAAGGAGTGAGAAGCTCTGGCAGGGATCCAGGCTGTGCTGGCACTTGGGGTTTCGATGAGAGAAAGAGAGAGGAAAAAAAAAAGCCCTGAAACTTTCCATGGGAAGTGGGCACTTCCCACAAAACATGGATTTAGTTGGTGGGCTGGTGGTGGCACCAATAAAAACCAGTTGTGGCCACCAGTTCATACCACACTGAGAGCTGTAGGACCCCAGCCAATGGCACCAGGGGCAGAACTGACCTCCCTGCACCTTCAGGGTCACACAGAGACTCAGGGTCACTTTTCTCAAATTAATTAATCTCCAAACTGCCCTGGCCTCAATTTTCCCTGCCCCTACTTCTCTATCCATTTTCTCTCCCTCCCCAGCTCCTGGTTGGAACTTCAGCATCCCCAGGGGCAGCATTTTATGGGCTGTGGGTGAAAATACTCTGTGTTTATCCCTTGTTTATCTGCACAGGGTCTTCTGGGGCCGGATGGGGGGTGGCAAAGCCGTGTTCAGATGGAAGGAGCCAGGGAAAAGGGTCACCTCCAGCGGTGATTTATCCCATGGGCACACTCTGAACTCCATCCAGAGCCAGGGATGATGCCAAGATTTGATGTCCTGCTCAGTTCAGCCCAGCAAAAGGACCATCTCCTGCCTAAATTAGCAAGGATTGAGTCTGATTCCTGCTGGCAATTCCTGCGTGCCTCCGTTCCAGGGGACTGGCGGGGAGTGGGAGGGGGAGCTCCATGTTTTAAGCTCCAGCTCCCTGCAGACTTCATTGAGCTGGATCCCCCCCCTGCCTGGGAGGTTTGTTTCCAACTCTCCTGTGCATCCAGAGGAGAATTAGCTGCTTTGGTGTGTGTGGCCCTGGGTTTGCACATGGAAAAGCCAAGTAAATATATGATATTGCTGGGGAAACTTCAGAGAAAATCAGCCACAGCTTCTCCCACCTTCCCCTCCCTGGGGTTCCTGAGCATCCCTGAGTAGAGCTCGCAGGATTCTCTCCACCCACACTTTTTTTTCCCCCTGCTTTAAGCTCTTCCCACCCCCTCCTTGCAGCGCTTCATCCTCCTCCCTGCCAGCTGAACCTTCCCAAACTCCTGGTGACCTCTTGGGGAGGGGGTTGGAGGGGCTGGGATGCTCCCCGGGCCCCGCAGCGTGGGGGGGACGGAGTGGGAATGCTCCGGCTGTGACTCAGCGCTCGCGCTCTTCAGGAACGGGATTTCAAGGGATTTCACACCCCAAACACAACCCCAGCTTTCTCTCGCTCAGCAGAAACGAGAGATCAAAAAAATTAAAAAAAAAATAAAGCACCAATTCTGGGTTTCTTTTGGTGTTTACAGACCCTTTTAAGGTCCCGGTGAGATCCGCGCCAAGCCGGGAATCCGTGGCGATAATGGAGATGGATTCATTTCTCTCATTTATTTGCATTATGCCCATCCTACATTTTCTAACCCCTTAATTTTGGAGTGTGTGACAGGTGCACATTGCCCCCCTCACCTGTTTTGCAGACTGGGACACGATTGCTGGAGGGGCATAAAATTCAGTGCCAGCAGCAGTTTGGAGGCATGGGGTGAATCTGTTTGGTTTAAAAGCTCCAATAAAATCCATACCTCTCATCTTTTTTTCCTTCCTCCCTGTTTTCTTTCCTGCTTATGCATCTCTTTTTACCCCCCACAGAACCATAATAAAAAGCAGAGATTCAGAAACCAGGAAAAATTATCTAAACTTGTCAAATAGAACAAAAAAACCCCACTAATTGAGGAGCAGACCTGACTTGCACGGGGTTATTTTTATTTTATAGGGGTTTTACTGAGACAGACATAACTACAAGTGGCATCATGACACTAACAGAGGTATTTGCTGCTGCACAGTGGATTTGCAGTGCTCCAGTGACTTCCCTTTGTTTCTGGGAGAAAGCAGCTGGGATTTTGGGGGTCCTTCCCCTCTGTGGAGCTGCAGAGACCCCCTGTGCTGTGGTACCCAGCCAATGTTGCTTCACAGCTTTCCCTGCCCCAACATCCCTCTTATTACCCGAATTCCCTTGATTTGACCCAGTTTTGCAGCGGGCAGTGCCTGTAAATCCCCTAGACAAGGTGGAGCAGCAGGTTGTGCCCAGGTAATGCTTTAATCACCTCTTTAATTGCCCTTTCCCGCTAGGAATGAGCCTGGCTCCAGCTCCTCTCCTGCTGGAGAGTGAGCAGCCACTGGGGCAGACTGGTTTAAACTGGGATAACACTCCCCCGGGTAAAAGCCCCGTTTTTATTCCTCCTTCCACCGGGATAAGTTGATGCCATCACTTCCAAAAACATCGGGTGACGGCACCTGGCTGTGGATGGCGTGCAGGAGGTGCCTCATTTGGGGTTATATTTGACCCGTGGAGGAAAACACAAAAGGAAAAAAATCCATATATTTTTGTTTTCTTCCTGTAAGGCACCACACCCCCAGTTATTGACGGGGAAATTATACACCAGAGGGGTGTTTGTTTATAAAAGAAGTGTGATTCAGCTGCCGCAGGAGCTGGAAGGGGTTAAACCTAAAATTATATCGGTCCAGCCAGAGAACCATAAACAGGAAGTTCTTCCAGAAAAATTTAAATTTAAACCTGGTGACTCAGGTTGGCTCCAGAGCTGCTCAGGAAGGGACACAGGGGTTGCAACCCTGGCTTATTCCCGGTGGGTAATTACACTGGTGGTTTGAAAACAGCAGGGAAGATGGGAAGAGCAAGGCTGTGAGGGATCAGGTGTTTGGATAATCCTGGTTTTTTGGGGTGTTGCTCCATCACAGGATCAAAGTCCCAAAATCTATGTTTTTAGGTCAAGCTTTGGGTAGCAGTGTGAGAATTTGGGCTGGTCCAGAAGGAGACTCGGGCACCTTCCCAGGAAGCCCCTAGTGTGGGCTTGGGATGGGATGGACTGGGATGATGCTGAGCTCCAGGTGAGGCATCTCTGGGAAACAATGCTTTGATTTCATTATGAAATATTTCATGATGAGCCCGATTTTTTCCATTTAAACCATTACAACACAGAAGCATTGGGAGGTTTTGACTGAGATGCTTTAACCAAGCAGCACCTCTTTAAGTTAATTAAATAGACGGAAGACAGCAGTGGAATTCCTGGATTTTCATTATACTGATAGGTGAAAGAAATCCAGTTATTTTCAGGCTGGCAGCGTGGCTGTTCCCAGCTGACCCAGCCGCCCTTACATATGTTGTGTAATTTATTTAGAGTACTCTTCACCTTCGAGAAAAGCATGCAGGTAACCCAGATTTTCCTGGGAATTAAGGATTTTAAGAATGAAGGCTGTGCTGGCAGGTGAGCTGCTCCTCCAGCTGTTGGAGCAGAGGAATCCTTTGAAGCAGCTCACAGCTCCAGACACCCAGGTTGTTGCTTTTTTTAATATCCTTTTTCTAAACATTTGCAAGGTTTGTTTGGGGGTTTTTATTATTATTTTTCATCCTCCCCATCAGGTTTGCTTTTAAGCAGAGGCTGTTCTTCAGCTGTTTGTGGAGCATCCTTGCATTTATTTGGGAGTGGGAAGGGTGTGCTGGGCTGGAGGTGCTGACCTTAGGGATGACAGTGGCTTTTGGAGAATCATAGGATCGTGGAATATCCCAAGTTGAAAGGACCCACAAGGATCATCAAGTCCAACCCCTGGCCCTGCACAGACACCCCAACAATCCCACCCTGTCCCTCAGAGTGTTGTCCAAGCACTCCTTGAGCTTTGGCAGGTTTGGGGCTGTGACCAAACCCTGGGGAACCTTTCCCTGTGGTCCAACCTAACCCTGCCCTGACCCAACTCCAGCCGTTCCAGGGTCCTGTCCCTGCTCACAGGGAGCAGAGATGGAGCTGCCTCTCCTTGTGGAATGCTGTGAGGTCTCCCTTGAGGCTCCTCTCCCACCCTTCCCCTCTCCTTGGGGTGCACACTCGGGACACAATCCCTGCTGCCCCAACCCTTGAGGGTTCCGCCGGAGCGCCAGTCACACATCCCCTCTTTCTCTCTTTTCCAGGATCCCGTTCAAGATCGGGCAGCCCAAGAAACAGATTGTACCCAAGACTGTGAGTAAACCAGTTCCCTCTTTTTAGCTCCAGCCTCGGATCATGTGGCTGATGAGTCAGGCCAGCACTTTGACTCGTCCCATTTTGCGGCGTGTGGGAGGGAGCTGGAGCAGCAGAACCTGTTGCCGCGTGTGACCAGCGCTCGGTTCCTCGTGCGAGGAGCGAGGGGGAGCCCCAGCCAGGGAGAGTATTTTGGTTTGGGATCTGTTTAAATCATATCTTTATATTTTTTTATTTTTTATTTTTTTTTTGGTGACGGGGAGGGAAAAGAGCTCTTTGGGGCTGGCACAGTTTTCCTCGGAGATGGCTGAACGGGTTTGCTTCCTTCCTTCCTTCCTTCCTTCCTTCCTTCTCTCAGCAATGGCTTGTTTGTTCATCCTTTCGGAGCAGATGGAGGAGGAGGAGTGGTTCAGATCGCTGAATATAACTGTTTCCAAAGAAAGGCTTATAAGCTGAGATGCTTTAGTGCTCGGGCGTGAATTAATTTGTGCTGCACAGCATTTGCTTTAAAAGCAAATTAAAAAAGCATTCTGTATTCCCGTGGATTTGAGGCTCCTACCCCAAGTGCTGCTGCTTGCAGCTGCCTGTGGTATTTTCCCTCCTTAAGCAGCTTGGCTTTGCATTTGTCCCGTGCCAAAAAAAAATGCCGTGGAACCTCCCAGGAGCTGGCCCTGCAAACTCACCTGCACACCTGGTCTAAAATCAGGGCCCTGCCAGGCAGTGCAGGGCAGACCTTGTCCCTCCAGCAGTGCTGGTGAGCTAATCCCTTGAACCAGACTAACATCCCTGATCCTTCCTCTCCGGGCCACTCAGCACGGCTAATTCCGCAGGATGCGTGGGCACTCCTGTTTGTGGGGCAGTTTCTCCTTGGGACATGACATTTTCCCTGGAGGCAGAGGGCTAATCCTGCCACTCCCTCTAAGGCTTGATTGTTATGTTTTATTCTGGAGGATTTGGTGGCTGTCTGCTGCCGTGGAACAGCAATTCTCTGTAACAGCTCCAAACTGTCAGTACAGAATTTAAGCCAGGCAGGCGACGACGGAGACAGGGCTGATAAAATTCCTCAGTGGTTTCTGGTTCCTTCAGCTGCCCTTTTCCTGGGGCTGGTGGTCCTGCCTGTGAGGTGAGGCAGCCACCAGCCTCAGGTGTTCACACCCCTCTCAGTTCAGGCCAGGACCCCTCATTTTAACTTGCTCCATGGCATTTTGCCTCCCATCCTCTTGCCAACACCAGTGTCCTTCCAGGCTGGTGCAAGACCCAACTGCTCTGCAGCTCTGGGTGTCTTGACCAGCTTTCCTGGATGTCCCCATCCCATCAGTTCTTACATCCCAGTTTGACTATATTATTTTTTCCTGCTGATTTCCCTCATCTCCTCCTGCATTCCCTGTTGTGAGAGGTTTGTCTCCCCTAAAATCAGCCACTCCCGAGCTTGAGCTCCCTGCAGATGAACAGTGGCACCTTCGAGATCTTCCCTTCCCCAGAGCTGCTGGAATGTGCTGTTCTGAAGCAGTTGGCAGGCTTTGCTTATATATATATGTGTGTGTATTAAATAGAACAGCTCAGAATATCCGGCAGGCAGAGGTTTGTTCAGCAGCAAGAGTGTTTCCAGGCCTTTTCCTTTCCCTTCCTTCCTTCCTCAGCTCCCCCAAGAGCAGGATTTTGTGTCAATGACTCCCAGGTTGGAAACTGGTTTTTAAATGGCTTCCACTTGCTGTGATGATGATGATGATGATGGTGTTGCTCTCCAGGCAGCACATACATGGAAAGCAGCAAACAGGAAGCCCAAAGCCTTGGAACTTCACGCCAAGTGTAAAGTGCAGCTCTTCAAAGCAGAACAAATGGCAGGAAACCACCGATATCCCCTGGGATCAGGCATTCCATGTCGTGGTGTGGAAGGGATGGCGTTGCTTTGTAGCTTCAGTGAGCTGCAGGCCCCCAAATTTACCTCCCAGTTGCAGGCTGAGACGCTCCATCTGTGCAGGCTTTTGGGAACAGCAGTAGCAGCCAAGGTCTGTGATATTCCAGATGTTGGGCTCTGGAGCCCGCTGCAGGAAGTGGGAAGGTGTGGCATCTCCAGGGCTGCATCCCAAGCTGATCAGAAGGGAAGTGGTTGTGGGTAGAGGATCTCCCACTCACAGAGGCCGGACCACAAAAGAGGATCATGGAGGGGAGAAGCTAAAAAAGAAAAAAAAAAAGGCATTTGTTAGGATCTGACTTCTTTGGCTCTCCATGAGGCCTGGAACTGGAGTCAGGAGAGGGGGATGGCTTTGCCAAGAGGCTTTTTTGTTGTCTTGATGAAACGATGCTGGGGCTGGTGTCAAATCCAGGCCAGCATTAGTCCTGAAAAGCAATTTGCCTGGGCTGCTGAGGAATTAGTCATGACTCTCTGTGCCCACTCGCCGCTGATCCTTTGGAGAAGGGCACGGTGTCAGCCACAGTTTAGCTCTTGAGGGAGAAGAGGAAACCCCCGTGGAAAATATCAGCTGGTGAACCGAGGTGATCTCCCACTCCCCAGACATGCCTCTGCTTTTGTTTCCACCTTAACCTGGGCAAATCCAATTCCAGACAGCATAATCTCTCCCCTCCTCTTCCCTGAAAAGAGCAGCTGTCACCGGGCCTGCCGAGAGCCGGGTGGGAGGATCTAATGCAGAGAGGACCTGCTGTCAGCAGAGCAGAGCAGGACACAGCCCCACAGCCCAATTAAACTAATGCCCAGTGATAGGAGTTAAACCTGTTGGAATTACGTCTCTCCGCTCCGATCCGACGCTGAGATGTTCTCCCCTCCCTCGGGACAGCTCTGGTCGGAGCAGAGGTTATGGAATTGGAGCTGTCTCATCTCCAGAGCTCTCCTGCAGCTCCAGCTCGCTGAAGTTCACCCATGTCAGCCCGAGGTTGTTCCCTGCTCTTCACCAGGGCTGGGCTTATCCAAGCGGGCAGGGAGCAGGGAACTGGCTGTGCATCCCCATGGATGGCTGCTTGGGATGGGGTGACCTGGAGCACAGCCCCTCACATTACCTGGGTTTGATCCCTTCTCCCTCCCTGCTTCCCTTGTCCCTGCCCTGGCCTGGGCTGACTCAGACCACTCTCCCTTCTCCTCCTCCTCCTCCTCGCTGGCCAACCTGGGCTGAGTCAGCTTGGCAGGGAGCGGGACCTGAGCTGCCAAACCTCCCTTCCTTGAGTCATCCCAGCAGCTCTGCCTTCCCCAGGGATGTGGGACAGAGCAACTCCAGGAGCAGGAGGATTCCACTCAGTTCCATTGGGCTCCACCAGTGAGCTGGAAATCCCAAAACAGCGGAGTAAACAGCGCAGGAATGGTGGGGAAGGATCAAGTGACGCCAGTTAAACCATTGTACTCATTTTCACTCTCTTCCTTCAACCTTCAGTGGGACCAAACTGGTCCCTGCTTTTGGGATGTCCATCCTTTTTCCCTTTGCCATCCCTTTTCCCTTTCGAGAGCTGGCTGGGGGAAGTCCATGATAGCCCAGATCCACCTGAATTCTGCAGCGTTGCTCTGGCTCTGCAGGGTGAATATTCACCCACACGACTCACCTTGAATCTCTTGCTTGATGGGATGGCAAAAGCACAGCAGAAATTCCAGGTTATTAGAGAATTTCTGGCCTAATTATATGGGTTTGGTTTTTTTGGAGAGGAGGGAAGACGAAACATGCGCTCTCCTCTTCTTCCCAAGACACACGAAGAGGCTGAGAACCTGTAGGAATCAGCTCATCCTCCTCCTCCAGGGGAAAAAAATAAACCTCAGGGGAATAGGAAGGTTCATCACAGCCCCTTATTTCCATCTCTTTGTAGTATTGACTTTGGTCTTGGTTCATTGCCTTGTAACCTTGGTGGTGATTGTGATCCTGCCCTTAAAGCAGGAGGGATGTTATCGCAGGTGGGAGGCCCAGTGTTTGCAAACAAAAAATAACTGGGTTTAAAAGCATGTTGTTTCATTTCAAAGCTTTCAAGAACTCGTCGTTCTTTATGTAGATTTAAATAAAAAACCCCGAGTTGAGCGATTTTACATTACCCAGCCCCTGTGCCTGGGAGAAAAAAGGTTCAATGCGGGAACACGGTTTGATTTTTGAGTTCTCAGAGAGAGAAGTGGGATTATTTTAATATTACGGAAACTTCCCTTCAGGATATTGTAATTTTCTTGCCTGTACTTCTTGTTCTCGTTACTCTCAACGTGATAATCCTTTGCACAGCCTTTTGCTGTGAGTGTGGGGTGTGTGTGGCCACTGGGAGTGGGAATTAGTGTGTGCTCTGCAAAACGTTCTCAGCTTGCCCTCCTTACCTGGGAATGGTGGGAGCGTGTAAGAGAGCAGGTTTCCCCTCTCCATAGCATGGGGAGCCATGCTCCTGGCTGATTTTGTTGAATATCTGGGCTCCTGTGATGGCTGGGAGGCTCCATGAGCTCCCAGACTGTGATGACTGGGAGCCAGTTGCTGCTTGTGGGCGTGAAAAATAAGAGCAATCCATGGGCAGCTGTCTCTGGAGAGATGGGCTGGGGATGTGAGTCAGGCCAGGCAGCTGAAGTGTCGCTGTGTGGAGTCGCCTGGATCCTGGGAGGGAAACACACAAGGCACTGGGAAGGGGGTTTGGGAAAGCTTGGAAGGTTTGGAGGTTCATATCACCCGTGGGGAAGTTTTGAACTGTACAACCCCTGAGTGGTTTGGGTGGGAAGGGAGCTTAAAACTCATCCAGTTGCACCCCCTGCCATGGGCAGGGACACCTTCCACTAGCCCAGGTTGCTCCAAGCCCCATCCAACCTGGCCTTGGACACTTCCAGGGATGGGGCATCCTCTGGGAAATCCATTCCAGGGCCTCCCCACCCTCTCAGGGAAGGATTTCTTCCCACTGTCCCATCTATCCCTGCCCCCTGGCAGTGGGAAACCATCACCCCTGGCAGGCCCAAAGTGCCTCTCCAGCTCTCCTGGAGCCCCTTCAGGCCCTGCAAGGTTCTCCATATCCATTAAGCAACAATGCCTTTTGCATATGACACAGAAATGAGGGAGTCTGACAGCAAAAAGGGACAGATGACCTGGATATTTGCAGGTAGCTGCATTTCATAACCAAACCCTGGAGGAACTGCTTGCTGAGCAGACCCAAGGAAGATCCTGCTGAGCATGGAGAAGGCTGGAGCTCCACACCAAGGCAACGACACCCCCCCAGCCTTCAAAGGACATATTTTTGAGTCGTGCCCGACCCTCTCTGGTTTGCAACCAAAACAATTCACACCTAAGGCTTATAAATAGAGTGCAATACTCCCAGGTTATTTTAGCAGCCGGAACAGCCATGGAGATGGAGGGTGAGTTTCCCTCTGTGCCGGTTACCTGACCTCCCGGCACCAGCTGCCGCGGATTTCTGCAGCTCCATGAACACCAGGCACAAAAGTCGTGTGAGCTGCCCCCACACTGCTCCATTCCTGTTCCCCAGCACCCAATTTTAGCAGCACGACAGGGAGCTGGAGCTCCGGGGAGGTTTTTTCAGCAGCAGGGAGAGCCAGCTCGCATCCCCCGGATGGTGGGAGCTGATGGTGCGGACAGCTGGCCACTGGGATGGGGCTGGGACGTGGCTGGTCAGTGCCTGCCTTCACATCGGGCTGGGGGAGCTCCAGCACAGCCCAAAAAAAGACTTAGAAAAGGAGATTTCGAGAAAACTGAGGTTTCTCAGCTCCCATCCTAAAATTCCAATCTTTTAAAAGCCACCGTCCCTATTAAGCGTTCTGCTGTTGCGTCAAGGCTGGGATTGAAATCCCGAGGACAGCATGAGGAATTGGAACAAACCTTTGGATCCTTCTAGTCCTGGCTGCTTCCAGCACTCCACATTTCCTTAATAGCACGGGAGCTTGACAACACGAGTGAACCCAGTGCTGATCCCATGACAACAAACGCGCATGTATTTACTCTTGGCCGGTCAATTGAAATCCATTCGCTTCTTTGGTTGACGAGGTGTGGAATGAATGTTTCGAGTGTGTTAAAACAGTCAGCATGGAAAGAAAGTTCCTTAAAATATCTCCTCTCGCTGGAGGTTTGCTGCCAGATAGCAAGTAGGAGGGAGCAGTCATTGAGGGAGCATTGGGAGAAGGCTGTGCTGGAGCTCTGAGCTCTGAGCACAGGTTTCCCCTCCCTTTTGGAGGTGTCACAGTCCACTTGGATCGTTGCTCCAGCCCAAGGGTTTTATGGGATGGAGCTATTGCAGGGATGAGGAGCCTACAGAAGGGCCGACTGATACAAAGATGGGAGGGCTCAGGAGTGGCTTGAGGGATTTGGGGGGAGTTAAAAAACCCCAGGACTTCATTTCCTTTTGAAGCAATAACCCACTAAAGCTGCAGCTTGTGCTTCCCAGGGCTCAGGTCAGCGTTTCCCAGGGACAGGTTTGCCACTCCAGGCTCCCCTGCAGCCCCTTGGAGCTGATTTCCATCTCTTCTTCCCACAGGTGGAGAGGGACTTTGAAAGGGAATATGGGAAGCTGCAGCAGTGAGTATCAACCACACTGGTCAAACAGGACTGGCCACATGCCTCTGTCCTGTCCTCTTCCTGCATCTTCCCAGGGAATTTCAGCCAGTTATGCTCATCCCAATGAGAAAATCACTCACTGCCCTATAATTTCTGATTCTTCAGAGTTTCTCTGGTGGCTGAGTGTTGAAAGGTGTCCTAAGAAATATTTGCAGTGGGTTGAGCTTTACACATTATGGCAGCTCTAAAAAAGAGTGTAAAATTCCCAGGGAACTGTGGGCTCCCTGAACAGCCCAACATCTCTGAGGATCAAGAGTAGCTTTGCCATCCTGACTGTGTCACAGGAGCTCACAGGGATCATCTGGAAGCATTTGGCTTTACCATTTGTTCTAAGTGTGAGGACTTTCAAGAAAATATATGAACTGTGAATAAGAGATCACCAACTTGAAAAGGTTAAAAACCATCTGAAAACAACCCAAAAGGGTTGAGCTGCACTGAACTTCATAGAGCCTTGCCTGGATATTTTTAACTCCCACCAGAAGCCAGCATATTCAGCCCGTAAATGATTTGTTGCCTGTATGATACACTTGGGCTTCTTTCCTTCCAAGATTCCGACTTTGCCTTCTTCTCCCATCTTTCAGATTGGAAGATCAGACCAAAAAACTTCAGAAGGATATGAAGAAAAGCACAGATGCAGACTTGGGTAAGTGACTACAGGATACATAGACTGTGAACTTGGCCACAAAGAGATGAAGTGACTTTTCTCAAGATCACATGAGTAATGTGTGACAAGTCTGGAAAACAAATCCCGAGCTCAGTCCCACTCAGTTTGCTTCGTTACAAGGCCATCTGCGAGAGGGCTGTGAGCAGGGAACACAGAGTGTGTGCTGGGCTTAGTCCCTGTCTCCTGAGCTCTCTGGCCTTGGACAAAGCCCTTTCTTTGCCTCACTTTCTGCAGCTGAAAAATAGGTGTCATTATTGCAGTTGGCCAGGCAGGAGCAGCTCCAGCTGAGCCTCCCGTGGCAGCACCTACTTCAGTGAAGGGCATTGAGCACTGTGTGAAGCCCCAGGAAGGTGGGACGAGGCTCTGGGGGGTCTGCAGAGCACAGGCTGTCCGTGTTTCCTGCAGGAATTCCTGACCTGGCAGTTCCCAGTCGGGAATAACCCTTCTCATTCCCTCAGTGGCTGCTTCCTTTGGCTTCTCCTCCTGGCAGTGGGCGATGTAGGAAGCAATAAACAGCTCATCTCTGCCTGTACCCACCCCAGCTGCGTGTTTGGGGTGACATCTGCCCTTGCAAGTGTCCTGTCCCACCTCACAGCACCTCCCTGCTCCCTCCAGAGCTCCTCCAGTCAGAAACCAGTGCATTCCCACACCACAGGGAGACAGATCCAGTGGAGGGGAACTGGGAGCTGGATTCATTGGATGCTGCTCGTTGAACAGAGCAGGGCAGGAACCTGCAGCAAAGAGCTGCTTTAAACACAGATGGTTTTTCTCAGCATGTGCTTTGGAGCAGTCCCTGTTTGTGCCAGGCCCCCACAGCTCCAGAGCCAGGGCTGCTGCACCAGTGCAAACAGGTGTGGGCTGGGCTAGGCTGGGCCAACCCTCATCCCGTGGGATTGGGGTCACAGCGGGGCAGCAGAGTGGGAAGGAGCCCCTCCAGCTGGCAGACCTGGGGCTTCCCATGATCCACCCTCACCTGTGTGTTGGGATCTGTGTGCCTGCTTGGATATTGCCAGACACAAATACAGATCCAGGCTCTTGCAGTGCTCTCCCACCCTTCCCACCACTGGGAGGGTGCTGGGAAGGGCACCAGAAAGCAGCACTGCCAGGACCCTTTTCCAGGGTGAAGGCTGCCCTTTCCGAGGACTCTGGTCATTGTCAGGGATCCTTGGTAAGTTTTTCCTTGTTAAGGATTCCCCTCCCCTCCCTTGCAGTGGGCGTTGTTTATATGGAGCATTTCAAGTCCCAGAGGAGCTGTGGGAGGACTTTCTTTTTCCGTTCTGCTCCATGGCAGAGTCACAAATGAGCCTCGGCCAGATCCAGGAAGATCTGATTTCTCATTTAAAAGCATGAAATCGTGAGTGTAGGGGAAGATGTCAAGCACAGTCTGGTGAGGGATGGCTGAGGGGAAGGGAGGTAGATCAGATCAGTCCCAGAGGATTGCTCTGCTCACCTGGCAGTGCCCATTCCCAAGGGGACATCACTGTGCTTGCTCAGCCAACATCCAGCCCCCGTATCCGACAGGGATGGCAGTTTATCCCCAGCCTTGTGTCCTCCTGTCTTATCCCTCTGAGCTGAGGGGGTTGGTTATTCACAGCCTGCAAACACTCCCTGGCAGACTGGACCTGGTGGCTCCAGTCTCCACCTTCCTCCCAAAAAACTCAGCTCAGAACAAGACGGATTCTTCTGTCTGCACAAAAATATCCCTGGGAGGCGCTTCCAGCTGCAGCAGCATGGCTGAAACAGGGAATGGGATATGAGCAGCACTCCCTGTCCCATGGCTAAAGATCCCTCACCTCCTCCCCACCCTCCCTCCAAGCAGAACAGGATCTTAAGGGGCAGGAGGATGTTGTTTGACTGGAGATAAAGGTAACCCACTGGATCCCCATGGCTCAGGTTTGCTCTCTGGCTGGTCTCCATTGCTTCTATCAGACTTAAACAAGCAAGGCTCCAAAATCCTGAATTAGAGCTACATCTCATGTGCTTTATGAGCCAAAAGCAGTGCAGACCCTCCTGAAGCCCACCCTGAGGGACAGGTGATCCTGTCTCACTCTCTTCTCCCTCTCCTCCCCTCTCCTCTGTCTTGGGACCCTCACAGCACCTTTCCAGCACCCTACATGTGAGATCAGTGATTCAGGGACAATTCCTGACCCAAATTCCCCCTGAACATTCCCAAACCCCCCCAGTTCCCAACCCCCCAGCGTGACCCCCCCTCTCACAGCCTCTCCCCTCCCTCCAGTTCACTTTCAATCCTGTCCTACGAAGGGAAACTCATTTTTCTTCCAGCCAAAGGAGTTCTGCCATTCTCAGCTCCGTCCCGTTCTGGCACAAATCCCTCCTCAGATGTGGTCACACATATGGATTATATCCCATCTGTTTAAAGGTTTAAATGCCTAAAGCCTTAATGTTTGGATAATAGATGGATACGGTAGCTTTGTTATTCCATAGTCAGAGGCTCGCTCTGCATTGAGCTCCCCAGCTCTGCAGCTTCTGAGCTCTCTGTATAATTGTGTGTAACCTTTAAATCAGAACGTTTAACCCCTTGATTTATGATCTTAAGCCCCATTATTCAGATGGCTTTAACTTTTAATATCTGAGGGAGTGCAGTAGGAGCCTTTCCAAAGCTCCTCCATGGCACAGCTCAAGCATCTGGCTTTCTGATCTCCAACTGGAATAACTTCCAGCACGGAGGAAAAAGAACATTTTTTTTTTATTTTAGTACCAGTGGCTTTTTTTTGGTGTATTTTATCCCTGTTTATAGTGATGCTTTTCTTTTTATTAATCTTTTTTTTTTCCATTCTGTACCTTAGCTAATTTCTTGCTCTTTTGTAGTGGTTCTGTCAGAGGGATTGAATTTTCCCTTTGAAGACCAAGTGTTTGGAAAAAGAGGAATGTGTCTGATGGGAAACAAGTTTGCTGAGACAGGAGCTGGAGCCTATCAGAGTGTGACCTGGTGCTTCTTGGTGGCACTCCCAGGGTCTGAAGGGACTTTACATTCCCTCCAGATGGGCACAAAATTTGGATTTATTGAGGGAAAATGCTTAACTTGTGTCCCTGCTGCTGGTGAGAAGAGAAACCTCGTCTTCCAACCCCGTCAGTTTGGTCCTTTCCCACTAAATCCACTTCAAAACCATATTTTTTTTGCAAAGCCATTTGAAAGACTTAATGGACTGTGATTTTTTCTCATTGTGGAAGAGCTGTAGTGAGGCTGAGAGTGACACTTAATAGTCTGTCGAGAAAAGATGTATAAAAACCCTCATCTAGGGTTTTTTTTTTAAGAGAACAGTGCTTTTGTTAGTCTGGGATTATTTCTGGCAGCATCACAAGCCGTACATTGGAGTGGTTCAGACTTTACTTACATAAAAACAGTTCTCTGGGTGTTTACATGAATGAATTGGTGGCTTTTCCCTTCTTTCCTCTCAGCCACCAGTGAGTATCTCCCTGGAAGGCCGTGCAGGGTGGCTGAGGTGCCCAGTTTTTGCCCATCTGTCCTGTGTAAATGTTTGTGCCAGCCCTGGCAGGGATGACATGACCCTCTCTGCTTCCTTTTCCCACAGCCATGTCCAAGTCTGCTGTGAAAATCTCTTCAGACCTGCTGTCAAACCCCCTGTGTGAGCAGGAGCCTGGGTTCCTGGAGATGGTTACAGCTTTTGACACAGCCATGAAGAGGATGGACTCCTTCAACCAGGAGAAGGTGAGGTGGCTTTGGCTGGAGAAGGGGACACCAGGGTGTGCTGGTGGGGCAGAATCCCACAGTGCTTTGGGTTGGAAGGGACCTTAAAGCTCATCCCATCCCACCCCCTGCCATGGGCAGGGACACCTTCCACTAGATCAGGTTGTTCCAGCCTGGCCTTGGACACTTCCAGGGATGGGGCAGCCACAGCTTCTCTGGGAATTCCATCCCAGCCCCTCTTTGCTTTCACAGGGAGGAATTTCTTCCCACTATCCCATCTAACCCTGTCCTGTGGCAGGGAGGAGCCATTCCCCCTTATCCCATCACTCCATGAGTCCTTCCAGACAGATCCTCCTTCCCTTTTTGTCATCATCTCCAAGACTTTCCCCACACGAGTTTCTCTCTAATCTCACTTTTCTCACTGGTTGTGCTGGGAGTTTCAGCTCAGCCTGAGCACTGGGGGAAAATTTACTCCTTTTTCTTTAAAGACCTTTGTGCTGTGCCCAGAATCCCAAACCATCCCACGATGGGCTCTGTGCAAACCCATCCTTGTGCAAACTGGCTTTTCCAACCAACCTGATGTGCAGTCATCCCTTTTGCTTTCCACAGGTGAATCAGATCCAGAAGACAGTCATAGAGCCTTTGAAAAAGTAAGTACCAACATCATCTCATGTTTATCCTAGTCCTGTGCTTTGGGGATGGGGATCATGGGGAGAGGTGGTGCCAGGCTGGAAATCAGCCCTGAGGGACAATCCCTGTTGTCCCCTGTCCCTTAAGGAACACCAGAGGCCATGGAATCCTAGAACACCCTGAGCTGGAAGGGACCCCCAAGGACAAGAAACACTGAAATGTGTTAAAGACATCAACTAGTCTGTGTTTATGGGTTGGTTTCTACCCACACTTGGCCCCAGCAAAGGTGCAAAACCACCTGGGCATCCTACACAGACAGAGACATCCAGGGTGGGGAGAAACTGAGCAGAAGTTTCTTTCCTTTGGGTGTTTTCTAAAGAAAAAATGAATAAAGTGAGAGTTCTTGCATGTTTGTAACTCAGGCTTCCATGCAAGGAAGGAAGAGATGTTGCAGAGCCTTTGTAACCAAAGGGGTGGGGAATACAGAGAGGAAAACACCCAAATTGCACAGTTTTGTCACCCTGGTCCCCTCCACAATTCCCACCTTTCCAGGGTCACAGGTTGTACCCTGAAACCTTTAAGGATAATTCAGCTCTCTCCTGAATACCCTCTGAAATCCCGAGATTTGCTGTTTTGTTACAAGAACAGAGCAAAGCGAGCAAAAAATAAAATGAAATTACTGTGATATGACAGTAAGTGTTGCAAATTGCTGAATAACAATTTTAGTTTAGGTTTGACACATGGAGGGTTGTTGTGGTTTTGGTTTGGGTTTTTTTTTTTCCTTAAGTTGTTGTTTCTGCCCAAATCTGAAAGTAAAATCTCCTGTATCACTTAGCACCTGAGGTTACAGCATGTTCCTGTCTGGAGAATGTTTGGTGACTCAAATTTTACCTTGGTTGTCTTTCCACAACCAGAAATTCTTGCTTATTTAAGGGAAAAAAATATGAAGAAAGAAGGAAAGGAAAAGGAAAAAAAAAATCCCAGCCTTTTGCTGTGGAATTGTGTTGCTTATTATCTAGATTGTCCTCATGAAAGATACATTAACTTTTTCTTCCAGCATTCTGTTAAAATTGGAAGAACTTGTGTTTCTGAAATATTCTGGTTTTTTCCCCCAGCTTGTGTTAGTTGATGAAATGAAAGACAATCCCTTTCCCTGCAAACCTGCCTTGTGTTTGAAATCCTGGCGTGGTTAATTCAGGACAATAAAGCCATTTCCAGGTGTCCATGGCCATGAAGATGCTCCAAGGGCTGGAGCCCCTCTGGAGCCAGGCTGGGAGAGCTGGGGGGGTTCACCTGGAGAAGAGAAGGATCCAGGGAGACCTCAGAGCCCCTTCCAGTGCCTAAAGGGGCTCCAGGAGAGCTGGAGAGGGACTTGGGACAAGGGATGGAGGGACAGGACAAGGGGAATGGCTTCTCACTGCCAGAGGGCAGGGTTGGATGGGGTATTGGGAAGAAATCCTTCCCTGTGAGGGTGGGGAGGTCCTGGATTTCCCAGAGGATGCCCCATCCCTGGAAGTGTCCAAGGCCAGGTTGGACAGGGCTTGGAGCAACCTGGGCTAGTGGAAGGTGTCCCTCCCTGTGGCAGGAGGTGGAACTGGATGATCCTCAAGATCCATTCCCACCCAAACCTTTCCCTGATCCCATGACACAGGACCATCAGTTCTCTGTCCAATCCTCACTTAAACACAGGGAATGTTTGCTCCAACATCCTGGCTGCTCTCCAGGCTTGGCAATTCTCTCCAGCTTCCTACATTTCCACTGGCCTACAACATGATCTTTCTCCCCCACCCTTTCCTGCCCTTTGGCACCTGCAAACCAGCCCTGGATGCTCCTCTTAACCAGCTTATGTTTCATGCTGAGGGAGCTGCATCTCCACACCGAGCACAACCCGCTGCCTTCCCTTCCCTCCCCCTCCCTTTGGAGGTGCATCCCTGGCCAGGAACATTTTTTAAGGAGCCCAAGGGTCCATTTTCAGGCTAATGAGATGCAGGAGAGAAGTGCAGAGTTTGCACCTCCCCTTGTCCTGCTGGCAAAGAAACCCCAGCGACATTTCTGGGATAAAAGTCCCAGATTAATGAAAGCTGCCTTGAGGAGCTCTTCTCATTTCCAGTTAGGTATTCCTTCCCCTCGCCCAGGCAGCTCTCCCAAGCCTCTCCCAAATTTGCTTTGACCTAGAAAAAAGGCTTTTTTTTTGCTCCGACAGCTGCACTTTATTACATCTTCACTGGTGGTCTTTTATAGTTTATTAGCCAAAGAAACAGATAAGTTTAATCCAGACAATTATCATTAGTGGTAATGGATTGTAATCAGAGGCACATGGGCTGTAAAATCTCCATTCAGTTGTCCAGGGATTGGAGTTTTCAGGCAAATATTGGGGAATTTGTTAAAGCATGTTGGAAAAAAGCAGTAGTAGGTTTAGAGGGAGGGGGGTGGAGGCTCGTATTGTTTAAATCCTTCTCCTTCTGGGGACGTAGGGTTATTCATAATTTGGCTTTTTGAGCCCCTTGGCTGGGAATTACTCATTTCTTTTCAGGGAAGGAGCAAACTCCAGTGAGAATAGTGCATATTTCAGCCGGTGGGTTGGGCAGGGAACTGGGCAGGGCCAGGAGGGATCGGCTCCTCTTTGGGAGATGCCTGTGCAATTTCACACCAAATCAGCAGATCTGGGGCAAAGGGGAAAAAAAAACAGCTGGTTTTTCCTTCTCTTTCCCAGATCTTCCCTCTGGCTTGGGTGAGCAGCCAGGGCAGGGCCAGGGATCGGGGATGTTGTCTTAGTGCTGCATGTTGTGTGTCCATATTTGTGTTGTGTGTCCATATTTAAGGAAGGAAGCAGCTTAAATAAGCCAGGTGGTTTGGAGAGCCACGGGATTTAATGCCTTTCACGTCCAGAGCTGATTCCAGGGCTGCAGGGTCTCAATTTAACAGCCTCTGTCTGAACCCCCTGAGCAAGGGGGTGTTGTGGTCACCTGGAATGGCACCATTCCCTGGGCTCTGAGCATGGACCTGCTCCCAAAATTACAGAGGGTTTGGCCATGGGGATGTCCTGGTCACCCTGGCACAGTGTCATCCCCTTGGAGCGTTGTCCTACTCCCAAAACTGGAGAGGTTTGGCCATGGGGATGTCCTGGTCACCCTGGCACAGTGTCATCCCCTTGGAGCATTGTCCTACTCCCAAAACTGGAGGGGTTTGGCCATGGAGATGTTGTGGTCACCCTTGTACGTGTCATCCCCTTGGTCCTGCTCCCAAAATTACAGAGGGTTTGGCCTTGGGGTTGTCATGATCACCCTGGCATGGTCCCATCCCTTTTGTTGGTCCAATGCCCTGCTCCTGCAGCTGAAGCTGGAAAGGATCTGGCCATTGGAAATATTCTGGTCACCCTGGCGTGGTACCATCCCCTTGAGTCTGAGGATGATCCTGCTCCCAAAATTGGAGAGTCTTTGGCCATGAGGATGCCCTGGTCACCCTGGCACAGTATCATCCCCTTGGCTGACATCTGGTTCTGCTCCCAAAACTGGAGAGGGTTTGGCCATGGGAATGTTGTGGTCACCCTGGCATGGTACCATCCCCTTGACTCTGAGGATGATCCTGCTCCCAAAATTGGAGAGTCTTTGGCCATGAGCATGCCCTGGTCACCCTGGCTTTGGCAGGGGTGACACAGAGGGTGCTGCCACCACCCAGGGGTGCCTCTCAGCCCCATGGCACATCCCAGGAGCTGTTTGCAGCAGATTGATCCAGAAACTCAATGAGATCTGTGAGTCAGCACAACCTGCAGGGAGGGGATCACCCACCTCATCCTCTGCCATCACCCCACCCTTCCCCTGAGCCCCCCAAAAAGCCTTTCCTGCTGATGAGCAGCTCCAGGGGTGCCGCAGCGGAAGCAGGAAAAGCTGCTTTCATGTCCTTAGCGAGCCCCTAATGAGGATTTGGAGGTCAAGCAGCCACATGGCCCCTAATCCTGCCCATGCCCCTCGGTCCTGGGCCCCTTCCCCAGGGCAGGGAAGGGCTGGGTTTGATTTCCCCCCCTTCCCGGTGAGTGGATGGATGTGTGGGCACGGGCTGAGGAATGGCAGGAATGCCCTGAGCTGTCCTGGTGCCTCTCCCAGATTTCCCATCGTGTTCTTTTGCATCTGGTGCCCCCCAGGTCTATTATTCCTTTTTTAGAGCTGATCCAACACCAGCCCCGTTCCTTTTGGTTTCATTATCCAAGTCATCATCCCTAAAATAATGCCACAGGGGAGAGCCACCTGTGTGCCAGCCTCGTCCAGCTCAGAGGCTGCCAGTGGGAGTGTTTGAGATGCGTGGAAATTGGGAGAAATAAAGGTTTTTACCCCTGTTTTCCCCTGTGCCAAAGCCCTCGCACCTCATTCCCACTGCTGGCATTAAAAATGGGCTGGGAGAAGCCATGGGAGGAGGATTTGGGATGGAGAGGACGAGGAGAACTGCAAGTAGAGAGGTGATGGGATATTCCCACTCCTCCAGCATCCCCACCATCCCCATCCAGCAAAGAGAAGGGAGGAAGTTTTCAATTCTCAAGCCCCCCACTTGTCAGCTGGGCTGCCAAACAAAGGGATCCAGCAGGGCTGGGAATCCTGGGGACACTTTTATCTCCCCTGGCAGCGTCTCTCCAGCCCCATCCTTTAATTACAGGAAGCTGAAGGGATGCTGGTGTGGAAACAAGGTGGCAACGTGATTTATAATTCAGAGGACGGGGTGATTTAGATGTTTTCCCAGGGATAACCTGTCATCCTGAGAGGAGTTCACGGGCAGGTTCCCCCTCTCCCCCCACAGCAGCAGGGGGATAGGAATTTGTATTTTCTTCTCGTTATCCCTGTGTATCTCCCCTCACCTGCTCCTCTTAAGCTGCCTGGGCTGTAATCCCCTCTCAGCAGCCCTCCCTAAAAAGTGACAGGGAACAACAGCAGCTTATTCCACAAGCTGCTTTCGTGGCGAGGGCTCTAATACCCCGTGCTGCTGGTTTGCCTTCACTCCACCACCATTCCCACCAAAATTTATTGAAATCAGCTTGGATTTTCTTTGTTTTGTGTAAAAGAAATTAGAAGTGGGGTAGCAGAGGGCAGTGGTGAGGATTTGGGATTGGTTATGGCTGTCAGACCCCCTTATTTCCTATGGAAGCAGGGGCTGGGAGGAGCACAGGGAGGAGGGCAGTGCTGGGATTACTGATAAAATGAGATATTAGAAGGGTTTTTTAAATGGAAAAGGTTGTTGGAAGAGGCTGCCCAGGGCAATGCTGGAGTCCCCATCCCTGGAGGTGTTCAAAAACATGGATGTGGCACTTGGGGACATGGTTTAGTGGTGAACCTGGTGGTGGTTGGACTTGATCTTAAAGGTCTTTTCCAACCTTAGTGATTCCATGATAAATTCCCACATCTGCTCCAGGGTTTTCACTTGTGCATCTTGCTCTGATGGGAATTGTTGTCCTTGCTCCATGGGTGGATGAAACAAGCAGGATTTGCTTGTGAGGCTTCCCAGCTCCTTTCCCTGTGTAGTTGCTCAGACTCCACTTCCAGAGGGGCTGATGCTGTTTGGGTGTTGCTCCCTTCCCATGGCACTTCCCGTGGTCCTTGTCCCTTGTGTGCTGCCAGGAGGGGTCACACCCCTCAACCAGAGGCTTTGGGAAACGTCTTTGATCCCTGTAGGATTGTTCTTGGAGGGGCTTGGATGTGCCTGTGGATGGCAGGAGCTCTGCAGGCGCCTTTGTGCCTTTACAGCATTTGTAAATAACATGCATGAGATGGTTGTGAAGACTCGGGGCCGACATGTGAAGTTATGAAGCCGTCGGAATAACTTGGCACTGGCACCAGCCTGTTCCTCCCTGTCACCCTGCACGGGTGGTCACCACCCCTGGCACTCCACTTGGGATCAGGTTTCTGTCCACACAGGGAGAAAAAGCTGTCTGGGCAGGGCTTCAGCGTGGGCAACAAACCCTGTCTTTGTGAAGCCCAGGGAATTGCAGAGCTATGGAGTTCACAGGGGGTTTGGATGGAGTGATTCCTTCAGGATCCAGAGGCAGCTTTGCCTCAACCCACAGCACTCCAAGGAAGGAGCATCCTCCCCTGCTGGGGCTGAGCTGATCCTGCGTGAAAATTAAACCAGTTGGCTTGGCTGGCACAGGGAGAGCTTGGTGGGCATGGGAAAAGCTCGGCTGGTATGGGAAAAGCTTGGCTGGCACGTTGGGGGTATCCAGAGGAGCCACAAGTGACCTAATCCTTCCTGCTGGCGCTGGAGGTGAAGGACCACCATGCTGAGACAACTTCAGGCAGTGATAGGACAAGGGGGAATGGATTTAAACTAGAAAAGAGAGACTTAAATTAGATATTGGGAGGAAATCCTTCCCTGTGAGGGTGGGCAGGCCCTGGCACAGGTTGCCCAGAGAAGCTGTGGCTGCTCCAGCCCTGGAAGTGCCCAAGGCCATGTTGGACAAGGCTTGGAGCCACCTCATCTAGGGGAAGGTGTCCCTGCCCATGACAGGGGCTGGAAAGAGATGATTTAAGGTCCCTTCCAACCCAAACCATGATTTCCAAGAGTGCAGGCTGTGGATCCTGGGAGCTGAGCCCCCCCTTCCCTCTGAAATGCAGCGTATAATCTATGCATTAAAAGTCCTTGGGAAACAGGGGTAGCTGTGCCTACACAGTTACAGCCTCTTCACATCCAGCCCTGTAGATATTTTTTAAAGCACTGCCAGAGCACTGTCCCTCCATTTCAGGCTGCGAAATTGCACCGAGTTGATACTGGGG
>WBMV01001925.1:60283-72142 GCA_013396655.1 Campylorhamphus procurvoides | reverse complement strand
GGGGGAAATCATCGAAATCGAGCCTTTTTTGCATTCTAAAAACCAGATTTGACTTCAAAGTAAATGGAAACTGATTGTCTTCTGTGTCCTCACTTGCTGCCTTCCTGAGCCAAAGGGTTTGCTCTTCCTTGCACAGTGGGTTTGGATGTGTGTGGATTCTCTGGTGTCTCGTGGCTCTGTCAGTGCAGGAGCCCCGTGGAAGTGCCAGGGAAAGGCTGGGCCATCAGGAAAACACCAGTAAAAGCTGGTTTGAGGAGCCAGCACAAGGCTTGGTGGTTTGGAGATGTCTCAGGAAGCGTTTTCCAAGGGCTGATGTGATGGCCACGTCCAGGACACACTCAGGGCTTGGTGCACAGGTGGAAAGGGAGGATTTCCCACTTCAGGCCATCTCCTTTGACATTCCCATGCCTGGATCCTCACTGTGGAGGAGCTGCTTGTGGTGGAGGAGCAGCTCAGCTCTCCCTTGTTGTCTTTATTCCATGCTCCAGCCTCGCTCTAGGTCCAAGGTTGTGTCATTATCAAACCTCCCTTATCAGGGATGGAACATAAAATAAAGACAAGAGAGCCTCTGGCCTGGTGGGCTCCATCCTGTCCATCATGGATAACTGGGAGGAATTCCTGCAGTAGCTGCTGTTGGCAAAAAACACCCATGTTGAGGAGACCTGGTTTAAAACCAGCCCTGGAAGTGTCCCAGGCCAGGTTGGACAGGGCTTGGAGCCTCCTGGTCTTGTGGAACATGTCCCTGCCCATGGAATTGGAACTAGGTGGTCCCTAAAGTCCTTTGCAACCCAAACCATTGCTCTGTAAGACCTCTCAAGCTGACCACCCCTTCCCATCTAACCCCTAACCCCTCTCCCAGCGTGTTTATGGACTTCATAAAGAGGTAGGAGATATTTTAGCAGCCCAGGAGCTGGTGAGGCCATGCCTGGAGCCCAGTGCATCCAGGACATGTCACCCATTTAAATATAATGGGACCGTGTGGGACGGTGCCCATAAAAAGCAATGTCAGGGCAGAGCATCTGATCCTCCCTGGGCAGCTGGAAAAGCTCCCTGATGACTTTTCCAGGTTGTTCCTCATGCCACAGCCCCAGCCTGTCGCAACAGTGTGGGTCAGAGGGAGAATATCAGGGGATAAATATAAATTTATGTGTATTTGTTCTGTGCCAAGCATGAGAGCCTTGGGGGATGTGCAGGGACCAGTCGGGATGGGAGGATCACATCCCTGTTCAGCATCTCAGCGAGGGATGCTCCACACAAACACAAATATTCCCATTTCTCCCTCTCCCCTGCCACTTGCCCTTTGCAAACTGAGGCTCAGGGACAGAAGTTTTCCCCCAGCACCCACCAGTCCAGCACATCAGCACCCTCTGGAGCGAGCACGGCAGCGGAAAATGGGATTTTAATAGGGGATGGAGTGGCTGGGAACACCCGTGGATTTGGTTGAACCCTGGATTTAGGTCACATCTAAAGCAAATGACACTCATCAAGTGATATTTGTGTCTTGTCTTTTTGTTAATGTGCCCCCCAGTCACTTTACATATATATTTTTTTCAGTTTAAAGAGGTGGAAAAGCTGTTTGTTCCCTCTTGGAAGTCAAATCCATCCCCAGGCTGTTCAGATATATTTTTCACCACCAATTCCTGGCTTTGACCCCCCCAGATCACTCTACAAATTATGAATATTAAATTAATATCTCCAGAGGGAGCATCACCCATTTGATATGAACCCACAGCCCAGCCCTTGTATCCAGTATAATTTGATTTACTGGAATTTGGGAGACAAGAGCAAAGCTCCAGTTCCTGCTTTTCCCTTTTCTGTCACATTCAAAAATATTCTCTCTCATCTCCACCATCAGATGTTCATGTTTCCTCAATTTGTAACACATTTTAATAATATGAATCTTCCCCTAGCCTGGATAATTGTTGGATGCTGTTAATCCTTCTGGGGAAGGGTCAGAGCTCTTCTTCAGTTGGGTTTGCAGCCCCAAAATTGCCAAAAATAGCAGAAAATTTGCCCTCTAAAAATCAAAAAATTAACAACAAAATGTTTTAAAAATGCCAAAAAAGCAAATTAACAAAAAGGGCAAAAAAATAACAAAATAAAGAGGCAAAAATCGCTGTACTTAATATTTATTTTGCAGTTCATTTTTATTTTTCCTGGGCTTTTAATCCAACTTCTCTGCCTGCTCATTCCACTTCCAAAGGTTGGGGAAACACCACACTAATTAAATATATTCTCTGGTTATCAAAGACTCCTGGGATGGTTTGGGTTTCCCTACTAGGCCAGTGGTTGCCTGGGGTGCTGCATCCATCCAAAATATCCCCTGCCAACCCTTTCCCATCCTTTTTCCAGGTTCAGCAGTGTCTTCCCCAGCCTCAACATGGCAGTGAAGAGGAGGGAACAGACACTCCAGGACTACAAACGCCTCCAATCCAAGGTGGAAAAATATGAGGAGAAGGAGAGGACTGGCCCTGTCCTGGCCAAGCTGCACCAGGTACTGAGATACTCCCAGAGAATTCCCAGGAAAACTTGGGAAGAGCTTTTCTCTTGGCATTCAATATCCACGAGATACAGCATGTTGGAAGGGTGTCTTTTATCCTTGGAAAAATCCCATTTTGGTGGGATTTTAAAGTGTTCAATGAAGGGAAGGAGCCACTCACTTTTCCAAGATGAATATTTTCCAACATAAAATGGGATCAAAGCCCCAGGAGCTGGGGATGCTCAGGGGGGTCCCCCCGACCTCCACATCTGGGTAAGCAGCTGGAGGGGAAAAAGGGACAAGATCAGAGCATTCCCCAGCTTTGTGTCTGCCACCTGTTCCCAAAATTCGTCTTGGAAAATTGCACTAATTGGTTAACAGGAAGTTGTGCCAGCTTTCTTTTCTCTCTCCCAAATTTGAGAGGATTCGTGATTAGGGTTTTGGGCTTTTTTTTAATTAAATCTTCCCCAGCGTTTCTCCCCAAATCTGTGGCTCCGACAGCACGTGGCCTGATCCTCGAAGGAACAATTGATTCCCAGCCTCAAAGAAAATGTGTTTTTCTGATGAGTTTCCCCCAAAAAAATGAAGTTCTGTGTTTAAGAACTGCCTGAACAAAAGACACCTCTGATTTAACAGTAAGCAGCTTATTTTGCTCAGCCTCGGAGACTAAAGCTGGGGCTGCAAAAGTGGGAATGCTTTTGTCCTGGTGATTAAGCAGGTTTTACTTATTTAGTGTATTTTTTCCCCCTTAATGAACTTCTGATCTAATTCCCCCCCCCAAAAAAAGCTGAACTTAACACTGCATGAGTTTAAACACCTGTGGGAGGAAGCCTCAAGCAATCCCGAATGGGGTATCCAAGAGGTCCAGATTTGATGGGAAATGGCCTCGTCTCATCCAGGTATTTAATTATGGAGCTCTGAATTTAATTAGTTAGTTATTCGAAGTTTTCTCCTCTCTGTGAGCTCCATCCCGGGAGTTTCCCCACTCATGGCTTTGCTCCTTTGCCTCTCACACCAGGAGGGTTTGAGGCTTTGCCAGCCTGGAGCTCTGTCCATGCCATCCCTCTGGCATTCTGTGGCTGGGCTCGGATCTCCTGCCCCCCCCTCCCAATGGAATGGCACTGGGATTAAGTGGCAGACTTGAACTGGTCTAGTATTTCACAGCCCACCCCCTCCTGCCCTTTTCCACACCATCCCTGAGACATTTCCCTTTCTCCCCACGCTTCTGTTTAAAGGAGCCAGTTGGACGCGCCGAGCTGAAGGTCACGGGCAAAATGGGTGGTGGGGACAGGATCCTGGGGAGGTGGTCCTGGGAATCACAGGGAGAGGGGACATGGCCATGGCCAGGGGTGTTCTCCAGCCTGACTGAGCTTTGGGGCAGGCTTTTGTCCATGTTTTTCCTAAGGCAAGACAACCACCTGTCTTGGAGCCTCTGTGGGTGTCCTGTGGCTTTCCAGGGTCAGAGCTTGGTTCCCACCAGGATCCACTGGATGGTCACTTGGGTACCACCAGGTTCTGTTATTCCATTAACTGGTCACTTGTTTCCCACCAGGTTCCATTAACTGGTCATTTTGATCCCACTGGACTCTGTTGGATTGTCCCATGGTTCTCACCAGGTCCCATTAGCTGATCAGTAGAGTCCCACCAGGTTCCACTTACGGGTCATTCGATCTCACCAGGCTCTGCTGGACAATCCCATGGGTCCCACCAGACTCCAGTGGATGATCCAATGGATCCCACCAGTCTCCACTGTCTGTCACTGGTTGCCTTCAGGTCAAAGCAGAGCATTCTGCTGTCCTGGGCTGGCCTCTTTGAAGGTATTCCCACAGGAATTTTCCCAGGTGTCTGATTCCCCCCCTCTCCTCTCCCAGGCCCGGGAAGAGCTGCGCCCAGTGAAGGAGGACTTTGAAGCCAAAAACAAGCAGCTCCTGGAGGAAATGCCCAAATTTTACAGCAGCCGCATCGATTACTTCAAGCCCAGCTTCGAGTCGCTGGTCCGGGCACAGGTGAGAGGCTGATCCTGCCTGCTGGGCACTGCCAGGGGGGCATCCTTTGCTGGGAATCCTCCTGCTGGGCACTGCCAGGGGGGCATCCTTTGCTGGGAATCCTCCTGCAGAGCACCTGGGGGGGAATTCCTCTTGGAACAAGGTGCTTTCTTGCAGCAATCCTCTGCTGTGCCTCCAGGAACTCCATCACCCCGGTGGGAGGGCACGAGGAGCGGTGGGGTGACAGGTGGGAAGTGAGATGGACCTTGGCCTGGCACAGGTACCTGTGGTGGTGCAGTGCTGGGTAGAAAGGACAGCTGGAGGGGTATTTTATATGGATCTGGGACACTCCTGGTACATACATCATGTCCTGTCCCACAGTTCCAGCCCTGACTGTATGTTATCCACTGGATTCTGATGGCTTTATCCACCTTGAATTTGGAGCCCTGAGCTCTGGGTTGGATCTTATTTGAGGTGACGAGACACTCAGGGCTCATCTGAAGGTGTCTTGTGGCTCCTGGTGAGCAGAGAGGAGGCTCCTGGGACATCTCCACACCAAGGATTTGCAGGAAGGGGTGGCCTAAATAACCCACAGCTTTCATTTCCATCCTCCAGCCTCCTTCAGGGACTTGCTGCCACTCCTCCCTCTCCTTCTTAACCCCCTTTTCCCCTCTCCTTAGGCTGGAGAGGGGACAGGGTTGGGATCTAATCAAGCTTTGAACCTCTGGCACCTCCTGCCCTGCATCACAGGGTGCTCCAGCACTGAGGGGAGGGCGAAACCCCCTCTCTGCTCCCGCCATGGGCGTTTCCCTGCGGTATTTTTGGGAAGGGAGCGGCTGCAGGGCCAGGGGGGCAGGGGGGGCTGCCAGGAGCACGTGATCCATCTCACCTCCGACTTGGGGGGGCCTCTCCCCGGAGCTGCCAGCGAGTTGTCTGCAGGCTGATTCACCTACCAGATGGTGCCGATGCTCCCTGCGCCGCAGGGTGGGTGCTGGGGATGCTGTTCCTGCTGTTCCCTTAGCAATGGGCTCCCTGTTCCAGCCCAGCACAGCCGGAATGGCCGCAATTCCCAGAGCCAGCAGGGTCCCTCTGGCCCCTTCCCCCTGCAGAGCCTTGAAACCTGGATGTTCTCTGCCATCTCCACGTGTTTCATCCTCAGAGAGCAGCTTTGCCCCTCTGGCTTCGACCATCTTCCATTTGTGTCCCAATTCCCTCTGAGTTTGGGGCCAAAGCACGTTGGGATGGACGTGCTCGGAGCACCCCGAGATGCAAGCAGGGACCAGCAGGGTGTCACTGCTGGGGCTGTTTGTAAGACTCTCCATTCATATCCCTCTTCTTCCTTGGGAATCCTCTGTTTTCTTTCCCAGCCATCTGCCCTGCCTCTCTTCAGGTGAGGAATTTCTTAGGAAAGGCGGGCGAAAATCCCGTTTTTAATACCCAAAAAAAGGCAGCGTCACAACAAAGCTGATGCATCTCCTGTAGGCTGGACTAGAGCTGGTCCCAGATGGATGCAGCTCACATCCCTCCCTCCCTCCCTGCCAGCCTCCATGGGAGCCTCATCCCTCTCCCCCTGCACCCTTCCACCCCCGGGGAGGGAATGCCAGGAGGAGAGCTCGGAATGTTTGTGCCAGGGTTGAGCTCAGGCTCTGTGTCTCCCCTCTGGTTGAGGAGCCCTGGGAAGTATTTTCCCATGGAAGGGGCTGAAATGAAAAGGAGAAGAGAAGTGACTTGCCCAGGGTAATGAGTCAGTGGCGAGCCAGGAATAGCACCCAGAGCCCTGACTCAGCCCAGCAGCTGCTCACCTGCAGGCACCTGGCTGGGAAGGGCAGCCCTGGGGATGCCAGAGGGATGCCAGGAGCATCCCCTTCCCAGGTGAGAGCTCGCATGGGAATGTTGCCCAGCCAGCCCCATTCATCCCGGGTTTCTCTCCCTGCCTGCCTCCCTGAGCTGGTTGAGCCTCTCAGGGGGGTTGTGTTCCTCGATGGAATTTCTATTTTCAGCCTCTTCCCTGGGTACCTTTCTAGGAGTGATGGTTGGGATGGGGCTGGAGGTGCATCCCTCAAGGGAAACCATGGATGGAGGGAGGCTGGGACCAGCTGGCACCGTCCTGGTGGCCATGATTTTGGGGCTGCTTGTCCCTGGGTCAAACCTTCCATCCAAAGGCAAAACCACGTAGTTTCCCCTATTTTTTGGCCCTGGAGAAAACAGGGTTAAAGCGAGACAAGTGCGTGACAGCGAGCTGGGGAAGCACCAGCTGTTTCCTCCATGCCATGGCCAAGGAGAAGGACCCTGCTCCAAACCCAGCTCCGTGGCTTTGACCCAAGGAGACCCTCCAAGGCCTCCTCTCTGGGTGGTTGAGTTCCCATGGCACAGCCTGGCCGTGCTCCCGGTGCCGGGTGTCTCCTGACGCTGGGACATGTCCCGAGCTCGCAGGGCTGTAACATTCAACTCCAAATTCTTCCCTCCACCCACGTGCCCGGGCCAAGCCAAGGCAGGCAAATATTTCCCTGGCTGGGGGCTTTGAAGTGGCCACATGGAGATGAAAGGGGGAGATTTCGGAGCTTGTCGCTGGTGTGAGGCGTGAACAAACTTCCTTCCCGCCTTGGGCTTTTATTTTCCAGCTGGAAAACTTGATATTCCTCTGGTTTTTCATGAGATGAGGGAAAAGATGGGGCTGGCGGGCTGTGGGGATGGGAGAGCCCGGCCCTGGCAGTGACCCCGGGTTTGTTTTGGGTAGGGCTGACCCAAACACAGGCGGGCAGTGCCCGGCTGGGCCATTGTGAGCGGGATCTATAGAAAATCCATGGAACACCGTGTCCCCAAACAGAATTAGTTCAAGACAGGTGGACTTGGGGCCGTTGGCTCGGGCTCAAAGGCGAGTTGGAGATGGGATTTGATGGGATGGGGACGGAGCATATGGTATCCATAGCTGGAAAAGTACTGGGCTGGCAGGAGCAGGTAGGGCAGGGGGAGCTGCCTGTGGAGCCAGGAGGTGTCCCGCTGTCACTGCCATCACTCTGGGGGGCATCTCTTCCCTGGGACCCCCGTGGAGGCAGGGATGGTTTTCACTCATATTCCAATGGGAGCAAAGCATGGGGGGATTAATGCCAGTGGGATATTGTTGATGCAGCTCAGGAGTCTCGACTGACAGTGCCCCTGGTGACTCCCTACTGGTTTGGCACTGGGGCCTACTGGGGGAGAGGAGCATCCCCAAGGGCACCCCCAAGCCCTGGGGACATGGTGTGTCCCTGGGAAGGGTGGCTGTGGTCTGTGGGTGGTGGGTGAGCAGCACCAAAGAGTTTGCTCTGCTCTGCCCCTTCAATCCGTGTGGATTGTGGGGGACAATCCTGGGGGAAATTCTGGGGGGCAGTCCTGGGGGACAGTCCTTGGGATTAGTCTTGAAGGGCAATTCTGAGGACAGTCCTGGGGGATTGGGGGCAATCCTGAAGGTTAATCTTTGGGGACAATTCTGAGCGCAATGGGACAGTGCCAGGGGAAATCCTGGAGGCAATCCTGGGGCCAGTCCTGGTGGGGGAACAACCGTGGAGGTGGAAATGTTGGGATCAATCCTGGGGAGCATCATCTGGCTCCAGCCCTGCCACCCTGGTGAGACCCATTCCAACGTGCCAGCGCCTTTTCCGTGCTGGAATTGGCAGTGCCACTGGGCCATATGTGACTGAACAGAGCCCAGCTGACTCCAGGCTGGGGACAAGGGACACAGGGGGCTGCTCCAGAGCTCCAGCACCCGCTTGGCATCCCTCCGGCCTGGATCTGTGCTTGCCCATGGCACTGCTGAGGGATCTCGGTGGTGACGGGTGTTCTTGGCATCTCTTGCTTGTGAGAGGCTTTTTTGGGGTCATCTGACTGTGGGGCCGTGGTTTGGGGGGGTGAAGGGATTTTGGGGGGCTCCAGCCAGCTCAGCCCTGCAGAGGGTTCTTTAGTCACTGTGTAAATAAGCATTGCTGTGACTCACATGGGTCCTGCTGTGTGGGGAGCAGCCCCCAGACCCCCAGGAGGGACCGAGCCAGGGAAGGGGGTGCAGGCAGCCAGCACGGGCCTGGGAGGCCCAACATCCCCCCTTGGGCCTGCCCAAAATCGGCATCCTTTCGAGCAGGATTAGGGGAACTGGTCTCCATGGAGACCGTGTGTGTCTCGGCACTGGTGCTGCTGGAGATGCTGGGGCTGTGATTGTGCCCCTTTGGGAAACGGGGGCAACGCTGCCCATCCTGCCCTGACGGAGGTGGGGGGGATGCCCGGGGTGGGATCCCACATCTCCTGCAGGGCTGGGGGTCCTGCAATGCCAGGGGGTCCCACAGGCAGCGCTGGGGGTCCTACAGGCAGGGCTGGGGGTCCCTTGGCTCCCATAGNCAGGATTAGGGGAACTGGTCTCCATGGAGACCGTGTGTGTCTCGGCACTGGTGCTGCTGGAGATGCTGGGGCTGTGATTGTGCCCCTTTGGGAAACGGGGGCAACGCTGCCCATCCTGCCCTGACGGAGGTGGGGGGGATGCCCGGGGTGGGATCCCACATCTCCTGCAGGGCTGGGGGTCCTGCAATGCCAGGGGGTCCCACAGGCAGGGCTGGGGGTCCCGTGGCTCCCATAGGTCCTGCAGCACCGGGGGGTCCCACAGGCAGGGCTGGGGGTCCCGTGGCACCCCTAGGTCCTGCAACACTGGGGGGTCCCCAAGGCAGCTCTGGGGGTCCCACAGCACTGAGGGTCCTGCAGTGCCAGGGGTCCCACGACACCCGTGGAGCGGGGGGTCCCACGGTGCCGGGGGTCCCGCAGGCAGGGCTGTGTGCCCCCCTCCCCTCCTCGGAGCCCCCTCCCAAGCAGCCAACCCTCTGCCATCTGCCTGCGCTGACCCACCGGCTCCCGCTCCGGGGAAGCGCTGCTCGCTGCCGGAGATAATTGGCGGTGCTAATTAGCACGTTATTAAAACACCCCTCCTCCTCGTCCTCCCCGTGCATCTCGGCAGGGCACGGCGCTGCCGGGCCTGACCCTCCCCGTGCCCACCGTGCCCACCTCGCCGTGCCCATCCCGGCAGGTGGCTGGTGCCGGTGACACCGGGGGACAAACGAGGGGACAACAAAGGAGGGCGAGCGGGTGGCGGTGGCAGCGCCGCACGCGCCGCTCCCAGATGGGAAGCGAAGCGGGAGAAGGGCAGCGTGTTATTAAAACGTGTTGAGTTGTAATAATCCAAGGGGGTGGCATCGCCACATGGGAGGGAGCTATTTTAGACACAAACGCTCCGCCGAGGGGCTCTCGAGGGCACCCGCAGGGGGTGGGCACCCCCCAAGCCTCCCCTCCCTCCGCCCCCAATCCCGCTTTTTCAACAGGTTGTCTATTACACGGAGATGCACAAGATTTTTGGGGACCTGACGGCGCAGATCGACCGGCCCGGGCTGAGCGATGAGCAGCGGGAGAGGGAGAACGATGCCAAGCTGAGCGAGCTGCGGGCACTCTCCATCGTGGCTGACGACTGAGGAGGGGGATGATGGAGCTGGGAATTCCCCCCTCGACCCCAGCTCCTGTCCCAGGGATGGACACAGGGGGCTGGAATGCTCCCATGGATCTGCAATCCTGCCCGGTGGGGGGCACAGCGGGGCTCCCCTTGCCCGTGTCTGGCTTAATTTTGCCTCCCCCACTGATGGGTTTTGCCTTAATTTGGAGGGTGTGGTGGAGCGGGGAAGGCAAGTGTCCCACACAGATGAAGATGGGAATGGGATGGGGGCTCCTGGCCTTTGCCACCCACTCCCAGAAGATGAGACTCCCCAACTCCTGCCCCTTCATTTTGTGCCTTAGGAGCCCAAAAAAGGAGGATCAAATCAAATTTTGAGGCACAGAGAGGGTGATGAATCCCGTGCCGACAATCCTTCCCTCTTTACACAGGAATGGCACAGAGTGCCTCTCCCCCCACAGCCAGGGGGTGCCCACAGAGGGGGACTGGCAGCCCAGACCCCAGGGCAGAGCCGGGTGGAGGGATCCAACCCAACCAGGAGCAAATCCAAGGAAAACTGGAGGGGGCTGCAGCTCCCACCGCTCTTCTGCAATAAAGTTTTTGGGAGCGCAGCGCCGGCCGGGCCCGTGTCGCTGTGGGTGCCCATATGGCCCCGTGTCTTCGGGCCGCTGTCGCCCTCTGCCGCCGCCTTCTCGCCACTACCGGGGGGGGACACACGGGGGGGACTCGGGGGTGTCACCCAGGGAAGGTCCTGGGGGGCTGGAGGGGTGAGAGGGAAAAATAGGGGATTGAACATCCCCCCGAGGAGGCGCGGAAAGGAAGTGGCATCAGCAAAGCACGAGTTTTGCAGTAAAATACAGGGAATTTGGTGCTTTCCAGAGGCCACAGGAGGCCTGGCACGTCCTGGGATGAGGGGCTGGAAGCCCACCATGGTGGGCTGCTGGTGGAGGTAACGAGGGTCCCTTCTCTGCCTCGGGATGGCAGGAGGCTTCCCACTCCTCCAGGTGAGGGCACATGGCTCCAGACTTCAGGAAAAGCACCACCACCTCTTCCCACCAGGATCCAGTAAACCAGACCCTGCACAGGACAGGGAACAAGTCAGGGGTGTCCTGGGAAAGCAGCAGAAAACAGGGAGTTGGAGCCTCATCCCTAAAAGCAGGGAGTTAGAGCCTCATCCCTAACCCCAAAACTTCCCATTCCCAGCTGGAGCGAAGGGAATGGGACACAGCCCTGGCAGGCCATGGGAATGCTGGTGGTTGTGCCCAGCAAGGATGTTTGGAGGGACACAGTGAGGCCCCCCTGAGAGCATCCCGTGCCACATCCCATGCCAAGGCTCCTCCCCAGCTCCCAGCATGGAGAACTTCATCCCTCCCTCTCCCCTCGGCTGTTCCTTCCCGACTGCATCACATGCTGAGCCAGGTTTAAGCAAAATAAACCCCGTTGCCACGGTTACCCAGGGCAGGGATGCTAAATATATATATTCTATATATTTATATATATATTTAACTGCCACACACGAGCAGGGGCACCTTCTCCTGTGGGATCTGAGCCCTGCAGATCTCAGGATGTCTCCCAAGCAGGTAAAAGTCCATGGCTGTCTCTCCATGGCCTGGAAGTGTTGATTCCTCTCTGGATTCAGGGCTCACCTGAGCCCACCTGGTGGCTTTGTCAGTGTCACTGTGTCACCCTGTGCCGGGCAGCGAGACTTCCCTGTCCATCTCAGCATCCCACTCAATCCAGAGCATCCACACAACAAATCCCAGCTGCTCCCAGGCTGTGCCATCAGCTCCTCCTGCACCCTGGAGAGGGATCTCACCCTTGGAAAGCTTAACCCGAGTGTTCCCACCAGGGATTCTCACTGCGTCGTCTCTGCATTGGCTGGGGTGGAGAATTCCATCTTTTATAGTAAAAAGTGGATAATTACCGGGTTTTGCGCC
>WBMV01001925.1:0-38535 GCA_013396655.1 Campylorhamphus procurvoides | reverse complement strand
GCCGGCCAGGTCTGGTACCACTCATTGACTGGGGACAAGGTGGGCATCACTCAGGGGGTCATGGCTCAGGGGAGCCCCTGGGGTGTCCCCAAGGGTGCTCAGGGCCATACCTGAGTTTTTGGGCTCCGAGTTCTTGGGTTCTGAGTTCTTGGGCTCGGAGTTCTTGGTGCGAGGGGTCTCTGGGTCGTGGAAGTGGAAGTTCAGGGTGTTGGAGCTGTGGTGGCGGATGACGGGCACCTGTGGCACAAGGAGGGGCTGGCACGGGGGCAATGCGGGTTGGGGTGCAAAGGGAGGGAGGGGTGCAGCCCCCCAAATCCCCCCTCTGCACGTGGCAGCCCCCAGCCCCACTCACCCGTGTCACCGTGTGCTGGAGGGGCACCTGCAGGGGTGGGTGGAGGGAGGGAACACCCTGCATGCCCAGCTTGGTGTCCGGGGGCAGGAGGTGTCCTGCCATGGCCAGGGGGTGCTGGGATGGTGCCCTGGGGCTGCCTGTGCCCTGTGAGGAAAGTGGCTGTACTGATGGCACGTTCCATATCCCTGCTTTTTCGGACACCCCTGGGCTTTGCTGAAGAGCTGGGGGCTCCAGGGAGTCCCATCCCAGCTCCATCCCCACTGCCAGGAGGGTGACGACCACCGCAGTGGGGTGACAACCACCTCAGTGGGGTGACAGCCACGGTGGCATCGTCCCCAGCTCAGGGGGTCTCACGGTGCCATGGGAAGCCGCTGTTCCCGGTTGGCACCAGCCCTGGCACGGCTCCCCAGCGCGTTCCCCATGCCGATCCAGACCCACCCGCCCCTCTCCCCGCCCCGGCCCTGCACGGGTGGATCCAGCCCCTCTTTCTCTTCGGGGAAAACACGCCCGGAGCGGGTCGGGGCGATGGCTGTGCCGTGTTCCCATCACCTTGGCATCCCGGCGCGGTGCCCTCCCGCCCGGGCACGTGGCGGCAGCAGCGTCGCCCGCCCGGGAGAGCTGCCAGGGCCGGGAACACGACAGGGCAGAAATATTTCCTCCGCCCTGCAGCGCAAACAGGGAGGGAGAGGGGACGGAGAAGGGACGAGGCCGTCGGGCCCCGGCACCGCCCGCCGGGAGGGCAGCGCCGTGAGTCACCACGGCACGGGATGGGATGGGACGGGGGGCATCTGGGGGGTCCGGGACCCCCCGAGCGGCTCCCGGCACCGGGATGGCTCCAGGGGCGACCTGCGGGGGGGACACACCTGTGTCCTGGCTCGTTCCCTACATCGGTCATCGCCCCCGGCGCTCCGAGATGCCCCCACGGACAGACCCCCATCAAAGAGGGGCTGCCAGGGGGGTACCAGCCCGGCGCGGTGCCCTGTGCGTGTGATCGCCCCTCAGCTCCTCGCTCGCCACACCGCCGGTGTCTTCGCGGCCCGAAGGGTGTAATTAATGGTAATTACCCCGCGGAGAGACTGAGGCGCTGGGAACGATGTGCCCCGGCGAACAGAAAGTGGGGTGCAGACTCCCACCCCCCAGGGCACCCCGACAACCTCCACCCCATTCCCAGCGCAGCGCTCACACGGGGCTCGGGGGCATCCTGTCCCTCGGAGTGTTCCCCCAAAACCTGGCCCCGGGGGTCCCCTCCGGGCGCCCCCTCCTCGCCGAGCCCCCCCAGCCAGCTCTTACCTCCTGGGTGGTGCCAGCGGGGACCCCCGGGGGTTTGGGGAGCCCCGGGGGGGAGCGGGACGGAGCTGCGAGCGGCGGGGAAAGAGAATCCACAGCACGGGCTTTTTGTCGGGAGGAGAGAGGTTGGGGGGGACCTCAGCGCGGAAAGCCCCCCAAGAGCATCCCCAGGGTGGTCAGGAGCCACCGTCCTCCCCGGCTCTGGGTCCCCGTGTGCCCCGGCCCCCCCTTGGGGTGCTCTGGGGGGCCACCCCCCGGTTCTCCAGCTCTCCCCGCTCTGGAGCGGGGCCGGCCCATTCAGAGTTTCCAGTGACATTTCCAGGGATGGGATCCAGGGAATGGAGCCAGGAGGCTGAACTCATCCCACGCCCCGCGCACGCGTTCCCGCACACCCGGCCCCCCGCTTACGAAATGGGGCGAGCACCAGAGCCCCGGCGCGATGGGGATGGGGACCTTGAGGGGATTTCTGGGACAGGATGGGGAAGGAAATGCCGGGCGGAGGTCAGGACTCAGGTGGGGAGTGGGGTCTGTGCTCCCGTGGCCCCCCGAGCCCTGGTGTGGGGGACACAGTGGGGGCAGAGCCCCCATCCCCACTGTCACCTCCCCATGGGTGACCATCTCTCCAGATTCCCGTGGGCACTGGGGACCCCCCTGTAACACCCCCATGCCCTGCTCTGTGGGTGCCCTGTATCCCACCTCACCCCTTCGGGCATCACCAGCCCCCTTCTGCAATGGAGATGGGGATTTGGGGGGGGATTTTGGGAGAGGATGGGGAGGGAAATGCTGGGCGGAGGTCGAGACCGAGGTGGGGAGTGGGGTTTGTCCTCCCGTGGCCCTCCAAGCCCCGGGACGGGGGATGTGGTGACAGCAGAACTCCCATCCCTCCTGCCACCCACTTTCCCACGAGTGACTCTCCATCCCCTCCATCCCTTGGGAATCTGGGCACTGGAGACCCCCATGTAACACCCCGTGCCCTGCTCTGTGGGTGCCCCGCATCCCACCCACCCCCTCCAGTAGCGCCTGCAGCCTCCACTCACCCTCCGGCCACTTCCTGCTCCCCAAAACTGCTGACACCCCCGAAATGGGGCTGCCCCGGCCCTTCCTCTGTCCCGTGAGCTCCTCGTGAGCACCCAGAGGGATGGTGGCTCAGCTGCCACCCCTCGGTCCCCACCAAGCCGCTCGTCCCCTGCTGCTGGGGGCGAGGGGAGTGATGGCAGAGCCCCGCCTGGCTGCGATGCTGCACCCAAGGGACACTGGGGACATCGGGGACACCGGGGACAAGAGCGGGTGTCCTCCCCACTGCCGCAGCCCTGGGGGGCACAGCTCCCACCCAGTGCTGTGGGAACGGGGCAGCCCCTCGGTGCCAGCTGGGGACACGGCGGGGAGGGGACAGGTTGGGGACAGGGGCTGATCCTGCTGGAAAAACTTGGGGTGACAAGGACAGGGAGGGCGACAGCGCTGGGGCGAAGCCGGGGGCACCCAGGGGGAGGGTTAAACCCTGCCAGGGGACCCCAGACCCCATCCCTGCTGCAGAGAGGGGACCATCCCCTCCATGTCACCTCCAGGTCCCCTCCAGCCCAACAGGTGACACCTCCGGAGGTCGCAGTGTCTGGTGGCAATGTGGGGAGAAGCCCCCCAGCCCCTCATCCCACTTTGGGGTGCCAACACCCCCAAACCAAGCCCCGACTCACCTCCTCGTCCCCTTGCCCGGCGAGGAGCCTCCAGCGCCGGCCCTGCCTCGGTCCCTCCCTCCCTCCCCGCGGCTCCAGCACCAGCCTCCGCTCACAGATAAATATTTAACGCGCAGCCCGGGCCGGGATTAACAAAGGGCGAGTGTTTCCTGTTTGCTCAGCGCGGCGATGCCAGCCGGGAGCGCGCAGCCGGCCCCAGGGATGCTCCCGGGGATGCTCCCGTGGGCAGGGATGCGCTGGGAGGATGCTGGAGCACTCTCCGGTGCCGAGAGCGGGGTCTGGGAGCGATGCTGGGATGGGGAAGGGTGATGGTGACAACCCCCCCCCACCCCAGTTGGGTGGGAACACCCAGGAAAAGGGTGGGAGAGACGGAGCATCCTTTCCCAGTCACGCCCTGGATGCATCCGGAGGTGGGGAGCGGGAATTCTGTCAGGAGAGCACGTGGGGAGCTGAGCTCGAGGCGAGAGGAGGAATTCCCGAGGGAAAAGGTGCTGTGGTTGGCGTCAACACACTGCTGATCCTGAATATTCGGCTGTCACTGTGGGAGAGGGACGGATCCCAGATGTGGAAACCACAGCTGGGAGGCACATCAGCTTCCCAAGCAGGGATGGCTCCTCCTGCCCCAGGGAGGATGGGGATCCTCAGGTAGGAACCAGGTTGGCCTTGGAGCTGTGACCCATCCGGATGGATCCCAGCCAGCCCGACCCCAGGGCTGCTCCCTGAAACCCCCGGGTGTGGAGGGAGCACTTCCCAAAAGCAACGAGGAAGGAGCCGGGGGTGAAACAAGAGCTGGCACATCCCCTCCTCCTCCTCCTGGCACCCAGGAGGGTTATTTGCCCAGGGAAGGACGAGGAATGGGAGCTGAGAGCTCTCCAAATCCACCCCGGAGCCGCCACTCTGTGTGTGCCAACATGCCAGAGATTGGGAGACGCCGTCTGGGCGCTGCCCCAACCCTGGAGAGGCTGGAAAAGCCCCCAAATCCTTCCTCCCAACAGCACCCATGGGGTGCTCAGCACCCCAGGAGCCAAATCCCCCTCACCCCCCCCAAAAAACCACAGTGGAGCCAAGTGACTGTGTCAATTTTTATCTTTTTTTTTTCTTTTTTTTTCCTCCTTAAAGATGACTCCGATTTACATCGAGACAGTTCTAACAAATTCATTCCTTGTTTCACAAAAAAAAAAAAAAAAGAAATTATATTAAATAATTTCTGCCAATAAATAACATTTTCACCATTTGTGTTTTTTTCTCTCCTTTTAACAGAACTAAAAAAAAAAAGAAAAAAAGCAAGAAATAAAAATAAAAATTAAAAAGGAGGCAGTCTCCAGGCAACGGGCGTACGATCCTTCAGCATCGAGAACCCTAAAATCACCATCACTGCACCCCCAGGGGGCTTCAGGTCCTCCCTGGCTGAGGTTGGTGGGATCTGCATCCCACCCAGCTCACCTGGCCAGGTGGGATCTGTGCCAGAGGCAGCCAGAGAGGTTCTCCCAATCCCAAAAATAAAATTAAGCTTGAACTCAACCCACCACCCGCCCCATTGCCGACTCCCCTCCTTGGACATGCACCTTGCTAGAACATGCAAAAAAACCCAGGCTGTGGGGACGTGGGGGCTTCCCTGGATTTGGGGGCTCCCTCGGGGAGGTGGGGGCTCCCCCAAGGCCGGTGGGCTTCCCAGAATCCCGGTTGTCCAAGCTCCAGGTGGCAGCCGGGCAGGGGAAGGGACGGGCGGGAGCTCTGAAATGAGGGGTCTTGAGACATGCACAGCTCTGAGGCGCTGGGTTTGGGGGGAAAGGGAGGAGGAAAAGGGGGATTTGGAAAGGTTTGGGATTTTTGGTTTTGGTTCGCTGTGGTGGGAGTCAGGACAGGGAGTCCTGCTCCGAGGATGCCACCATCACCTTCCCCAAAAGAGCGGATGGGGGATCTTGGTGCTGGGGCAGGGAAAGCTCTGCATTTCCACTGGGATGCCAGCACAGAAAGGGGTCATTAATTGAGGGGGTAATTAGCACCCAGAGCCCCATTGCTGCTCCTCACCCCCTTGGGAACTGGTTTAAAGGGGAGAGGGGACCTGGAAGGGTGGCATCCTGATGTGCCAGCTGCCACATGGCTCCTGGCACAGGGAGGGGAACATCCAGCCCTTGGCCACCTTCCCAGGGCCAGGGCAACCAACATCCAGCCCTTGGCCACCCTCTCCAGGTCCAGGACACTGGGAAGGTGCAGCCCCACCAGCCCCAGGAATGGAGGGGCAGCTCTGAATCCCCCAAACCACAAAGTCCAAAGGGATTTTGGGGAGAGGGAACTGGTGATGCCGGAGCAGAAGAGGGTTGGGGGACAAACTGCCAGCAAAGCAAACCCCCCCAAGACGATGGGCCGGGCCCTGCTGACCCCCCCTCGGTGGGAAGGGGGTGCCAGGCTCGGGGTCCCGCGGCTCCCATCCCAAAATCTCCCGACTAAAACCTGCTGCTTGGGTGAGATCCCAGCCTGGGTCAGCACAACACGCCCGAACATGCACGGGCAGCACCGGGCACGGTCTGTGCGCTCGGATACCACACACGGGCTCACGGCGATCAAAGGAGGCCCCTAAAGAACAAAGAATACTCACAGACAAAGGCAATTTGGCCCCAGGCCGCGGGTGGGGGGGAGGGAAGCTCGCTCCAAACATCTCGCACTTTATGCAAAGCAGTGGGCGTGTAAAAGAAAAAAGGGAAAAAAAGGGGGAAAAAACAAAAAAGGAGGGAAAAGTGGAGGCATGCGACTTGCGGAAAGCCGGTGGTTTGCTCACAGAATCCTAAGGAGCGCCGTGGAATTAAGTGAGGTATGATCCTAGGAGAGTTTGAAAGCTTCCTGCAAAGTTGCTGTTTTCCTCTGGTGCTGGAATCACAAAGGGAAGACAGCAAGATCCAGAGGAAGTGGTGGCAAAGATCCCTTGGGAGAGGCTCGGGAGAGCATGGGAAAAGGTGGGAAAGGAGGGAAAGCTGGCCAGGGCTTTCAGCTCTGGGCAATGGATGCAGCTCACACAGCACCGGGAAGGGAATGGGAATCTCACAAATCCTTTTCCAAAGGAAAAAGGAACAGATCCATGCTCCAAAACCCCCGACACCACACAGGGGGGTGTCCCCTGGAGATCCCTCTCCAGCACCCTTCCTAAAATTCCCACCAGATCCACCTGGCTTTATCTCTCAACCTCCTGGCAAACCGCCCTTCCCTCCCTACAGCCAAGGGAAGGGATGTGCTTCCAAAACCGGGGGGTGCCTTGAAATCAGCCCCAAGTCCCATCTCCCAAAAACGAGCAGCATCCCCACACAGCTTCTCCCGAATTTTTAACCAGCTGCTGGGAAAGGCTGAGGTGCCCGTGGCTCCTCTGGAGTCAGAGGAATAGCCACTGTGGGTGACACCCAAGTCACCCACAGTGAATGAAAAGACCCCCAAAATGCACCCTGGGGGACAGGGAGGTGACACTGGGGGGGCCCCACCCCAAACTGACCAGTAAGGGCTGATTCCAGAGCTGGGAACAGGGAATATGCCCCAGGCTTGGCAGCGTGTGGTGGTGGGACAACAGGGGGTTTGTATTCCCCAGGTTATAAATCATCCCCTTTTCCTTTAAAAGTCAGGCCTGGCAGCTTTCCCAAAGATCATCAGACAGCAGAGATAATTCCTCTGCTCTGAATCAGAGCGATTCCCAAGGGAATTCTGCTGCAAAGTGGCTGCTCCGAGTTGGAACAGCTGGGGAAGAGCTGCAACAAGGGGCAGCACTTCCCCCACCTGCCTTCCCCTTATTTATTTTGGGATTCCACTGGACTGCAGCCGAATTGCTGAAGGAAAAGGTGCTGTGACACCCTGGAGTCCTTCAGAGCTAATCCTGGCTGTCACCTTGGAAAAGGGATGGATCTCAACAACGTGCTTTCCAGGGAATCGGTTGCTAAAGCAGCAGCTGCAGGTAGGCAAGGACTTGAAAACAACAGGAAAATCTGGGAAGAAAAGAGGTGTGAAAAGGAAAACCAACCCAACCCTATCCTGAAGGGAAGGACCTGCTTTGGAAAGCTCAGGCCAAAACTCCGGATTGTCCCAAAGCCAACGACCCAAGTTGCCTGGTTTGACTGGTTTTTGTTTCTTTTAATCCCTCCTCACCCCCCAGAGAGGTTTGGCCTCTCGGGGAGGGCAGCTGGACAGCACAACATTCCCGGGATGCACTAGCAGTTGGATTGGTTTCTAAATTAAAAAAAAAAAAAGATGGACTTTTTTATATATATTGAACATAAATAAAAAAGAAATTAATTACAAAATGGTCGCCCTCTCTCACAGAACGGATGCGAACTGGATTTATGGACGTGCCTCCAGGTGACGTTGCTTTCTCCCCCCCTCGCCCCCACCCCACCCCGATAATAAATAAATAAAATTCATGAAGTTTTGGATCCTTTAGTGGTGCAGGTTTGGGCGCTGGGAGCGTTACTGGGCTTTCTTCCCCGTGCCGTTCTTGTCCGCAGAGTTCGAGGTTACCAAGTTCACGGGCCCGTCCGAGTGCAGGGAATCCTTGCGCGGGGGCATCCGCTCGTTGATCCGGTCCAGCCCCCGCGCCTCCTCGAAGCTGCGGATCTTGTGCTGCGGGGAGAACCCACGGATGGCTGCGGGAGAAGGCAGGAGGACAGGGGAGTGGTTAGTGCCAGCCCGGGGATGGGCGGGGAGGAGCCCTTGAGCACACGGCAGACACCGAGGGGATAGTGAGAGGGACGGAGAGCACCTGGCTGGGTTTGGGGTCTGCCCACGGGGAAGGTTTTGGTGGTGGTGGGTTTGGGGTGGGTGGGAATCATGGCAGCAAAATTTGGGATTCAATGGCAGTGACTCGCACCGCTCACTAAGAGCATCTTTTTGTGGATCATGGAATGGTTTGGGTGGGAAGGGAGCTTAAAATCATCTCTGCCATGGGCAGGGACACCTTTCCACTAGCCCAGGTTGCTCCAACCTGGCCTTGGACACTCCCAGGGATAGGGCAACCACAGCTTATCTGGGCAACCTGTGCCAGCCCCTCATCACCCTCACAGGGAAGGATTTCTTCCCAACATCCCACCTTCCCTTTTTTAATAGAGTAGCAGGAATTTGAAGGACCAGACAGGTGCTCGCTGTCCCCAAAGAGTGAAATCTCAGGAAAAATTCAAAGCTGAAAAACACGATACTAAAAAATAAGAATTCTAAAAAAGAAGCCAAACCAAACCGACAGAACAAAGACACCACCACAAGGCTCTGAACTCCGACACAAACCACACACTGCAACACCAGGAGAGGGAACAGCTAATCCTTGGATCACAAGGGCAGAATTCTTGCATGACCAGGAGACACATGGGCAGTTTTGGGAGGGATGGATCCCTCCGAGGGAATTCCCATCTCTGTTCCATCACTGTGAGGCTGAGCATGTCCATCCTCGTCGTGAGGATCCAGAGCAAATGTGAAACTTCTTTGTGTTACACATAATTTAAGGAAAAGGGGGTTGTGCCAAATCTTTTACGAGGGCTTGGCTGCTCTACAAACAACTTCCTTTGGTGAGCAAAGTCTCTTAAGAGAGCTCTGTGGCCCCATTCAGTATCGAGGAAAAATCCTCGGGGATCTGCCGTTCCTGCACTCCACAGGGAGGAACCTGCTCTCCACCTCAGCAGGGCATTACATCAGCACCACAAAATCCTCTATTTCCTAAGGATTTTGACCGTGCTGGCAGCCTGGAGTCCCTCACAGGATCAGATTGCAAGACCCCAACCAGCAGAGCATGAACCGCTCTGGCAACCCTCCAAATAAAGATGTTTTATTTGAGCAACAACCTCACCGAGGCTCAAACAGCCCCAAACCAACCCACTGGGTGCTTTTTTGCTCCCCACTTCTGGTGATGCAAGAGTAAAAAGCTTCTGTAAAGGCTGATAAAGCTCTTTGGGGTTCAGCACACGCACACACGGAGATGGTTTTGGGTCTCTCGCCGGGTTCTAGCCATACCTTCCCGTGCCTCTACCGCTTCTACTGTGGCTGCAATACAGAAGAACAGTGGCATGCAAAAAATGAAGACAGAAAAAAAAAACAAAAACAAAACAAAAAGAAAAAAACAAAACAGAGTGACAGTGAGTGATCCGACATCATGGCTGCGACGCAGAGCCCACGCTCCCCCAGCCCCGGTGCTGCCAAACCACTGGCGAGAGGGAAGAAGAGGGGACAGCAGGTGGAGAGCAGGGTGGGAAGGGGACTCCCCTCGGGCTCAGAGGGAGTCTCCTTTCCTCTGGACTTGTCACACAGATTGATCCGATGGAGAAACGGAGAAGCAGAGAGAGGGCTTCCTGCTGCGTGCGCCGGGGCGAAGGCATCCCATGGGAAGGACAGGGATAACCCCGGGCTAAGCCATGGATGTCACCCCCCTGCTCCCAGCTGGGTGGCTCGAGGGCATCCTGGCCACCTTCAGGAGGGAAATAATGCAGAATTCACCCACCACCACCCCAGCTGTGTGAGGGAAGTGATGCTGAGGGATGTGGAAATGTTTTGGAGCAGTGGGGAGGAGAGGGGCAGCCTGTTTTCCAGGGAAGGACAAGCAGCAGATACTGGGCTGCCCTATTCATGATGCCTTGAGTTATAGGGAAAAAAGGCTGATGCTTCAAATCCAGTTTGGCTTCAGCTCCACCTCCTAAAAGTGTTACCAAGCAACGAGGCACCACCGAGCTGAGCAACATCCCCCTTCCTAAACCTGCTGCAGGAACAGGCCAAGTTTTGGTAGGCCCTGCCTCAACATCTGGGAGGAGGCCCTTCCCTAGAACAGATTCTCTGCTTTTTGGCCTCAAAACACCACTTTGGCCCCAATACAAAGGCCACATGGGCCTTGGTAGGCCACAGGGGAAGGATGGAGCTGTGGCTGAACAGCTTTGCCCCAGATTTGGTGACTTTATTCCATTGATTTTGCTAAGCTATGCTGTGGAAGGCTGGCAGGAGGCTCAGGAGGGAAGGGCCCCCCCACTGCTACCTGTAGCCCAGTTTGGGTTCTTCTGGGGGGCAGAGGCCCCCCAGAAAGGGGGGGCAGCCCCCTCTTCTCCTCCCTGAGCTCCCATAATTTCACCAGGAGGCTGCTGGGAGTGCAAAGGGATGTGCAAAATGGGACGGGGTGGGAGAAGGGGGCAGGATGGGGAAAAGGGAGTGGGAGAAGGGGGCAGGACTGGAAAAAAGGGGTGGGAGAAGGGGACAGGGTGGGAAAAAGGTAGTGAGGAGGGCAGAATAAGCAGGGTGGTGCTGAGGGGAGTGCAGGTGGAGCCTGCAGCCATAGGAAGAGGCAGTGGGCAGGGCGGGTAAGGCAGAGCAAAGGCCCAGCTTGTTTGTTCAGTCTTGGGGAGATGCTTATTTTGGGGGAGGGGAAGGTCCCTGGGAGCCCTTAGAGAACCTCCTGAGAGGGGAAGGGGCTGGAGAACGTCACAGCATCACCCTGACAAAGCTGCTGCAACAGCCACCTTCCCACTCAGGCTCTGTTCTCAGAACTGGGGCAACAGGACCATGATTGTTTCTATAAAAAAAAATTGGGGAAAAAAAAGAAGAATCCATCCTCCTCTGTGGGCAGAGAAATCCATGAGTTTGGGAGTGATGCTGCATCCTCCCTGGGAGCAGGCAGCAATATTTGCACGTTTCCTACTCCTGAACTATCTAATCCAGGCAGGCCCAGCCTCATCCCTGTGTGAGCTGCAGGAAATCCCCGGTGCCCATGGGAAGGGGGAAGCTGGGGACGTGCCAGCATTCAAAGGATGGCAGGAAAGGATTAAAACACTAGATTACAGGATTCCCTCTGGGGACACGTTACTGGGACAGCTCATTCCCTGACCATCAGCCAACCTCCCTCCCTCGGAGTGGAAAGCCCATGGATTGGATCCTGCTCCCAGCATTCCATCAGCACAAAGCGGCTGGGGGAGGGAGCAAAGTGGAAAGAAACCTCCAAAACCAGATCAAAACCCGAGAGGAGCCTTAATATAAAACATTCAGGCCTGGAGGAATCTCATTCCTTTGGCTAAATCTTCATCCAGGCCTGGAGAAATCTCATTCCTTTGGCTGAACCTTCCTGTGTTTGGGATTCCTAATTTCCCAGGGGCAGATCTGGGCGGGGTTTAACAAAGAACAAACAAGGTGTGTCACTGTCACATTCACACAGAGGCTGTCACACAGCAGCAGCAGCAGCAGCGAGGTGAGGCAGAGGATGTGCACCATGCAGCATCAGAAGGGAAATAAAGGATAAAAATCCTTGCAGAAACATACAGTTAAGCAATGCACATGCTTTGTGGGGTGCTGTGGGGTTTCTTCCTCGAGGGTACACAGGGACATCTTGGCATCTCTCCACATCCCCACCTACACCTCTGCTCCTTCCTATTTTGGGATCCTTCCACCCCGTGGGCCTGAGCCATCCCCAGGGTCCCCTGGCACCCTGCAGGCCGTGGGCTGGGCAGGGGGGGTTTGGAGCAGGTGGAGCTGTGCAGGAGAGGGGGATCAGGGATACTCACCGGTCTGGAGGGTCTGCCTGCCCCCCGAGAGCACTCCCAGGGGCAGGGTACCTGTGGGGGTCAGGCCTTTGAGGGTCAGCACGCTCTCACTCTCCTCCCTGTGGGGACACAACAACACCCAGTTCACAGAGGTCAGTGCAGTGGTCACACTGGGGAGTGGCATGGAAAGGGGAGCCTGCCCTGGGCTGACCAAGCACAGCTCTGACTCAGAAATCAAGGAATTATTAAGGTTGGGAAAGACCTCCAAGATCATCAAATCCAACCCTCAACCAGCACCACCACCATGTGTTCACCACTAACCCATGTCCCCAAGTGCCACATCCACATGTCTTAAATCCCACCACCTCAAGCCTCGTGCTCTGGAGGAAGAGTTTAGTGAGGTTTTTCCCTTCCTTCCTTTCTGATTGATGTTCCCCTGTCATCCAGCCCCCAAATTAAACTCAGTTCCCAAATTAAACCCAGCTCCTGACCCATCCTTACCGAAGAACTGAGAACACACGTGCCATCTTCCCAATAGCTCTGATCTTATTCCTGATGATCTCCTTACGGACTGTTGTCCCACCTTAGGGAGAGAAAAGAGCAAACAGCAGCATGTTGAAGGCCTCCTGCTTTCCAGGGAATGTCAATATGAAGCACCTGCCTGACTCCAGGAAAAGAAATCATGGTTTACAGATTCACAGCTACACTGGAGAGAGAACAGTGCTGAAGGATGGCATCAAGATGGCATCAGGATGGCAGTGAGAAGGGCAACACCAACGAGATGACACACGGACTCGAGAGCTCTAGAGAGAGTAGAACCACCAAAGGACACGGATTCGGGGAGGTTTCTGTTGGAAGCTCACCAGGTTGGCTCACACTACACAGGATGTAACACAAATGACTCAGCCATGTAGACACAGTTTTGCAAGGCAGAGCACGGAGGGATCTGAGGGCTGATGGGCACTGCTGTGCCACGCAAGCATCAGCTTTGGCATCCAAGGAGCACAGGGAAGGGCTGGCCAGAGCCTTGCAACTCTGCTCAGACCCCACACAAACACAACGTGAGAGACGTGAACTCCCCTCCCGCTCCACGGACCCAACGGGAGAGAAAAAGCATGGAGGGAACTGAAACCAAACCAAAAAAAAACTCAGGTAAATCAGGGGAACAAATCCATCTCCTCTCAGCTGAGATTCCTCACATGGCCCAGTACACATCAGGACAGGAAAGCCAAACCCAGGGCTAACATGCACCATGGCTCAGCCATGCACTACGTGGCTGCATTCAGAATCAGGTAGAAACGTGACCCCGTTCCTCAGGCTCCTGGAGGAACGCAGAAGGGTTAAAAAACACATGGAGCTTATGTTAAAACTGAAAGGGGATGAAGAGCCTGCCCGACTAGTCAGCTCTGGAAATCCACTTCAAGGATCTGGTGGCACAGGCAGTGAAAATTAAGCTCGTAGCAAATTCTAGCTGGGTACCTTTCGGATAGCTTGAAATGTAGTGATCTTCAGGGAGAGGAGACACCAAGAAACAAGTAGATGAAGACAGAGATAGAAGAAACAAATTTAATTTTCATGGGACGGGAGGAAAGAAAAAAAAAACCAAAAAACAAAAAGCAAGAACGAAATGCAATGGGAGAAGCAGGTTAAGAGTCTCCACCTGGGACAGAAGCAGCTCAAGGGCCCCACTTCTCACTGCCCCCCTCAGCTTCCTGAGGCCCCCCAAATTCCAAACTCCACGTCAGCTCAACCACTGATTTGCCCCCTTCATCAAGGCCAAAAACTGCATTCTAGTTTTTGGGGAGGGGTGGCGTGAGAAGCCACTTTACAGAGGAGTTCACTGCAACAGATGAGTGGATTGGGTGGGTATTTTGGTGCAGAAAAAGTTGAATTGGGGGAAAAAAATAACCAGCAGCCTGTGTAAGGAGCAGGAAAGCATTCCCAGAGCAGCTGGCAAGAAGTGTCAGTCGCAGTGAATGTCATTTAATTTCTCTATGACTGAACAGCAAGCGAGGAACAAAAAATGTTTCCTACCCAAGAACTGAACAAGGTTTGGCCAAAAAGGAACTGGAGACCCTGGCTGGGCATCCAGCTATAAATCAAGTGCATCAAACACCTTCCCCACCTTTCCCCTGCACTGTTACCAGGTCCCAGCAGTGATATTTTACCTTCCAACGTCTCATCACCATCCGAAATCAGCTCGTCATCGGAGCAGATGTTGAGGATGTTAACGAGCATCTCGGTGACTGCAAGAGGCACAGACAGGGGTGTCAGAGAGGCCTGGGGCACATGGTGGCACTCAGGGGGATTTGGAGGGCGAGCTGGAGCAGGGAATGGTTCTCAAGGTCGTTTCTTCCCTGGAAGTGGGAGCCTAAAGACACTTTTAGCCACAGCTGCTGGTACCTCGCAGCGGTACCAGAGCAGACGACACAGGCTCTGTCTTCTGCCAAGGAGGTGGATGCAGTCCAAGCACATCACAGAGGAACCAGACGTGGGGAATGAGGTGCCAACATTCCTGCAGAACAGCCTGAGCTCGCCCAAGGTCCCCCCTCCCCATCCCGACCCTCCCAACAGGCCACCTGGCTCCAGGAACGCTGAATTTGAGGGGGGGGATTCGACCTTTGGTGCCTCAAAGTCAAAAAAAAAACACCTTTGGCAGTTTTCAGAGCTTGATCCACACTCCAAACACACAACACTGGGGTGGAATTTAAACTCATCAGGAGATGTAAAAAATCCGTTTGCTGGAATGCTGAGGCAAAGTCTTGGGCATATTTTAAGCTGCCTCGCCTCCCTCAGAACGAAAAAAGCCTCTGATTGAAGGGAATGTTTCCTTTTTGGTGGGCCAGGAGCCAACAGGAATTTTTAATTACTCTGTTGCAAACCCAGAGCAGAAGAAATGCCTCCAAATTCTGAGGTGGGGCTACACAACTCATGATCAGCCCCATCAGAAATGCAGGAAGAGCAAGAAATGAGCGTTCTGTTGGTGAAAGGTCTTTACAACAAGCATAAACAACTGTTTTCCCAAGAATTTAAACCAGGGACATGAACATTTCCTTGAATTTGAACTGTTTTCCAGTGCTACCTGGTATTAATGAGCTACAGCACTCTCCCAATACACAGGGGACACACTTCCCAGTCACTGGGAACTCAGAAGAGAAATCCCAATCCCTCTTACCCTTTTCCCCTACGAAAGGCAAAGACCATGTGAAGACATCCATGAAGTTTGGAAGCCAGTAGGGATGAGGGGAACAGTTGAACTGCCTGATGTTCATGACGTTGTTTTCATATTTCAGTACAGCAGCTGGGAGAGAAGAAGCAAAGTGAACACGTGTCCATGGGCAATGTCAACTTCAGAGAATCATGGAATGCTTTGGGTGGGAAGGGACCTTAAAATTCATCCACTGCCACAGGCAGGGACACCTTCCACTATCCCAGGTTGCTCCAACCTGGCCTTGGGCACTCCCAGGGAAGGGGCAGCCACAGGTTCTCTGGGAATTTCATCCCAGCCCCTCCCCACCCTCACAGGGAGGAATTCCTTCCCAATATCCCACCTAACCCTGCCCTCTGGCAGTGGGAAGCCATTCCCTGTGTCCTGTCACTCCATCCCTTGTCCCAAAGTCCCTCCTCAGCTCTCCTGGAGCCCCTTTAGGCACCGGAAGGGGCTCCCAGGTTTCTCTGGAGCCTTCCCTTCTCCAGGTGAACACCCCCAGCTCTCCCACTGGGGAGAGCTCCCATTTCATTACCTGTGTTAATGAAACTTCATTATCAACGTGAATTAACACTTGTGTAGAATCAAACTCTCAGTTCCCCAAAATGGGAAGGCTTACACAATCATTTTTTTAGTTTACTTAGGTTTAGTTCACTTTTGTTGAACCAGTGAAGGTCAGTTGAACAAAGCTGTTAAAATTTATGCAAAACACAAAGCCAAGATCCACAGTGAGGGGTAAAAAAACCCCAGAGCTGAGGAAAATCCCCTCATGGTTTAGAGGGAAGTGGAAAGCTTGCCTACACTATCAGCTTCTCTGGGATGGCAGCATCCCACAATAGGGCTCCGTTGTGCCGTGGCTGGGAATGAAAAGCTTCATTCCAGGCTCTATGACTCGACAGCTAATTACCACAGTAACACATTAAGTCAGAGAACCAACCACTTCAGTTCAGAACACAAAGCTCTCTTTCACTTCATGCCCAAGAATGCAACTGGAGGAGAGGGTTTTGTATCAAAAATAGTGTATTTTTGTAGCAAAACCCCGGTGGCAGCAGGAGCAGGGCAGGGATTGTGCCCCTGTGCTGGGCACTGGGGGGGCCCCTCGAGTGCTGTGTCCAGGTCTGAGCACCTCAATTTAGGAAGGACATTGGGGGGCTGGAGCATGTCCAGGGAAGGGAATGGAGCTGGGGAAGGGGCTGAGGGAGCTGGGGGGGCTCAGCCTGGAGAAAAGGAGGCTCAGGGGGGACCTTCTCACTCTCTTCAACTCCCTGCCAGGAGGGGGGAGCTGGGTGGGAATTGGGCTCTGCTCCCAGGGGACAGGGACAGGAGCAGAGGGAATGGCCTCAGGGTGGGACAGGGAAGGGTCAGGTTGGACATCAGGAGGAATTTCCTCATGGAAAGGGTGGTCAGGCCTTGGAAGGGGCTGCCCAGGGAGGTTTGGAGTGCCCATCCCTGGAGGTGTCCAAGGAAGGACTGGCCGTGGCACTCAGAGCTCTGGGCTGGGGGACGAGGTGGGCATCGGGCACAGGGTGGATTCCATGATTTTGGATTTCCAACCTGGATGATTCTGAGAGGGCAGAGTGGGAGAGGGATTCCCTGACCCTGTGAGGACAGTGCTTGATACCCCCCAAGAGCCCCTTACCCTTGTTGTTATAGACATCTAAGTAATTTGGTGCAGAGAAGATTGTGATTAGTGAGGGAAAGCCCGTTGTCTGGCTCTTCCTGTACATTCGGTACCTGGAAAAGAGGCCAAGTGTTAAACACTGCCCAGGAAAAGCCCAAAGCTGCCCAGCCCTTACCCTGCTGCAGCACTTACCCAGCATCCTGGGCTTCATGAGCTCGGATTACGGATAACAAACTATTGTTCTGCAAAAATTCACACACTGCAGGATAACTGGAAGACAAGAAAGCAAGGATAACTCAGCAGGTGGCAAAGGAGAGCACAGAGCACGTGTGGTTTTGGTTTCAGGGACCAGTCACTTGCAGAAACCACCTGGTTGGTGTCCAGCACCCCCCCAAAATGCCAGTATATAATCTGAAAATTAATTGCAAAGGGTTCTGTTAAACAGACCCCTGGTGCCAAACCCTCACTGCAAATGGTCTGTCAGCACAAATGCTGCTTTTTTAGGCAGGAAAAGATTTTTTCCTAGAGATCCTGGTACTGAAAACCACTCACAGGGCACCGTGCCAGGCAAAAGGAGCATCTCTGCTGTCTGAGACCACAATTTCATAAAGTAACTTATCCAAAGACAACTCAGTATTACAGAAGAAAAAATCCCAAACAATCATTTGTGCATCAGAGCCAAGAGAAGAGTATTTCAGGTACACTGCACAGCCCCACAGAAGGACCTGAAGAGGGATTTATCTTTTTGTAAGGGGAGACAAAGTGCCCCCTAAAAGACCCCTTACCTGTAGAAATAGGAGCAGCCTCGGACAGTGTTGTGGGCAAAATGCTCCAGGGTTTTCTCATTGCCATAATCCTCGGAGGGATCAGACCAGAGCAGGTCACACATTGGACCAAAGGCTGGAGGCTCCTTAAACCTGTCTAACTGGAAAAGGGACACAAAATTAGGAGGCTGCTGGTGGGAGCAGTTGGCAGGACACCCACCCCTCCATCCCCCTGGGAATCCATGCAGGAGTCAAGCCATTAACACCCCCCTCCACTGGAATCAGAAGTGATGGGAAGGCCCCACAGAGATGACTTACTTTCCTAATGTCATCTAGACATGTGATTTCTGGAGACAGTCCTCCATGGACACACAGGAATTGCTGGTTTAGGAGGGCAGCAAGAGGAAGACAGTCAAACGTATCCATGCACGCATCGTACACTCGCTCCGAGTATTTGATTCGACCTGGAAATGGGAATTAAATAAAGCTTTGATCAGCCAAAGTGCTGAGAGATAAATTCAAGGAGCCCAGCTCCTGAGGTGATATGGAAATTCTGTGTTTATGGCCCACACATCCAGCTTTGCACTTGTGTATTAGTGAAAATACTGACTTAGAAAACATTTGTCGGGCGTGAAGAGGAAAAGGCTTCACTGTAACCTGGACTTGTTCAGGAATATTCACCTCCCTTCAAGCTGTTTCCCAGAACATCTGCACTGAGATCAACACAGAAAAGAGACTTGTTTCCACCTGAGAGAACAACCTTGGGATGCTCTTACAGCCATCCCATCCCTTCCCTACATCCCTGCTGCACCTCCAGGCTCATCCTATGCAGGCCATACACAGGGAAAGGCAGCAGCTGCTGGATTTGGCACAGCATCATCACACAGTCCTCGAAGGCAGAAATTGCCTTTTCAGCTGGCCACGGGTGCTGTGGGATGCTCTGGGATAAATGGATTTTCACAGTTACAAGTGATGACAATCTCCACTGATGCCTCACCCAGGCAGAGGTGAAGATGATTTTTCTATATATTAAACAAGAGATACCATGGCCTTTCCAAAGCAGTTTGGCTCTTGCAGCAAGCCTCAAGTAGGATCAGAAATATCCTTATTTCAGAGATGATTCAGGGAGGGGAAAGGCAGCATCTGCTGTTTTCCAAAGGGGAAAAACCCCCATGTCCTGGTTTTCTGACTGATCTCAGCTACAGGAGCTCTCCTGCCCCACCTGATGGCTACAGGATCCAGCAAGGGGCTGAGAGGTGTTTTCCAGCTCATTTCTGAGCAAACACAGGTTATCACCTCATCACTCCCAAGCCTTCCCCCATCCAACAGCACCCAGAGGTGAAGGGGAAAGACTGGACTCACCCAGGTCAGATCCCTGGGCAAGAATTCCCTCATGGAGCTTTGCATTGCTGTTGTCCCCCTTTTTTATTGCTTGGAATGACTGTCACCCTCTGAGGAGAGGGGTCATGCCATGACCTTTCCTCATCATTGGTTTGAAAAGACACCAATGCTGCACAAAACCATCTCTGACTAAAACAATCCTAAAGGTAAATGATTCTCCCGAGTGCAAACAGGGAGGAGCAAAGCCTTTCCTTGTTTCCAGCTGGAATCACTGATCCCAGCTGCACAATCTGGAGCTGAGAAGACTTTTGGCAGTGATTACACATTGCTGGGCCTGGAAGTCAGGGAGGGGAGGATGTGACTGGCTCATCAGGGGAGATGTGTTCCCATTCCTTCCATCTCTGCAACCAAAAGGCCACATCATCACACACTTGGTGTTTTGCAGGCCTTACAGATTGGATTTTTTGGGGTATTTTTTACAGCAGGGACTGAAAACAGAAAAGTTGTGTAAGCAGGAAAACAGACAGCAGGGTTTTACAGCTCTGGATATTAGTTTGCTCTGATATTAATCTGATTATCAGCCTGATATTAATCTGATCATTAATCTTGTTAGTAATCTGATATACAGCCCTGATATTAATCTTTGTGCCCAGAGGCACAAAAATTAAGGCCCACACCTCCTCCCAATACCTTTTTTTAAAACATATCTAAAAACATATTTCTTAAATACATTTAAATCCTTCTCCCACTGCTGGTACTTACATTCCTGCTTGAAGGTGAAATACTCTGTGAGGTGCCTGCACTCGTGGTTCCCTCGAAGGAGAAACAACGTTTTGGGATGATTTATCTTTAAACTCCATAAATACAGCACACACTGCAAGGGAGGGAAAGGAGGAGATGGCACGTCAGAAAAACACTTTCCCAGGGCACTGATCTGCCAGAGACTTCCCAAAGTGTTTCTGGGAAGACACCCAGGGTGGGACCCGGAGAGAAACCCAGCTCCATACTGGGCAGTGGACCTTATCTTGGCCAAATCCAGCAGTGGGGGAAAAGCCACCCGGATTTCTCTATATTAGGGCTGACTTGGAGAAGTGACAAATGAGATTTGAGTCAACCGAAACCAGCTCGGGGCTGGGTGGGGGCAGGTTTTTTCCTTCCAAAGCAAAACCAGCTGTTTGCTCCAGATGTTCCACTGGGATCCAGTGGAGCAGGCAGCCCTTTGTGCATTAAACATCCGAAAAATTCAACTGTATCTCCCCCACTGACTTCCCCACCCCCTCCCCAACCTCATTTCTCTGCTTACGCCACAGTCATGTGAAGTTCAAGTTCAAAACAGGAAAAGCTGAGCCAAACCCCAAGCTTAGCAAAGCTTTCTGCCTTTGAGAAGGGCTTTCCCCATCCCCCAGCTGAGCTGCAACACCTGTGAAATGAAATGATGCTCTTTGATGAGGCAGAGCCCAGAGTCAAACTGAGATGGGTGTTTGCACCAGAAATGTTTCACGGTGGCTTCCCAGGAAGCCTCAGGGAAGGGCTGGAAAGCAGGAGTGCTCACCCCTGTGGGCTCTGCACTGTCAAGCTGGCAGGGAAATCAGCTGGTACCTCACACAGGGAATGTTATCCAACGATTTGGAGTGCTGGAAGGGCAATCCATAATGACAGCAGCTCCAAGATCGGGATTGAAGTCACTAATAAGAGCTTACCCTGGAGGCTGACATGGGACAGAACCTGCACCTGCCTGGGGAATGGCAACCACAAATCTGCCAGCAGTTTTACCCCCTCAGACATTGCTGATGTGGGGCACAGATCTCCAGGAACCAGCTGGAAACAACCTCCAGACCCCAAATAAACTGGTTTCCAGTCAGTTCCCAGCACACACAGCTCAGACACGGTGGTGTTTAAGCACTGAACCTGCAAGGTAAGCTCTGCATTAGCCACTCCAGCTGATCCCAAAACCCAAGGAGCTGTAAAGCACCATCTGTGTCTCACTTGGAATTCAAGCCCACATTAAAAACTTGATTAATTCTGAATTCTGCAAGTGAACAGGGCCAACACCAGTAGCAGAATCATGTTTTATTGCATCTGTTACCAGGAGGAATGCTCCCAACAAACCCATTTATAATTATTCTGGGATTTAAAGCTTTAACCTCCTGTGTTTGCAAGCTAAATGTCACTTTTTGGGGCTGGCAGGAGAACTTGGAAGTTGCTATAAATGAAGCAAATGACTTGCTAACGACTGGAGAAAGAACCAGCCCTGGCATCCAAGGAAAGCAGAGATACAGAGGAGGATTTGGGATGTATGGAAGGTTGGCAACTTGCAGAAGAGAGATTTTTAAAGCACATTTGAAGGGTTTTGAAGTGAAAAGGGACTGAATTTGACACCACAGCTCTTCCTGGACACACACAAAGCAAACCACAGCCGTGGAGAGCAACATTCCCTGTGGCTGCAGCTCCTTCCCAAGGATGTGGGAGCTGCCAGGTACCACTGGGACACGGACTGAAGGACATTCAACAACCCTCGAGGGTTCCAGAGGGGCTGGAATGAGGAATGAGGGAGGTTTCTACACTTGCATGCCTTGGATGCTTCCTGCACGGATCCCTTTCCCAGACTTTCACGGCCCTGTGCCCAGGAATTGATTAGTGCCTGTTTACAACAGCCCAGCAGTAACTCCAGACAGTTATTTGGGCTTAAATAATCTTAAATAACCTCCTTCTCCCCTTATTCTGCCTCTCAGCATGGAGCCCAAAGCCAAGGGTCTGATCCACTTGGAAAGGGAAGGCTCAGCAGGCCCTGGGGAGGGAATTGCAGGAGGAATTGTGACCCCAGACATGGAAGAGGGGCTGGTGCCAAACCTGCCCAAAAGTCACACCAACCTCTCTGCCCATTCCCAAAACCTGGCATTTATCAGGAAGTTTTCAACATGGAACCTTCCCAGCTTTTCCCAGAATGGGAACAGAGGCAAAATTCCCACATCCAGCCCACAAATGTACCTTCCCTCACACCTTACAACCTTGCCTGGATCTCTTCAGTATTACTCTGGATAAAACAGTGCATTAAATCAAGTTTATCATATAATTCCATAATTAGACAGCAATCATGTCCCATCCTAATTGGGCTGGAAAAGCTCCTCTGGGAAAGGTGTATGCCATCATCACTCCACTTTTCCTGATAAACCTCCTCTTTCCACAGAATCTATTTTTGGTCATAGCAATTGCTCTACTTAAACAAAATTATTCTCTTCATTGTTTTCTGATTTGGACCTGGATGGTCCCTCCCCACCACGGTCCTGTGTGAGGGCTGGAACTAAAAGCTTAATGCAAGAAGCATCTTTCCCACTTGGAGACTGCTGGGATAATCCTTCAGCAGGGGCTGCCTCATCAGCATCTCCAAAGGGAGGAGTTCATCCCGATTTCCGTGCTGCCTGTCAGCCCCTTCCCTCTGGAGCTGGGTGTGTGACCAGTCAGTCTCGCTGTCACAGCAGGTTTGTGACAGCCAGCTCTTCCCAGAGTCCCCTTCCATCAGCATTCCAGCTTCATTCCAGCTTTCACACGGTCCTTTCCCTCCCCTCACAACTCTTTTCTTTAACAAACCCAACCAGCCCACAATTCATGGCCTCATTATCCTGAGAATTAATGTTTTTAAAGGAGAATTTTCCTAAGCCAGAGGCCCAGAAGGAATTTGTTGAGTGATTTGCTGTCGACATCCAGCTGAGCTGATGAACTGCAGCTTTGGGGGGGTTTAAACTGTTTTGTCTGAGCCACAAATTCCATCTTTTACCTGGACAGCCAAATGCCTGGAGCCATGGAGAATTTCTGGAAGGGATATTTGGGCCTGACACCTTCCTGGCCCCAACTGTGGCACCTCATTTCTTGCCTGCCTGCAGCAGGATGCAATTAAACCAATCCCTCCTGTTTCATTCCATTAAAAGGTCATGATTACAGAATTATGGAATACCCTGAGCTGGAAGGAACCCACAAGGATCAGCAAGTCGTGGCTCTGCAAAGGACACCCCCAGCTGCTCCAGGCAGGCACTGGATCATCTCCCCATCCATGGATGTGCTGGTGCTCTCCACCTTCCCAGTGGACACAGCACAGGGAAACCTGGATGCTTTCCCACCCCCTGAGCCTCTGGGATGCCCCAAACCTGCTGCAGCACATCCAGGTGGGAATCTCTGCCCAGCACTGTGCAGCAGGTGGAAGGAAGAGGCAAAGAGCAATGGGAACATGGGAATCAAACCTTCTGGAATCTGCTTTAAGGGTGACATTTGGAGCAGCCCCCGCACGTGCTCATCAAAGCCCACCCTGAGTCGTGAGATCACTGCCAGCCCCGGGGGGAATGGAGCAATCCATGACATTCCTGCTGCAACACAGGGGGAAAGGGAAGGGAGGGAGTCAAAAGCAGCAAGAAATAAACCCTTTCTCCCAGAGCTGATGCAGCCTGAGGGGGTCAGTGCCAGGCCACAGCTCAGGAGGTTTTACCTACAAGCTTCAGATTTCCCTCCCCAAAAAAGATAAACCATCTGTTTTTGCCTCACCTCTGTTCTCCCAAGGTGGCCTCATCATCCATCCCCTGGGAATTCCTCCATACTATCACAGGCAGATAGAGCAAGGGGGAATGGATTTCAACTAAAACAGGATTTAGATGGGATATTGGGAGGAAATCCTTCCCTGTGAGGGTGGTGAGGGGGCTGGGATGGAATTCCCAGAGAAGCTGTGGCTGCCCCATCCCTGGAAGTGTCCAAGGCCAGGTTGGATGGGGCTTGGAGCAACCAGGTGTCCATGGCAGGGGGTTGGAATGGGATGATCCTAAAGGTCCCTTTCAACCCAAAACATTCCATAATTCTGTAATGATCCCACCATGGAGACACCAGGGCACTGATCCACAGCACTCCTGCAGATCTGGGAGTAAAATCTCCATGTCTGATCAATCCTGGGGGAAGAGCAGAGAGGGGGAGCAGCATTTCTCCACCCAGGACCTGTAAAATCCATGTGTATACACAAGGTCCAACAACTCCCACTTGAAGGTTTCTGGGTTAACACCAAAAAAAAACCCCACCTTTTATCTCAGAAGGAGCTGCTGTGCTGGGGTATAATCTCTTTTCCAGGTAAATACTCCCCAAGTGCAATCCCAACTGGCACAGGCTGAGCCATTCAAAGGAGCAGTTGGATGTCCTTCCCTTCCTCCCTGGGGGGTTATGGGGCTCCTCCTGTCAGCACCACCCCAAATCCCAGCAGCCCAACCCCACCTTTCCAGCATCCGGACCCGCTTCCCTGGAAAGGGCTCATCGTCACACCTTGGCTCCCTGTCAGAATTCCCGAGGCTGGAAGGGAGCCAGGGGCTGCTCCAGCACAAGCTGCAAGCAGAGCTCTCCCTAAATCCTCTGCAGAATCCTTCAAAGAGCCACTTGCACTCATCCAGCAGAGCTCCTCCCCAGGATTTAACTGGGAATGATTCCTCTGCAGACCCAATGGCTCAGCTATTCCTGCAACCTTCGCCCTTCCAAGAAAAACCACCTCCTCTGCTATTCCAGCCCAGGGTTCACGCCTGTTTCCCCAAAAGCCCTTCATTATGTTGCTTCCAACCAGGATAAACACTCCATTTCCACTCCTTTTCCACCACCACTGTGAATCCAGGAGGCTGCAATCCCTTGGGATTTGTGGCATTTGCTAATAGCTGTCCCATCCTGTCCCATCCCAGGTCTCCAGGGCCAGCAGCAGCCACTGGGACACATCAATTCCTCTGTCCTCAGGACCACCAACTTCCCAGCGTTGCCCAGTTCCTGGTCATGGAATCCCAAGGAGCTGCAAAGTCCTAACACAGCTCCAACGATTTCTCCCTTCTCCTGACCCTATTCCAAGGCTGATTCTTCAAGGGGGAAGCAGTGACTCAGTCGTGTGACACTTTTCTTTACCCTGCTCTGCTGAATCCTGCAAGTTTTTCAACATTTGCTTCCCACTGCCTGGTGGGATCCCGTTCAGGCAACACACAATCAACTCTCCCTCTTGTTTCCCTGAGTGACAGCTCCAAGTGACATGAAAACTCTGCTCCAGAAGGCACAGTTTAGCCATTAACCCCATCACTGCCACTGAACTGTCACTGACTGAGGATCCAGAGCTCAATCCTGACATTGGGACATCATTTTTGTGCTTAAAATCTGTGTGTTACCAACACGATTTTCATCCCATGCTGAACTTGACTGGAGGGTAAACCCAGCACAAGAGATCTCTGTTTGCTGCTTGAATTGATTCTGGGCTGTATTTGAATTGATTCTGAGTTGTATTTGAGCAGATTCTGAGTTGTAATTCTGAGCTGCATTTTAACTGATCCTGGGCTGTATTTAACTGATTCCAAACTGTATTAGAAATTTTCTGGGCTGTATTTAACTGACTCTGAGCTGTATTTGAACATTTTTGATTCCTTTAGTACGAGCACCCCCAAGCTCAAGTTTCTTTGTCACCTCTATACTGAAGTAGCCTCTGTCCACGTAGTCTCCCAGGAAGAGGTAGCGGGTGTTATTGGGTGATCCTCCAACTTCAAACAGCTTCATCAGGTCAAAAAACTGCCCGTGGATGTCACCACACACTGGGGGAGCAAGAACAGCACAAAAGAGGGACAGAATTACACGCCAAGAAAAGAAAGGTCACGACATTAACAAGGAGCTGAGTGTGGCCTCGACCTCTGCCAGCAAATCCATCTCTTCTGAGAGTTAAAACACCCTGCTGGTGGAAGGAACACAACAAAAATCCTGCTGGAGTTATCCCAGTGGCCCTTATTCAGCTCTCTGACCTGTGATAGGAGCCTCCACCTCAATCATGGTCTTCTCGTGCCTCAGGATGGCGGCGCCGTCGTTGATGATCTTCAGCGCCGCGTCCTCTTCCAGCCGCCCTTCCTTCACCAAGTGGCTCTTGAGGACGTCGAGCCTCGGCTTCCCATCCTCAAACACCTCCTTCAGAGTGAGCCGCTGCGTGGGAGGGAACGGGACAGCTGGAAAGGGAAGGCAAGGAAGTCAGCAACACGTCTCTTTTTGGGGGAGAAAGGAATGACAGTGTCTGCGGCAGGAGGCTTCGCTTCCGAGCCCGGAGCAGACACTCAGAAACTGAATTCCCACTGAAACTGGGCTCTCAGATCCTGAAAGGAGGAGAGCTGAGCTGCCAGAGCTATGAATTCACCCCTCAGCTTGGCTAAAAACCCACTCTGTGCAGACTAAATGCCATCTGCACCCGCTCCAGAGCTGCATCCTAATTCCGAGGGGACAATCGTCACCACAACGCTGCACTGGAACAGGTTTCATGCAAATCTCAGGAAAACCAGGATGGACCAATTCAGGCAGGAGCACCAATATGCAACATTTTTGCTTCTTGGGGAACCACCCACCCCCCAAAAAAGCAGAAGTCGCTTTTACAGGTCTTTTCCAACCTCAGTAATTCCGTGACATGCCAAAATACAGTGAATTTAACAGGGCAGAGCTGGATAAATAACACAGGGAGGAGCAGCAGTGCCACCGCTCCCTTTTAAATGCAATTCCAGCAGCAATTTCCCCTGAAAACCCTGAGAAAACGAGGATGAGGCAGCACAAGGGATTCTTTGGAGCTGAACATCAATTTTCAAATCACAGGAGCTGCAGGAGCCAGGAGAACAAGGGCTGATCTAATGAAAGGGGAGCCAGTGCCTGCAAGGAGGTGGCCCCACTTCCATCGGTCCCTTTGGAAGTTGTGCTCTCCTGTCCCACCTGCCTGGAACGCTCCAGAGCACACACAGAGCCTTCCCCAAGGAGCTGCCAATTAAACAGGGTCAAACAAGAGCTGTTTAAACCAACACAGGCTGGACAAGGGGTTTGACTGTATCCAGAGGTCATGAAAGATAGAGAACGGCCCCTCTGGGTGTGGATTTTGCAGGGTTTTACCTATTTTTCCCCTCTGGATGAGTGTAAGGATGGCAGGAATCCCGCTGTGGGAGGAGGTCAGGGAAGCTGCACAAATAGGATCAGCTGGAATGAGGTAGGGTGAAAGGAGCTGGGTGGAAATGTGGGTCCAGGGCTTGGAATGAGGGAGGTTTTGGGACTCACTGCCATGGAGAGGCTGGGAAACAATTTGGAAGTAATTCTACAAACCCTTTGGTTGTCCTGGCACCTGCCATCCAACTCCAGAGAGGGAGAGAGCAACTGGAGGGTAAATAAGGAAGAGAGTGGAGAAATAGGAACCATCCACCTCCACATTCCCCATCATTCCAGGCCTTCAAACACAGCCACCACCTCAGGAGCCACCCCAAGGAAGCAAAGAGCCCCCAGAAGTGGGGTCAGAGAGTTTAGAGGAGACAGGATGTGACTCCTGGAGCAGTGCTGCCCATCCCACCATGCAGAGACCCACGGGAAGCTTTGGATCCATGGCTTTGCCTCTTCCTGGTGGCTCCAGAGAGCAGAGTTATGCAAGATAAAATGTGAGGCTGTGCCAGTGTGAGCAGCCAAGAACTTTTATATAAGTTGCCTCCTTGGCTTTGCATGGCTCCACTCCCACCAGGAGCTGGGCAGGATAAGGAACCAGCCTCTCCTCTGCTCTGCCTGTGTGCCAGCCAGGCTGCAGGGAGAGAATCCTGCTCCAGAGATGCCAGAGGAGCAGCACCATCCCTGGGATGCACACACACAGAGCACAGCCCATCCTTCCAGGAAGGAAGCCTGGATGTTTGGGAAAGGGAAAAACTGGGAATCAAATCCTGTGCAACAACCCTAAGTGTGTGGCCTGGCTGCTGGCAGGATTCATGGCATCCTATCCCAGGGATCTTCTCAGATCCTGTGAGTCCATTTCCTTCTCAAAACCAATATAACCAGTAACTTCTCAGTCCTTTCAGCATCCCCTGGTTATGGTAGGACCAAAATGATTCCAACCAAGCTCCGTGGAGAGAGTGATCCCACAGGGATTAACCCAGAGCATCACTTGCCCCTCGGTGCAAGAAGATATTCCTGCAGGAGAAAAGCACATTGCTTTCTACATCTGCCCTTAAAATGTACTAAAAATGCACTTAAAATTCAACTTAATCAGGGCTGCCCAATCCCCAGCTGCAGGCAGAGCCAGTGCCATGGAAGAGAAAACAGAGGGATCCACAAATGACTGTTTATATATCCCAGAGTCCTTGGGATGACTGGCTGGAGCAGCAGAGGCAGATTCATTACTGAAAAAGGAGCAAGTGCTCTTTGCCTGGAGTGGCAGTGGCCAAACGCTGCTCCCCAGCTCAGGAAGGAACAGGAGGTGTCCCCTCAAGCCCAAAAAAATCATTCAGGATCAGACATGCTCAGTAACAAACTCCAGACAGGTTTCCCTGGAGCTCCTGATGCCACCCAAAAGACACTGGACACAAAAACTCTGATTCCCTGGTTGCTCCTCGTTATTGAATAAATGGTTATAGATGCACTTTGGAGGCGAAAAAAGGGTATTTTGGGCAAAAATGAGGATATGGATGCCAAGGAAGCTGAACAGGGCTGTCAAAGGTAGAAACATTTCCAGGGAAAAGTCATTCAAACCCCCACTGAAAAGGAGAAAAAGCAGCTTCCTGTGCTGGGCTGGGCAGAGCACGAGCAGCAGGGCAGGATTTTTTTAATCTTCCCTGATTTCCAAATAGCCCAGTGTTATTTTTATCCGGTATTTTATTCCCATTCACACCTAACCTACATTCATCCATTCAAAGCCGAGTCCAGGGCTCACACCGAGCTGGCTCAGGGGAAATAATGTGGAGAAATCCAGCAAGGAAAAGGCCATTTGTGCCTGGAGAAAACCAGATTTTTGGGATCATTGATAGGGAACAAAACCTTGCAGGCAGGTGATGGATCCAGCCAAGCTGATTCCTGCTGCTCCATCCAGAACAGGCTGGACCTCAGCAGTTCATCACCTTCAAACCTGATGTTGGAATCACAGAATCATGGGATCATCCAGGTTGGAAAAGATGGTTTTCCCTCCCCTGAGGTGCCTCAGGGCAAGTTTCTGTGAGAACCTGCACAAACCAGGTGTGTGCCTGATATCCTGATTTTTCCTGGACCAAGCCCTGACAAATAATCTGTGTCATTTTTCAGGGCTGGCCTTGCCATGTCACAGAACTGCCCTTTTCAGCTACAGACGCCCTGTGGAAAAAAAGTGGAGCAATATTTCACCTCCCACCTGAGGGAAGAAATAACTTCTCCCCTGTTAACATAAATAACACTAATGCCTAAGAAAAATCACCAAGTCAAGCAAACACCTCCTTATATAAAAGCAGCAAGAGCCAGAAATTATTATTATAATTAGATTATTATTGCTGTTTCTGTCTGTCTTCCCCCAAATTTTTGCATGTTCCAACCCTCCAAGGGCAGCAATTTTCCTTTCTTGCTCTGAGTAAGGAACCCCCAGATTTCAGGAACTCCAAAGACTCACAGACAGAAGGGAAAAAAAATGCCAGAGTTTTGTTTCTCAGCCCTGGAAGTGCCACAGGATGACCACAGGATCTGGGATTATCTGGATTCCTATGGAATGGCAGCTCCTTCAAAGAGATGCAGTTTGTATGTCCCAGTTTTACCCCAAACCATTCAGAGCTGTGCTGCTGGTGCTGAATCCAACCTCCCAGTGTCCAACGGGCTCAGAGCTCGCTCTGCTCCTCACCTGAAGCCACATTCCTCTTTGTAGCCCAACCAGAATATCTCCTCACAATAACCCTAAAAATATCTGTATTGTACATGGAATTCAATCAGCTGAATGATTCCTTCATGGGGGAGAGTCACAGCCAGCCCAAAAGAGCCGTGAAATGCTGAGAGAGATGAACCAACCGGCAGCAAATCTGCCTTTACCTCACCAACTTCCTTCCACTCATTCCAGGAGTAACACCCAGATTTTGAGGGCACGCTGGGAGAGCCTGGCACACCCGGGCTGAGCAGGAGCCAGGTGCATTTAATGCTAAAAAAAGCAAGTGACAGGGCTGTGCATGGAAATGCAAACGCAAACACGGAGCGTGCCAAGGGAGCGCGGCCCCGGCCACGCTCGCAGCTCCCACAGAAACACAAAATGCAGCACCAAGGGGCTAAAAACCCATGGAAATCAAAGCCCATCCACAAAATGTGAAGGGAGTATTATGGAACTGTAGAATTCCAGAGTGGTTTGGGTATGAAGGGACCTTAAAATCATCTTGTTCCACCCCCTGACACAGGCAGGGACACCTTCCACTAGCCCAGGTTGTTCCAGCCTGACCTTGGACACTTCCAGGGATGGATCAGCCACAGATTCTCTGGGAATTCCATCCCAGCACCTCCCCACCCTCAGAGGGCAGAAACACAAATTCTAACACCTTCCAGCTCCATGAACTGCGCTCACAGATCCCTAAAAACTTCGGGACAGAAGGTGATTATCCTTAAACTGGCAAGCTGGACAGAAAACAGCGTGGTCAGACCAGGGAAACACAGGGTGCCTTTGCCAAAGGGGAGCCACCAGCAGAGCTGTGGCCAAGGTTTGCCAGGGCTGGCACTGCCAGGGCTGGCTGTGACAGTCCCACGAGGTGGAGCTGGAACTCTGCTCCCTCTCCCTGCACCCGGAGGAGCCGGGGGAGATTAAAACCGGGAGTATTTAATTAGAACAGAGGCGACTTAAGCCCGTCAGCGCACACCAGGCACCAGCCCCAGCCAGGAGAGCTGCTCACAAAGCCTTTCCCACAGAAAGCAGCTCCTCACACTGCCCTGACACCAAGAGGAATCCAAACAGACCCACATCCAGCTGCAGGGTTGGTCCTGTCCCTGCCAAAGCTCCCTGTGGATGGGAGGCTGCCCCAGACACGCTCTCAGTGGGCACTGAGCTTCCTGGGAGCAATGCAGACATTAAAACCACTCTTTCCTTGCAAGGTCCATCAAGTTTCCAGCTTAGATTTGTCTCCTCATGACTGGCACTGATGCGGATTTGCCTGGGATTGTCATTGAGACAATCTGTGCAGAGCTGAGTGCTCTGACAGGGACATGGGCTCTGGATATCCTCGAGGGCCAACTCACCAGAGAGCCCCAAACCCCTCAATTCCAGTCTGGAGAGCCCCCAAAACCCCTCAATTCCAAGCAGGAGAGCCCAAAACCCCTCAATTCCAGCCCAGAAAAACTCTCACTTTGAGACCTTCAAGCTCCACAGACTTTTCAACCATCAAAAAGAAACATATTCCCAGAAAATAATCACTCATGGACCCACAGCAAACCCGGCATCTTCCAGGGACTCCAGGAGTCACTGAGGACTTGAAGAGAAAGGGAGAAGGAAAAGGAATGGGGTTTACAGCAAACAGCTGCAGCTCCTTAAAAAACAAGTGAGCTTCCCAAAGGAGCCAGGAGGGGATTCCTAGATGTCAGCAGGCAGGGAAAGGCACCACCTGTTTCCCAAGGTTCCAGCACAGCCACTAATAGATCATTCGTGGAGGCACAGCGAGGGCTTTGTGGAAAAGACAAATCCCACACCTGCCTGGGAATGTGGACCTGACCCTCCTGCTGGATCCAAAGGGGGTTCTGGACCCCATTTCAAACCCATTCCATGCACATCGTGCCCTTCTGAGATCTCACTCCGTGTGATGTTGCAGGGAATGGGCTGATCCATGTGGGAAACCTGAACAAAATAACCCACAGCAACATTCCCACTGGAGCCCCAATGCTGTGCTGGAAGAGCCAAAGCCCTTGGAGAAGGAAATGTTTGGATACATCCAGCAAATGGCAGTCCTAGCATGGATAAACAGGAATTTGGGTGCAAAATGACCAGTTCACACAGAGTCAAGGTCTTGATTCCTCTTCTATTCCCATGTCAGGCCTTAATGCTTCACCCTGAGCTGGATCCACACTGGAGAAAACATTCCTTGCATCCCATTCTGAGGTTTGACATCCATACCCACACATCACCTCAGACCACACTGAGGTGCTGACAGTCCCAAGGGAAACACAGAGCAATTAAAATCTTCCCAGTGCCCACGCTGGAGATCAGCCAGAGCGCTTCTCTTGCAAACCAAAAAATAGCCAAAAAAAAAAGGAAAAAAAAGGATAAATCAGTGTCTTCAGAGCAGCTTCTCCCAGCCCTGCACGTGCCAGGGATGGAGCTGCATGAGAGGAGCCCTCAGTTCCTGCTGAACCAGCAATTCCAAAGTCTTCCTCTGGGAAACCTCTGTGATACTTATCCAAGACATCCCCTTTGGGATAATGCTCTGTTTGAGAAGCCATTTTACCACACTGGTTACACTCAGCAGCTGATAAAAGGGAATATTTTCTGGAGCAATCCACTTCTCCCTGTTTTCCTGAAATTCACCCTGAACTGCTTGTTTTACACAGGGCAGATCCTGGGAAACTCTCACCAGATCCCGGATTGGAGCAGGGGAAATGCTTTAAACTCACATCTTACAGCCCCAGAGGGAACCCCCAGAAGGCAGATCCATGTGGAATTCTGGAGAGACAACCCCCCCAAGCCCTCTTGGGGAGGCACAGCCAGGCTCTCAGATGGAGGAGGTCCCGTTGCTCCACATGCTCACATCCAGTTCTGCTCCTCGTGGGAACAGAGAGACCCTGTTAAGGGTCCACAGCTGGAGATCACAGAATCCTGGAATAGTTTGGGTTGGAAGGGACCTTAAAGATCATCTCCTTTCACTCACTCCACAACAGTGAGGTTTCGGAGGCTGGAGAAGTTGGAGAGCGGCCTGGATACCCTGACACTCCTCCTCCTGCCAGGAAAATCCTTAAAATCTGCACCGAAATTCCCTTTTCCTACTGCTTTGGAGCACCCCCTGACACAGGAGCACCCTCCCTCCATCCTCCACCTGTCCTCTGGTCCAACCCATCCTGCAGCTGCTCCCATCCCTCCCTCAGCCCCTGCTCTGCCCTGAAGGGTTTTCCCAGTACACTCATGGATTCCCCATCCCTGGAAGTGCTCAAGGCCAGGCTGGATGGGGGCTGGAGCAACCGGGGACAGAGGAAGGTGTCCCTGCCCATGACAGGGGGTGGAACACGATGAGCTTTAAGGTCCCTCCCAACCCAAATCAGTCTGGGATTCTACACTTGACCCAGCTCTCCGGTGTCACTGGAATGTGTCCCTTTAGCACCACAGTCCTGGCTTCCAGGAGCCACTGGGAGCCAAGTCTGGCATTACAGGATAACACTGATGTCTTTACGTAGCCAGTTTCCTCACTCCTGCTGCTTAATGATGTCTAATTCCATTCCCATCCAGCCATTACCACATAAACACACCCGCTGTCCCAACCCCAACCACAGCAGGGCTGTGCAGGGAACACCTGGAAAAGCAGCCAGGGAAGGATCCCGGACAAATATAGGTCTCCAAGGAGTATCTTTAGATTAGCAGGCGGCTCTGCCCCCACCGAGACCCCGGGATTTACCTAAATAGCTCCTTCAGCACAAGCCCAGCGTTGGGAGCTATTTTAAGCCAGCACCCTGCCCTACTTCCTAAGGAACAGCCTCCCTTCTCCTGCCCCTGCAGCCAAACCAGCCCTCAAACCATTCCCCTCCTCTCTGGCACCTTTTATTAAATAAAAAATACCATCCTGGCACGGTACCTAACTAATCCAGGCTCATTTATTGCTACAAGGCCCTTCAAGCAGCCGACAGGGCCTCGAACAGGGAAAATGGGATTAACCTTTCCCATTCTGATATCCAGAAAAATAATATTAAACAGAGGGGGAACCAGAGGACCACAATCCTCCCTCCTCTCCAGCCCTATATCCAGAAAAACAACATGAAACAGAGGGGAATCCAGAGGAACATGAATTTCCCTCTTCTCCATCACCCATGTGAAGCAGCTGGTGTTATTCCCAGGGGAAATGGGTAAAATCCCAGACTAATCCACGTGCCCTGACACCTCATCGCCTTTTTCTCACAGGGTTTTGTGCCCAAGGCTGGTGTTGGGTTTGGCATTTCTGTTAATTAGCACGTTAATTAGCACATTTATTAGCACAGCAGAGCATCCCTGTACAGGATGCAGAGACCTGGCAGCTTCAGCCCAAAAAGCAGCCCCTCTGGCTCTGTTTGGGGCAGCCAAGGGCTCCAGGAAAACACCGGAGCAGAACAGGTTGTGTTGCCCCTTTAGAGAACATTTCCCTTTGGATTCCTGTCTTGGAGGAAATGCCACATGATCCAGCAAAATCAGCCCCAGTTCTGCAACACCCAGGCTTGGCACAGTCACAAAACAGCCCCCTTTTCCCAGCACATCCCATTTACAGGTAAGGAAGCATCTTTGCTGTTCATATAATAGTATCAGAATAACTTGGGATTTTGGGGGCATTTCAAGAAAGTCCCCCAAAACCAGATTCCCAAGGAATCTGGTGGGATCCTACAGGGTTCCTGCTTTAAGGACTGTCTCTCCCAGGACCTCCTTGAGCTCTGTCCAGCCAAGTTGCTGCATTATGACACAACTTGCTTTTTAGGGATCCCCCCACAGCATCTTGACCCTGCTGGCATTCACACTTTTCCTGTGGCATCCCAAGGTCCAAGCATGTGCACCTTGGCCTTTACTCCATTTTTAGCCATTTCCACAGCTCCTTTTCCCCCAAAATATTCCTTAATAGGTACAAAATATCAATAGTAAACAAGCCAAACCAACTGAGGCCTTGCAGAGCACAGCCAGCAATAATAATAACAGTATTCTATTTTTTCTTTTCAAAACCCATAATTTCCTTCACATTTCAGACTTTTTCTAACCCTCCCCTTGTCTCACACACAATTAAAAAGCTACTCTGACTTTTATATCAACGTGTGCTCCACTATAAAAATTCCCTCCACCTCCCAGCCTGGAGAAAATCCAACGCTCAACCATCCAAGCGAGTTCCCAGAGTTGTAGTTTAGATTAAAAACGAGAAAGCTGCACATTTTTCATCAACCAAAAGCATTTTCAGGCAGTGAGATGAACTAGAAGAGCCTCTGAACCCTCCACACTTGGCAGCAGAGCGGGGGAAACTCTCCAGGGCTCTCCAGAGACTGCAGTGATTGATCCAACGCTGGGTTTTGGCTCCCCAGAGGCAGCGGGAGCCTCGTGGAACAATTCCCTTGGGATTGGATTCCCTGCCTCCAGCAGCATCTCCACCACACTTCAAAGGCACATGGAGAGAGAAGGGAGCAGCTCGTGGGGTGTGATTTCACCCAAAAAGGGGCAGGTGGTGGGAGGTATCCATGGAGGGGGGTGTGATCCCAGTGTCCTGATGCTCCTGTGCTCCCAGAAACCTGGGCTAGGTGTGGAACAGATCACTGACAGCATGGAATCATGGATCATGGAATGGTTTGGGTGGGAAGGGACATGAAAGTCATCCCATTCCACCCCTGCCAGTACCAGGGACACCCCATGCTGATACACCACAATCTTCAACAGCAGAGACTGATTCAACTGGGAGGCCAAATGGGAAGGATTCTATGGGGTTTTTCACCCCCAGTATGAACAGGATTAGCTGAGGAGGGTGGGAAAACATTCCCAGGCCAGGAGATGTCACTGGGTCTCTCCAGGGATGGGCACAGAATTCAACCCCCCACCCTCAGAGCCCCTGACTACACTCAGCCCCCTCAAAGTGCAGCTCAGAGCAGGTTTTGGGAGGGCTGGGGGGACACAGAGCTGTGTTTGCACTAATCACAGAATTCCAGAGTGGTTTGGGTGGGAAGGGAGCTTTAATTACCCATTTCCACCCCCTGCCATGGGCAGGGACACCTTCCACTAGCCCAGGTTGCTCCAACCTGGCCTTGGACACTTCCAGGGATGGGACAGCCACAGCTTCTCTGCCCACCCTGTGCCAGGGCCTGCCCACCCTCACAGAGAGGAATTTCTTCCCAATATCCCTCTATCCCTGCCCTCTGGCAGTGGGAAGCCACTCCACCTTGTCCTGTCCCCTCAGCCCTTGTCCAAGTCCCTCTCCCTACAGAAACACATTCAGGCAGTTCCCACCACAAACCACACACTGATATATCAGAGGCCATCACATCAGGGGTCTTAGATTCCTACACACACTTTAAATGTCTTCCAGTTGGGAAAAATCCCAAACTAGATCCACAGAAAGGTGCCTGAAAATCCCTAAGGACAGCAAAGCACACACTTGGAATATCCACGTGTTTGCAAGACACCTTTGGCTCCAGCACCAGTCCCAGATTTACACCACAATTCCTTGGTTTCACCCCATCTCAGAAAAGCAGGAACCCCTTACAAAATCACCATGGAACAGGATGGAAATTAGGGATGTGCCTGACTTCCAACACATACAACAGCTGCCAAAAACAGGGCACTGCATCCCGGCTGCTCCCAGCTCCCCAACGGCACCATGTGTTCATGAAACACAAAATAATAACACAGATATATGAAAAATTCCAGTAGATTATTTGCTCTGGCTCAGCCTGGTGTCTAAATCCCAATATCCTGGCTTTTTAAAGGATTTGTCATGGATGCAACTGCACAGAGAGGGAGCTGGGTCACCTTCCAGCACGGTCAGGGGAAGGACCCTCATGGACACGGCTCTGCTTCCTGGAGGATGTCACACCTTGCAGGTGGGATTTGCTGGAGGAGGAACCCTCCAAATGCACAAAAATTGCACAAAATGCAACCAAATCTCTGCAGGTTTGTTTTGAAGGGGCTCAGAGAGGGAAAACACCCACCATGGAGTCTTGAGCTCCAGGATGAGTAGTCCAATGCATCATTCCTACCTACCTGAATAACAGGGATTTCACAGGATGTGAATCCACCAGTTAATTCAAGCCTAACTGTGGGCTAATACAGACAACCAGACCCCCTAATCCCTCAGACTTCCAGCAAAACAACCCCAAGTGCCCTCTGGGGAACACCAAGTTTGGACATTAATGGTCTCTGTTACCATCAGTCACCAGTTTCCTGCTAGACCTGGGCTACTATAGAGCAATTCTTGCTCCAAAATCCCAGATTTACTAAAAAGCAACTCTTGACACATGCCAAAATTTGATATTTTAAAAAAAGCAATTCCCAGCCTACCCCAAAACTCAAGATTTTAATAAAAATCAGTTCCTGACCTACCCCAAAATCCGAGATTTTAATAAGGAAGTTCCCCCAGCACAAGTTTAAGCCTAAAACTGGAAACGCTGCATTTCCCCTGACTAAAAACTTAATTACAGATAACGCTTCTGCAGGGCTCTGGAGATGTAAATATATAGGTTAAACATAGTTAAAATTCCACATCCTACTTAATTGCAGGCATTTTCCACGGAACAAAACGAGCTTTTATCTTCAGCTTTTTAATTATTAATAACCACGAACAATGTCACCACCTTTAAACAATAATCCCGGCCTCGGAGGGAGATATTCTGATATTCCTCCCCAAATTCCCACAGCATCCCTGGGGAGGATAATACGGGGAAGTACATGTGGATTTTGGAGTGCTGGAGCACAGCAGGCCATGAGCCACCACCCCACCTGGATATTAATGACCACAATTAGTGGGATCATATGGATACGGAGGGGGGGTGGTGGTGCTGCCAAGCAGGCAGGATCCCTGCCAGGGATTCCCGGGATCTGGAAGCCCCGGCAGGAGGGAGGGCGCATGGATACGGCCGACTCAGCTGAATCATAATGGCTGCATTGACATTACCTTTCCCGAACAAGGCCAACCTAAACACAGGCAGCTGCCTGGGATTTAGCAGGAGATTTACGGACAGCACCGGCCGCTGGGAGACCTACAAACCACCACGGCCACGCTCAGGGCTCCGGGAACACCCCGGATCCCCCAAATCCAGGAGTGCTCTGGCATTATTCCCACAAAAAAAACCCCAGACAACAACGCTGTGAGCTTCCCCCGAGCCGGAGGGGCCTCCACGCTCCGGCTGCCACCCGGATCCCCTTTCCCTGGGTTTGAGGTTATTAACATTAAACATGTGATCGGCCACATGACAGGCTAAAAAGGAAAAAAAAAATTAAAAAAAAAAATCGCCTGGACACATCCAGAGGGGAAGGGAGGGATGGCAGCGTGGTGGGTACACTTCCATGGCCGTGGATTACAACCATTCCTGGGAAATCTGCTGCTTCCAGCGGCACGGAATGACTGAAGCCATGGAAAGGGGAGGAGGGGGGAAGGTTTAATAACGGGGTGATTGTGTAACTTGGAGCCTCTCGGCAAAAGTTGAGGCACCCAGTGGATGTTCCCGGGGACAGGGATGGCACCGGATCAATTAGGGCAGCGAAATGTGCATCCCCCCAGCCTCCTCCTCCTCCTGATCCAGGAGTTTCTCCGCTAACGTATTTCTCTCCTCGTTAACTGCTTCGGTGTCTTCTGCTCTTTCCAAAATAGTACCTACTATAACGGGGCCGGAGAGGGGGCCAGCTGGCACCGCCCGCGGGGCATCCGGGCAGGGAGCGGGGATTTGGGGGAGGAAAGGCACCGGGAGCCGGTGGGATGAGCAATCCACCCCCCATTCCCACCCCAAGCAAGGGCTCAGCACCCCGAACACCATGGGTGTGATGGAGTCCATCCTCCCCTCAGAGGCCACCAACTGGGATGTCACCACCCCCCTCCTGTCACCTGTACCACAGGGTTGGGGGTCCCCATCCCACAGGACCCCCCTCTTCCTTGCACTGCACCAGGGAATGGAAGGAGGGGGTTGCATCCTCTTGGACCAGGGGGGTCAAAAATGCCTCCCCTCAGTGCACATATCGCCCATAAAACAGAGATGCCCCCCCCTCCCCCCAAAAAATACCCCAAAGAGCCCCCCTGGCTCCTCTGTGGAGGTTTCTGATAGAACAGGGGGTGTCTCCCCAGCCTGACCCCCCCTACTCAGGGCTCTCCTTTAAGGATGGATGACCCACCAAAACACCCCCGAGCTGCTCCAGGCATC
>WBMV01001924.1:204749-238625 GCA_013396655.1 Campylorhamphus procurvoides | reverse complement strand
TCCCCCCTGCTGAACTGGGACACCATGTCAGAGTTCTAGGATACATTGTAAATGCTTTAATATACTTATTTTGAACAGCCCTGCTTAGCCATTTGTAAGGAAATTCTGTTACTGAAAACATGTATGTTATTTGTAACTTGTTAGTAGATAGGCCTGTCTGTAGCTTAAAAACAATCACTTTAAATGGTAATTATTAAGATGGTTGCCTAAAGATAACCAGTCCACATGAAGAAACTTATTCATGTAAGAGAAGATGAGCAACCACCACTGATTTTTCCTATTACTTATAATCAATAAGATTATATGTATATATATAGTTATCAATAATCAATAATGAATAAGAAGACTTTGAAAACAGATTCTAAAGCAGAACTAAAAGATGTGGAATCAGCAGAGTCGTTCAGGAAGAAGAGGTACTGCTTGCTTTGAGTTCTAAATGGTGCCTTTTACAGGTGTTGAAGTGGAATTTCACTACTCCCCGTGATGAATATATTGAACAGCTGAAAACTCAGATGTCCACTTGTGTGGCCAAATGGCTACAAGATGAGATGTTTCATGCAGACTTTCAGCACCACAACAAAGCACTGGCTGTTATGATTGAGGTGAGTTTTGGATCTGTGGTCATAGATGATTTTCTATAAAATTGTTCTCTGCTGTGAAATATTCTGCTTGAATTGAAATCGAATGGGAATTTTCTGAGGACTCGGGAGTCATTGTTCTGTGAAGTTGAAATCTAAACACATATAGAAATATTTTCAGAGATATGGTGAATTTGGTATTAATACTGTTTCTTGGGAAAAGGGAAAGCCTCCTCACCAAAGACTTCTCTTAGAATTTCAAGTGTATGTTAAAAGTGAGTACTTATGGTTCTAAGAATTGACCAATAAATGTAGACTATCGTATCAGATCTAGTTTAGCTTATTCTTTGTTCTTTCTTGAACAGTGTGCGTATATGATTGTGCATAATTTTTTTTTTTTTCCAATCAAGCATTTGGAGAGTGAAAAAGATGGAGTCATCAGCTGCCTGGATTTGATCTTAAAATGGCTTACCCTGCGGTTCTTTGATACCAACACAAGTGTTTTGATGAAAACACTTGAATACCTTAAATTGCTTTTCAATTTGCTGAGTCAAGAAGAGTATCACCTCACTGAAAATGAAGCATCCTCTTTCATCCCATATCTTATCCTAAAGGTATGATTTGTTTTACAGAAACTAACCTTATTTTTCACGAGGAATATAGCAGGATACCATAAAATACTGCATTATGTTCATTCTAAGTATTTTGTGAATGGAGTTAAATCCAGCTGTCAGCTGGTCATAAGTGGTGTTCCCTAGGGCTCAGAGTTGGGACCGGTCCTGTTTAATACCCTCATCAGTGAGTGGGCAGGGGTGTTAGTCTGCTGGAGGGTAGAAAGGCTTTGCAGAGGCATCTGGGCAGCCTGGATTGATGGGCAAGGAAAATTGTGTGAGATACAACAGATTTTTAACCTGGAGAAAAGGAGGCTGGGGGAAGATTGTAGTGCTCTTTATAACTACCTGAAAGGAGATTGTAGTGAGGTGGGTGCTGGTCTCTTTCTTGCCAAGTAGCAAGTGAATAGGATGAGAGAAAATAGCCTCAAGTTGTGCCAGTGGAGACGTAGGTTGGATATTAGAAAAAAATTTTTCACCGAACAGCTGGTCTAGCATTGGAACAGGCTGACCAGGGAAGTGGTGGAGTCTCCATCACTGGAGGTATTGAAAAGATACGTAGGTGTGGCACTTAAAAGCCTGCATATTTCCTTTTAAAAGACATTGACCAAAAGGGACTTTTGCCTTGAGAATAATTCTGCCTTTTTGAACATTATTTAGAATGGTCAGCAGTATCATAAGACTGTTTAAAATATTCTATATTTCTTCTCTTCTTTTTCCTTTATTAATTTTCCATTAGGTAGGAGAACCAAAAGACGTCATCCGCAAGGATGTACGTGCCATTCTGAACAGGATGTGTCTCATCTACCCAGCCAGCAAGATGTTCCCTTTCATCATGGAAGGGACAAAATCCAAAAACTCAAAACAACGTGCAGGTGAGAAATGGCAGATTGAACTGGGCCTGTGAAATTGGATTGGTTTGCATCTTGAAAAACCCAGCATAAGGATGTCGAATGAGATGTGCGGCGTGTGGCATTTTATGCAGATGTTTGTAAGGGGTTTAAAGGGATCAGATTTTAAAGTATCATATTGCTTTTTACTTGTACCTTCCAAAGACAAGCAATCTCTCCAGTTACTATCAGCATTAAGATTGTGTCTCCCTTGAGTAGGCTTCTTCTCTTAGTTAAACAGTGCTGGGGAGAAGAGTGACAGTACTATTGTCTTAGTCACCAAGGAAATCCATTCATCTAATCAAGAAATGTTTCTACATTGCACATTAATGTCTGTAACGAAGTTACGGTGTTTGAACTACTAACAAGTTGCCTTGAATATATCCTGGTATAACCAGGAAGTTAAATTCTGTATGTAACATGGCATTGCAAACTCACAGTTGTCTAAACTACCTAGATATGAAATCAAGTGTAACACTGATAGTATATAGTAATGGGAAATACTTGAAGGTGTGACTGACAGTTTTTAGATACTGTGTGAAATAGTCTGGATCTGTAGTTTACTTTTATTCATCAATATTTATTATTTATTCATCTCATAAATTACCTGGAGTGTATCTATCATCAGCTTTGTGATTGACAGTTCTCTTCAGTGAACGTTCAGGTTGTGCAAGCAACACAGAAATGGTGGGGGTTCTCTTTCCACCAGTTTTCAAATTGAATGTGTGCGTGTTATTTTCTTTCTTTAGAATGCTTGGAAGAGCTTGGGTGCCTGGTTGAATCATATGGCATGAATGTATGCCAGCCAACTCCAGGGAAAGCCTTAAAAGAAATGGCAACTCATATTGGTGATAGGGACAACACGGTGCGCAACGCTGCACTGAACACCATTGTGACTGTCTACAACGTTCATGGCGACCAAGTCTTCAAGCTGATTGGAAATGTGAGTATGGCTGGAAGAAAGGAGGAAAACACTGACTTTCAGGGGAATTAAATTGCTTATAAAGAGTAACTCGAATGGATATTTTATGGAATATGACGGGCAGGGACGCGAGGCTGCTCCTCCTTTTTTTTTTTATTTTCTTTCTGCTTTTTTGAAAAAATTGAAATTTAATGTGACTCTTGTTTTCTCTGGTAACCATTTCCATGAGAATTAATGTTACATTTTCATTAACATTTTAGATTCCTACTTTATTTCAACTAATGTTCAGAATGCAGTTTGCCTCCTCAGCTTTGCATAGTCCTTTTGCTTTTGGGTTTTCAAGGTTAAGAAAAGAACTTTCAGCCATGACTTTCTGAGCTTCATTATATTCCATCTAAAATGTGTGGGTTCTCAGGAAGGTTTCCAAATCATAGGGATGCTGGAGAGTAGTTCTCACAAAATTGCCATGACTGCTTTTGTTCAAATGTAGTTATTGGTAATCTTTGGTCCAGTAGGTAAGCAGCTAAACATGAATCTTTATACTGCCTTATTTGCAGCATTAGGCTGGATGATCTTGTGTTCAAGTTGAATTATGAGTACATTGAATGGGACAACTGTCAGAAGGACTTGGGGTCCAGAGTGTTAAAGCACTGCCTGGTCTCCTAATAGGGAATATAAAAAGGTGGGTGGAGATTTTTTGTTTGGGTTTTTTGCAGCAACACATGCAACAGTTGGAAACACTTGATAGTACCTTAGCTTGAATTTAAGATGAATTGTTTCTTGAAAATTATGTGGGCTAGAAATAAGTGTATTTAATATTACAGCTTGTCAGTGAGGGTTAATTAGCTCTTGAAGTACCATCTGACAATTCAAAGTGGCCCTGTTAGTTTGCTGCTACGTGGTGGCATTGACAGTTCCTACGTTGGTAATAGAGAACTTCAGTCTGCAGTAGTAAGTCGTATGCATCCTATAGGTGACCTAGATTTCTACAATACATACAACTCGAGTTGAGTGAAAGCATTGTGTGTTACAGCTTTCTGAGAAAGACATGAGCATGCTGGAGGAAAGAATAAAACGGTCAGCCAAGAGACCTTCTGCTGCTCCCGTGAGACAGGCAGAGGAGAAACCTCAGCGTACTCAAAACATCAGTGCTAACGCTAGCATGATGCGCAAGGGACCAGCTGAGGACATGTCCTCCAAGCTGAAGTATGTAATGATATGTTACAGTCTCTACCTTGCATAGTGTGTGTGCTAATATCATGTCTGGCAATGTCACTTTAGTTCTTGTATCATCATCTTTGCATGTTGTGAAAATCGGCTAAATCTAAATCAAAATGTCTGAAACTTTTTTTGTCTTGTCTGTCTTGAAATCTTTCTAAATGGTCTTGTGCCTTTTTTCACTGCTTCTCCATGGACAGAATTATGTATCGCACTTATAGGATGTAAGTACTGCCCACTAACATCTTGGTAGCAAGGCTCTAGTGTCTTTCTATCCCAGTCATCCCTTCCTGAGGGTGATGGGTTTGCCATGGCTAGTTGTAGGTTATTTACAGGTCTCTAACATAAAGCAAAGAAACCAAAAATACAGGTTTCTGTCAAGGTGACTATAGGTTGAACTGCAGAAAGACCTGGCACATTAAGCAACTGTTCAAAATATTGGAAGAACTTCCAATGTGTTACATTAAACTTTTTATTAGTTGAATCCTGTTCTTAACTTGTTATGTTAAACATAAAGCGCAGAACTGGATAAGCATGTGTGAATTATAGGGCCTGGGGCAACTAGAAACAAAAATCTCAATAGCTGTATTCATTGATGCCTGATTTTGGAGTAAAAGTCCGTGTTGAGAACTATGTCTTAAATATTTCCTTGAAAAATCTAATGTGCAGCACAAGTCGTGGGATGCTGGGAGTCTTAGGTTTTAGAGGAACTTGCAAGGTTGCTGTGTACATATGCATCCTGTCCATCATCAAAAAAGCAAAAGAGATAAAAAAAGCCACACTAACTTTAAAACTATATTCCAGTACTACTACTGTAAACTCTATTAATTATTTTAAGCCATTGTATACCTGTCACAGGTGCAAGGGGTCTTGTGGGTTATAAGAGGAAGTAGGAAGGCAAGTAACTAGCAGCTGCTCTTCTGGCCTACAAAAGCTTGTTTTACTAATGGCTAGGGGAAGGTCAGAGGGAATTATTAGGGGTTTAAATATAATCAGAACCTAAAAACCTGTGCTATTCTGAGAGCTTTAGGGCTACCAGTGGATGCTGGTGCTAGTATTCTAGCCTCTTGTGTATGTATAATAAACACCTCTCTCCTGGTTTCTATAGCCAAAATCGCAACATGGGCAATCACTCTGAGACAGCACATACAGTTCCACGGGAATTTCAGCTGGATCTTGATGAAATTGAAAATGACAATGGAACTGTCAGATGTGAGATGCCAGCACTTGTGCAGCACAAACTGGATGACATCTTTGAGCCAGTTTTGATTCCTGAACCCAAGTGAGTTTAGTTTTAACTCCTAAGTGAAACCAGCAGGCCTGCTTAAAAACTATTTTGTGCAGCTGAATTGACTAGTTTCTACATTCAGACTTCTTCAGATAAGAGGGTAGTGTAAGCTAATTTGAAGAGATGTCAAAAGAAAGGTCTGTTATGGTGTTCTGAAATCTGGAGAGCAGTTATTTCTAATGAAAAACCTGAGTTCTACTTATATGTTTTTACAGTAAAAGAATCTTGAGTTTGTAAATACCTCATCAGTGTCCTTACAAGTAGTGCAATATCTATGTTAAAAAGAACAGCTCCTTCCTTGACTATACCCTTTCCTTATCTCTAAATCATCATTGAAATATAGCAGTTAAGTGTGAATTAAAGTAACTCTCCAAAAACTAACGAACCCTGTTTTCAACTGTTTAGAATCCGTGCTGTGTCCCCACACTTTGATGACATGCACAGTAACACAGCTTCTACTATCAACTTTGTCATTTCCCAAGTAGCCAGTGGTGATATAAATACAAGCATTCAGGCACTGACACAGGTAAGTGGATTAAGGTAGCAGCTAATCACACTGTTCTAAACTATTTGTCTGCGAGGGTGATGAGTTGCACTCTGGTGGAGCAATCACGTCAGGTGACGTGGACTCTGCTCAGAATCTCCCTGATGACAAAACCAAGTGCACAGGGGCCATCTGACTCGCTTCTGTAATAGAAATTCCACTTGGAAGACGTGGAATAGACTTAACGCTTTTTTCATTAGTGCTTCTGTGCTGTCTTTTTCGTTTTGTTAGCTTACTTGTGCTATGAGTTTGAAAAAGCCGGTCAATCAGTGAGACTTAATTTCTAATGTAAACTGTTTTATAGAGCCTCAGAAAAAGGATTGTTTTGCCTCATAGTTTTTACGTGGTTCTAGGGTGGCTTTAGCTACTTAAATTTTTTTTGTCCAAGAGATTTTTCTAAAGCTGTTAATTTCCGAATCTATAATGTAGTGGTCAGTTTTCATTTGTGTACGGGACAGAATTGCTATTCTCTAAAAGATCAGTAATTGGTTGTTTTGGGATCAGTAATACACGCCTGTGTCTACTGGTTTCAGGTTAAAGCTTAGAATATAAGTGCCTTGGCAAAGCAATTGGTCAGGGCAAGACTCCTCCTACAGAAAAGTTTTTAAATTATTGTTATTTTGCACTGTTTGCATTATGTTGACTTTACCTAGAGTGTTTTGTTTTTAAATCTTAGATTGATGAGGTACTCAAACAGGAAGACAAAGCAGAAGCGATGTCTGGCCACATTGACCAATTCCTAATAGCTACTTTTATGCAGCTTCGGTTAATCTACAACACGCACATGGCAGACGAGAAGCTGGACAAAGATGAGATAGTCAGGCTTTACAGCTGCATTATTGGGAGCATGATCACGGTAAGGCTTTGACATAAACGAGAGGTGAAGAGCAAATAACTTCTGTGCAGAAGTTGCAGGAGAATGGAATGTCTGTCCTATACTTAGATTAGATTACTACTGAGTCTTTTCTGTGAAGGTTTGTGGCTATCTGCTCACCAATACACCTTTTGAGAGGGTGTGGGGAATGAGAAATTGGGGAAGAAGGAATTTCTGTTGCTTCTGCAGAATACAGCTGCTGTAGTACTTCTATTAAGCTCTGGTTTTAATATTCCTTACCTTTTGAGTGCTGAGTTGGTGGCCTAAATATTTTCAAAAGTCACTTAGTAGAAATAACTCCTTTCTTCATAGCTGTGTTTTGGCTGTTTAATGTTGTGGGAAACAGGAAGATAGCATGGTTAGGCAACGCAGTCTAGAGAAATGCCTATGTTAAAGGATTGTGTGCTGGGAAAACTAATACTGTCTTTAATCTGTAGTTATTTCAGATAGAGAGTCTGGCTCGGGAGGCTTCCACTGGTGTGCTTAAAGACCTGATGCATGGTCTTATCACATTAATGCTGGATTCTCGGGTTGAAGACCTTGAGGAGGGTGAGCAGGTCATCCGATCAGTCAACCTCTTGGTAGTGAAAGTTCTGGAGAAGTCTGACCAGACTAACATCTTGAGGTATATAATGAAAACTGCACAATTACTGCTTTTCTTCACCTATTCTTGTGTGTTCCTTGAATGCCTAAGTTTGTTACTCATTCTGTGAGCAAAAACAAAGGTCTGTAGAATCATTCAGTTAACTAGTAAAAAATTATCACAGATTGTCAGGGGTGATCAGAATTTGACTGCACAATCTGCACAGCTGAAGGCAAGCTAAACAAACCAGCTTAGTATGATTCTGTATGCTTTGCAGTTCAGCAGACTGCTTCTTAAATTCTTGTAACGTACTAGAAAGAAAAGGAAAGAGCTGTTACACAACATGATGTAAACTGCTGGACTAACCTCAGTCTCCGGCATGGTGTTCTGGGGTGAATTGGCATCTTTTTTTCTTGTGTAGAGCACTTTTTGTGTAACCTTTATAAATTTATTCCTTCTAGTGCTCTGCTTGTTTTGCTCCAAGACAGTCTTCTAGCAACAGCCAGCTCTCCAAAGTTTTCAGAACTTGTCATGAAGGTGAGCCTATAATAGAGATTTTGAACTTACTGGGTTTACGTGAATCATCTTGGCTGAAAGAACAGATACAGTTAAAAAAAAATCGTGACTGTAACTTGAAATACTTCTTATAACTCTTACAACCTTATTAAATGTCACATATAGGGATGTCTTACATGTCAGGAGGGATCTTAACACCTGCTAATAGTTTACAGAAACTTGTATACAGTAAGTCAAACTCCCAGTCACCTGCTGGGTTCGTTTGCATGGGCACAGCACTGTACTATGGGTTCAAATAGTCTCAGGCTGGAGCTGACTTGTATTTTGCCATCTCCAATGATAGGTAGAATGAACATGCAAATATCTGCATTTAAAGCATGAATGTGATCTTTTTTATCATACAACTCTTGTAACTGCTATGATTTAAAGACAACTTAGGCATTCTTCATGAGGTTAAACCTAAAGAGCTTATGCTGCTTGTTGGTGTACATTGCGTGTATTTATTATCTGCTGAAATTCCTTCAAGCAGAGCTTTCAGTACTGCTGTAGGTAGAGAAATCAGCACTGCATTTCTGCGTCAGCTCCAAAGAAAGATCTGGGTACTGTACAGCTAGTTACAAAGAGAAAGTACATACCAGTGCAAATATAGCTTCAGCAGACAGACACTGCATGCCTGGTAGCAGAGTGGAGTGACTCAGTGATAGTGTTGTGTAATCTCTCCTTATATAGTTGAATGCATTTTCCTTGAGTTGTCTTGCTTAAATCAGCCTCTCCTTCCAGTGTCTATGGAGAATGGTGCGTCTTCTTCCAGAAACCATTAATAGCATAAATCTGGATCGGATTCTACTGGATATCCACATTTTCATGAAGGTCTTTCCCAAAGAGAAGCTGAAGCAATGCAAAAGTGATTTTCCTATAAGGACACTGAAGACCCTGCTTCACACCCTGTGCAAGCTGAAAGGGCCCAAGGTCAGAGCAATCACTAGTCATATCTAGTGAATGAATGCACGGACTTTCAGCGTGGTGAAGCAAGAATCATTTACTTCTTATCACAGATCTCTATACAGAATTTAGTTTCTTTTTCTGTTTCTTAACTAAGCATTACTTGGTCTTACTAACATTTAGCATTCATCTTTGAACCTATCAGCATTCAACACAAGTCTTTTTCTACTAATCAGCTTTAGCTCTTTCCTCACACGGTGATCACACCTTTGGCTTTTGACCTGGCACTAACCACTTCCCCCTGTTACTGCAGGTCTGGCAGTTAAGTCTTGTAACTTTTCACTTTTGCTTCTGATGTGGTCCTTAGGCTCAGCAGTTTTCTATCAGCTTTTTCTGGTCATAGTTCTCCACAGTCATGTGCCTCTAAATTAGATGTTCATGCAGTATCTGAAGTTTTTCCTTTTTTTTTTTTTTATTTCTTCCTTTTTTTTTTTCATTTTAGATCTTAGATCACTTAACAATGATAGACAACAAAAATGAGTCTGAGCTAGAAGCTCACCTCTGTAGAGTAATGAAACACTCCATGGACCAGAGTGGAAAAGCTGATAAGGATACAGAAAAAGGAGCTTCTCGTATAGTAAGTAAAGAAAATATGTTGGTAGGGAAAGGGAATGTAAGGTAATTTATATAAGAAACAAGCTTAATTTTGAGTTTGTGGAATATGAAGTAGTAAGTGCCTTTCCAACATGCAACTGATGTTGGAAATAGTCTTCTAATTCCCTTTCATTTATGGCTCTTTTAGGAACTTGCCATGCATGTTTACATGACTGTTCTATGCATATCCAAGAATGAAGTGCTCTGCAGGGCATTCAAGTGTACAGCATAGGTTTTGTGCTGCCTGATAGTGCATCTGTTCTACTAAAAGTTAACCATACCCAAAACAGGCTTTAAACGCTAACTTCTCAAAAGGAGTCCTACAGCTTGATTATGGCCTTGCTGTCATTCTGTGTAAACAGTGGTTATGTAGAATCCCTGATCACTTGAAGATTTTCTTCCTCTTGGAAGTTCTGTATCCAGCTAGCAGATCTGAGGGCGGTGTGGGTTTGTCTGACTTCATCTGGTTTTGTTCACTTTGTTTTAAAAGTCTCCTTTTGTTTATTTATTTAGGAGGAAAAGGCTTCAAAAGCCAAAGTTAATGATATTTTGGCAGAAATATTTAAGAAGATTGGTTCAAAGGAGAACACCAAGGAGGTGAGTGCTCCCTTCCTGCAAGGAAGAGGGCACGATACGTTAGAATGTTGTATATGGCAGTTTTAGTAACACATATTAACTCTTCCCTCCCAGGGTCTGGCAGAGCTGTATGAATATAAAAAGAAATATTCTGATGCAGACATTGAGCCCTTCCTGAAAAACTCCTCTCAGTTCTTCCAGAGCTATGTGGAAAGAGGCCTCAGACTGATAGAAACAGAACGGGAGGGGAAAGGACGCATTGCTGCTTCTACAGGTACATGTTACAGCAAAATTGATTCATTTATGAGAAGCAGAGACAGTAGAACAGTTACATGTCTCCTGGTAGAAACTAATATTTGCAGATGTTTATGGATTTCCAAAACAAACCATGTATCTTCTTGGTGCTTATGTTGCTTCATGAGGCACTATCTGCAGGGACTCTGCATTCTTTGTTTACAAAAAAAAAGTTAGTTTAAAATGTAGAAAATATTTGAAAAGCTTGGTAAACAAGCTGTTCTGGTATGTAGCCTGTGTTTTCATGTGTCTGGTATCAAGAACTGCAGGGTATATAGCTGATTTGTAACAGCAGCAGTCAGGTTCTCCACTTAACTTTTTACCAACAAGGTGAAGGGAGGCTTTTTGATAGTATTATTTGCTATGGAATTGGAAAACTTATTTTAAGTTTCTGTAGCAGAATTTGTGGTGACCCTTTTCCAACAAATTATCTTTTTAATTGGATATATTACTGTAAAACAGTCTGTTAGTGAGTCTTTTTGTTGCAGATAAGTACAAATGAGTATGTAATGAAATATTAGGAAGGGAATGTGACAAATTATTAGCTGACAGTAAAAACTGATACAGTCTATCAAGACATACTTTAGTTTCTTTCACATTTCATAGTGTCCTGTGAGATTTTGGCCTTTTTTCTGCTATTGTTTTTTCTCTTACCCCCTGTATTGTAGATTGCTTTAGGAAGATAACAAGATTCTTTCAGAACCTCTTAAACATGTCCAACTAGGTAGGACAGAAAGTTCTACTATTTCATCCTAAAAGTCTGTACAACTGAGAAATTAGTACAGCAGTTTTCAAAATGAAATTTGTGCCATAATTTTTGTCCCTCGCTAACTATAATTTTGATATGATAAAGGATATTGTTATGTATTGCAAGAGTGCTTTATTTAGAGTAAAATAAAAGTATGTTAAAAGTATAAATGCTTAACCTTAATTCTCCTTTTATCTATTTTAAGTGCCCTTGCAGTAAATTAGTGAAACAAATCCTTGTCCATGCTAAGGCTTAGAATTTGCAATTTATTTCATAACGGAAAAGCTTTTTTTCATTGTGTAAATTCCTTTTCTAGTCTTTTGGTAGGGAAGCTTTAAAAGCTTGCTATGTGCCTTCCAGAAATCTCTCTTTAAGACTGAATCAGAAGAAAAAGCTCCAAGTTACACAAATGAAGAAGTAGAGAGGGGTTAGAATCAGTGGAAAGCCCAGTAGCAGTACTAAACTAGCAAATGACACACAACTCCAAATATTTCCCATCCTGCCAATTGCTGAGTTCATTCTGTCCAACGCTGTGGTTACTTATTGCTGGATCCACATCAGCATCTTCATCTCCCCCCACTGTTGTCTTCAGCTGTCAGCCTCATCACTTCTGGACCTGCTCTGCAACCACTTAAATTTCTTAATGTCTTTTGGTTTTCAACTGTCATTCTTGCAAGGAATTGGAAGGGCTGATGCCTCTATACTAGCAAATGCAAATAGCTTGGTAGTTTATAGGTTGGTTAGTTCTCCATCCATTGCATCTTATTTCAAGGAACTGACCAACAGACTTATGGTTTTTTTGATGTTTCTATTTGTTTTTAACTTTTCTTCCTTCTTTCCCCTCATCCTTCAGGAATTTCTTCTCAGATGGAAGGAACGTGTGTTCCTGTGTCTACCCATACTGTATCTTCATCTATAGGAAACACAAATGGGGAGGAAGTGGGGCCTTCAGTTTACTTGGAAAGACTAAAAATCCTCAGGCAGCGTTGTGGCCTTGACAACGCAAAGGTATTGTACTTGTAAATCTCCTGGGGAGGAACTTGATTTATACTTTTTTTTTTTTTAAAGAATTCAGATGACTGTTTTCTCTGCCAAAGGCAGATTCCAATCAGAATTCATGATCTTTCATTATAGTGCAGGTCCTTAGTTACCACATGTCACCATGCTTAGTGTAAATGGCTTTAAACTCACTACTTGGCCAAGCAGGCTCAAGTTTCAATTCACTCTGTCTGCAGCACTGGTGTACATGCAGGTTGTTTCTGCAGCTCTGTAGTTTGGGTAGAGTCTCAGAAAGGTTCTGTTAACCACTAAAAGCTAACATATATTGACCTCTGAGTTGAATGATGTGGAAATTCTAGATCTTTCTGCTCTGAAACAACTGTAAGAGCTGAATTAAGACTCTGAAGTTGTATATATTTTGGGTGTGTGAGTACTGAGGCACAGAAATGCTGATTGAGCTTAGTACTGGAAACCTGTGGACCAAAATCTCATGCAGTACAGTGATCTATGTGTTAGGAAGGTAGTGCCAATTACTGAAATTTGCACTCAGCCACGTGAGAAGTGATGTGCACTGTAGGAATAGTTACCCAGGTGCATCACTGTTTTAACTTGCATGTCAGCTCACAGCTCTGAGGAGGGGATATGTTTCCTAGATGATTGTAACACAGTAAGTAACTCAGATGGAAATATCAGTTGGTAAAAGAACAGTGAATTGACATTTTAAGTCTTTGGCAGGGTCAATCTTGCCAGTTAATTCAAGTTTCCCCTTCTCATTCCTCCAGAAAATTCATTGCCTGTTGATGCTCCACATAGGCATGGACTTTTCTCTTGTAGTGTTAGAATTCTGGCTGTTTAAGACTCTGGCATTCTGTCTCAGTAAAACACTGGTCTGCAGTAAATTTTTTGATCTTTAAATACTAGTTCCTTTGTGTCCCTGCTGGCATGAACCACTCAAATGATAAGAATTGAGTATTTTAGTTAGCTTTGCACGGTTCTGACTTTATTGCTCCAGATTGTGTTGTAGTGGTCCTTCCCTTTCCTCTGGTTTTGCTGTTTCCTGCAAAGGTGAAAAGCCATTGAGTATGATTTGCACTTGTTATATAGTGTTTACAGCTACATGTCTTAACACTTCACTTTCCTCCCTCGTAGCAGGAAGACAGACCCCCTCTGACGTTTCTGCTCTCTAAACCTACACTCCCTACGGTTGCATCCTCTACAGACATGCTGCACAGTAAGCTCTCCCAGCTCCGGGAGTCCCGGGAGCAATACCAACACCTGGACCTGGACTCCAATCAGACTCATTCCTCTGGCATTGGAAATACCCTGGCTTCACCCTCTTCTGCAGCAGCCAATATTGATGACTTGAAAAAAAGATTGGAGAGAATAAAAAGCAGTCGCAAATAGAGATGCGAAAGAGACAGTATTGCTGTTGCCTGGGGCTGTCTTCAGCTTTAGTTTACTAAACTAGAAGTCTTCATAGTTAAATGGCCTCGTTTAGGCCTAATGTATACAAACTGGTTTATGTATAATACAGTGGATTTTGGGGGGTTGAGTCATTGTGGCACAAGTATTTGTACATACTCTGCTTCTCAGTGAGCATCTCTTTGACAATAGAAGGCTGTCTGTGTATTAGTTTTAGTGTACAGACCTGTAAACAACCATTCTCTTTCTCAGAGTAGTTTCTCATAACTTGGGGTTTTTATTTGTAAAATCGTCTTTAAGATTTTTTCCTAGTTCTTAACTCTTAGATCCTTAGTGACTTCACTTTTAATTTTGTGGATTCTTCTCCATATAATCCTTGAACTGTTGGTTCTGTATGGACACATGGCATGAAGTAACTAATTTAAGTGTCTTTTGTAAATAAAGTTTGCATTAACTATACCAGCCTCTGTAGGAGCAGCAGCAGCTGCTGGTTAGAGGTCACTCTATTCCTGAACATTAGTGACTGGGCATCTAGAAACTGAACTAAGCTATTCTTGACATGAAGCTTGGGGTTTGGATACATTATAAGGAAGAATAAGTGGAAATACACTATCTGTGGGTGCAGTCCTGAGACTTTGCACTCTTACTTCTAAGAGCAGTTGTTCATTTTTATATAGTTCCTTATTTTGTTTTGGAGTATGTCTCTGTAACTTGAGAATATTTAGTTTGCTGAAATGCTTATATTAAATTATCTAGCCCTCGTGATGGCTTTACCCAAATTAAGTGTAGTCCCAACTTGAAGGAGCTTTCTTTGAGGGTGCCTGCTGCTGATGACATGGAATAGACTAGTAGTGATGTACAGTCAGTGGACTCATTTATCCTGAACTCATTTGGTTAAGCAGTCTTCCTATTGCAGGTAGACCTCACCACTACTTTCTTTTTGCTCTTAAACATCTGATGTTAGCAAACTCTACTATTTTGTGTAATTAAGACATCTAGTAGTGCTAGTCTGAAAAAGCTGTAGCCACTTTTTTTTTAAGAGTAACATTTTTCAGAAGCCACAAACATGAAGATTGAGAGACACTGTGTATCCTTTCTAGCCCTTTCATTTCTAGGGAGGTGATGTGTTTTCACCTTAACTACTGCACTTCCATGTGAGAACTGGTTGCAATGCATACATTGCACATCTGTTCTGTAGCTAGAACAGTTACTGAAGAGTTGGACCGGCAGGCTTAAAATAGCACATTTCTGCTCTAGATTTTAATCTGTTCCATGTAATTGCTGCTTTTGTTGTTTCCTCTGTGGACCAGCAGTCTCTGTATTAGGCCACTATTGAAACTGCCTTGCCTGATTACAGTAAAAATGTGGCTTTAAATTAGTACTTTATAACAGCTCTATGCCAGAGCTGCTGCAAATGTCTGAAGACTTTCACAGGACCCCTAGGCTGGGGTTGCAGTTGATGTATTGCTGCTTGGTGAGTTTGCACGCTGTGACTTGTGAGTGTTCTCCATCCTGTGTTAATTGATACGATGCCATTCATTGCTCCATCACCTTGATTTAGTAGTTGCAGTCTCCTCTCATAACCTGAAATGGGCATGCACTTTCTTGTGGAACAGAGCTCTGTTACGAGTGGAGGTTTGGCCCTTATTGGTAAGTGCTGAGGTTTTGTGCACTTAAACTGGGGCAGTTTGTGAATAGTTTGTGTTGGCTGGCACTAGAGTTACTGCAACTACCTCTCAATTACTAGCTGCTCTCTGAAACTTGGTGACATTTAAATTAATCCATGTGTTCTATTACCATATCCAGCAGACATTCTTAAGAACTGTTTGTTAATTAGCTCAGGATGTTAAAACAGCATTGCCTGCAAACCTGCATAAACTATTTGAAATTTGAAGCTGCATTGGAAGTGAAATACAGGAAAAATTGAGTAGCAGAAGATATAGTTGCTTTTTCTGAATGAGTTTTTGCCCTGTGTCTCTGTAGTGTTTGGTTGGACTCAATATCCTGGGAGTTCTGAACTAAAACTTGTGCACATAAATTAATAAAGCCTAATCTTTAGCCCAGACATTATTTAAATAATATTAAACTGAATTTTAAAAATTATTCCTCTGTATTGTTTGTAACCAGTGAATATGAACAGTGACTCACTCCAGAAACTCTGTGGCCTGGTTCCTTTCCTAGATATGCAATTTGTCGCAGATTATTAGATAGTAGTGAAAGGGTGAGCCTTTAGATATTAGAAGGGCTAAACATTTTCAGTTTCCAATGCATGTGGCTATCAGTGACTTTAAACAGTCATGGAAGGTGAGCTCATGAGATTTCATTCTTCAGATGTCATTGAGTTGTTGGTTTTCTTGCTTTGGACAATTGGATTGGGTTACTTCAAGTTTGTTCCCAAATGAGCCATCTTAAAGGAGGTGGCCAGACACTAATTGATCAGTAACTGTTTTTGTAGAACGACTGCTTTCACTGTTGGCTGTTTCTGTGACTTTATGGCACTATGAGCGAGAAGTTTAGGAATATGGTGCCAAAGGGAGCAAGAAGGGTTTTCAAATCTCATTACTGGCTAGTTAAGAATATGTGTTTACTGTTGGGTCCTCAGAAGTACACAAACTGCTGCTAAAGAGGAGTTTGTGAAAGAACTGAAGCTTCTTTTGGCAGAAATCCCTAAACAGCCTCTATAAGAGAAGCAAACAGGTATAGTGCAGGATGCTTCCCTTGGAGGCCCTTTGACAATGCAGGAATTGCTTCCTTCTGAATCTTACTATGCAGGTGGAAAATACACAATGAGGGCCCAGCAGCACCTGCTGTGTAGAAAGTTACTGGAAGTGCTGCTTAATGTATTTGTGGCTGGATTTCTCTGCAGGATGAATTGCAGTGATGCTGGTATTTGTTGCCTGCTATTATAGCTGAGAACAATGTCTTTATGGCTTTATTTTTGACATTGGTGTTTTGTGCAATGCCACAGTTACTGTAGGGTGGCTATCTAGAACATTTTTCGTTCAAAATCTAGAACAGAAAATGAGTTGTCTTGAACGGAGGGAATGGACAGTGCACGAGGGTACAATTGTGCTTGCTGTGACTGCCAGAGCCATCATCTCAGGTCCAAAATCTGTTGATTATAGCTGATTGAAGGGAGGAGAATTTGTTTGAAGCACAACAGGTAATCAGCAGTACAACTAATGCTGTGGTACTCCTGACTGTTATCATGGCTTAGATCCAAGTGCAGCTAAACTCAGCATGAACAAAAGGAAGAGGATGGGTTTGAGAGCTTTTATTTTCAACAGATAAGACTTTCCTTTGTCAAGTTGAAAGGATATAATTTTTACTTCAGGATCTTCTGTGCTTACGTTTCTAGGTGGAGCATTGTAGTGAATTGAGAGCAAGCAAGGTATATGCTTCATCTATTGCCCATGTTTTTCAATGACTTTTCGCATCCACTTTTTCATACGGAATACGTGGGTGTAAAATCCATATTTGCCATCTCGGTCACAGCCTTCTCCCCATGATACTATTCCCACTTGATACCAACGGTTGTCGTCTGGGTTCTAAAGCAAATTAAAAATGGGATTGACACAAGAAGTAAGAGACTTCGATAGAATCAGAATCATTATGGTTGGAAAACCCCTCCAAGATCAAGCGCAATCTTTGACTGACAACCACTGTCAGTCCAACCAACTAAACCATAGCACTAAGTTCAAAGTCTGGTCATTTCTTGAACGCTTTCAGGGATGGTGGTGTCACCACTTCCATGGGCAGCCTTTTCCAATGCTTAAGAACCTTTTCAAGTGAAGAAATTCCTCCTAATGTCCAACCTGACACAGCTTGAGGCTGTTTCCTCTGTCCTGTCACTAGTTCTATGGAGAAAAGGCCAATCCCCACCTTGCTACAACCTCCTTTCAGGAAGTTGTAGAGTGATAAGGTTGCACGGAAGCCTTTTTTTCTCCAGACTAAATAACCTCCCTTCACTTAGCTTGTCCTCACAGGACTTGTGCTCTAGATGCTCTAGCAGCTTTGGTGCCTATTCAGTTCTAAACCTTGTATGCACCTCACCTAGCCTATTTAGTAAAGGTTACTGCTTTGGGATTCATTCTGCAGCTGATCTCCATATATGCTGAGGGCTCAGTATAGAAATGGGGTTGGCAGAGTGCAAGATTCATCTCCATTGCTCAGCATGAGCCTGAGGTGGGCTTGTTTCAGCCACTCAGGAGTCTCCACCTCTGCTCTGTTTTTTAGACTACTAGGAAAGTTCAGCATAGCAGAAACCTAGCTCCTATGAGCTTGAGCTTGTTGAACATACCTTCATTACAAAAGGTCCCCCACTGTCCCCTTCACAGGCATCTCCTCTCTTCGCGTCCTGAGGACTGTAACCTGCAGCCAAGAAAGAAGTTGGACATTTGACTGTATGGGCAATGGCTGGTGTTGGCCATCTTTAAAGCTGCATAAAGTTTTTGAGACCATAAGAGAGATTGTTTGCTGCTTCTGTTGCCTCTTGGACTGAATATAAAAAACAAAGCAGTTTTCTAAATTTATATGTAAAACAGCTAACTGCTTCTGTCTTTGCATCATTCCTGAATCCACCCTCTCTGCTCTCATTCCTGTTTTTTTCATCAGAATTGCTGTGTCAGTTGCCACTGTGTTCAACAGCTGTAGCTTGAGCTACTGTGCTTTTCTCTTTCCTCAGAAACGTCCTTGTAATACTCCATGTTTCCTGTTCTATCATTCTGTTTACCATGGAGATACATTGCTGTCCTCACTTTCACCTTCCTGTCACTCTGCAAGCTTTGTTTTTTCTCTCCCTCAACTGTCTTCCTAAAGTCACACTATGAAGAGGAAAAGGATTTCACTTTCATTCCTGGTGAACTAGACGGTATCTTTGCATTTTCCCATCACCTGTCTCCCTTCTTTCCTGTATGTCTGCATCTCAGCTATTTTTCAAGAATGTTGTCTAGAAAAAGAAACCATAAAAACAGTGTGCTTTCAGCACACTCATGAAATTGGCTTCCATTCTAACTCAGGCAATCACAGGCATTTAGATGCAAGCAACACAGACTTAGTCAAAAATCACTGGAGGTTTGTAGGAACTGATAAAGTCTGCACAAAAAATATCTGCACAAAACAAGAATACAGCAGGAACTATTAAACTGGTACATAAATCCAGAGTCTCTTCATACCTTGAATTCTGTGCCTACTTCCCCTTTCCCTGAAAAAGGGTATAGGGCTAGAAGATATTTAGGAAGGTAGGAGCCTGTTGCCACAGGATTTGTGGGCATAAGTATGACTGGGCTCCAAAAGGTTGAGACAAGCTACTACACAGGATAATGGGTATATGCAGCCTTTAATTTAGGAAGTCACTGAATTATTCTATGTCCTGATGAAAAGATAATTTTTTATGTACTTAGTTCTCCCACAGCTGCTGCTAATACCTGGTGCCATTAGACTAGTGCCTGACACAGCTTGGTGTTACAAACTTTATTCATGGCTCTTAAGTTCTCCAGCCTTTGTGTTTTCTGAGAGCTGAGAAAGTTCTTATCATAGGGAAGTTGTATTTGCTGAGGGCATTTGCAAATCCATCAAAAAGTAACCTTGCTGCATGAGCCCCACCAGGAGCTCAGAGCCCTCTTCTTCCGTGGCAAGTTGTACGTGTGTCTCCAGTGCTACTTACCTGCACAAAACATGTTGTCGGTGACTTTAACCTTGGTGGATTCCTTGCATGTACTTTGGTCCACAATGGGCACATTGAGCTGTTGCAGAACTGTGGGCAGGTTGCTGGGGCTTGTGGCCCATGTTTCTTTCAAGTTTCCCCAACCAGTTACCCGCCCTTTGTAGCCTGCAAGCATCAGCCTGTGGATGAAAGCGTGAATATAGTCAAATGTATTGTAACAGCTTATTCCTACCTGGCTCTCTTGCTGCAAATAGCCTTGATAAGTCATCTTTTTCTGGTTTGGGGGGTTTTTTGCCCTTTTTTTGGTTTGTTTTTTTTTTTAAGACCCAGAGCTGACTTTTGTACCTGTATTTTTAGGATTGTAGGACAGGCTCCTCACCTCTGCACGACCTCTTTTGTAGGCAGGCAGACAGGATGGATGTAGTCACTAAAGACGACAGGTCTCCTTAAGTGCATAAGTGCGATGTCTCGGTCCATGTTCTCTTTCCAGTTGTACTTAGGATGGATGATGATTCTATCCAACAGAGCAATCTTTTCTTTATTCTTTTCATATCTGAAATAGTTGTGAAGGAAAGAACTTGCTGTACAGTAGCAACTAAGAGTTTTCTGGAGTTTCTGATTCTCTGAGGTGCTTTGTACCCTCTGAGATAATGCTTTCTTTACATTGGAACACCCCTTTAGACCTCCCATGCTTCTGCCCTCCCTTTGACTTTAATCTTTAGGATCAGCAAGAGCAGCAAATGACAGCCCCATTAGATCCCATTAATGAGAGACACGTGACATTGGTGTGATATTTCCTTGGATACTGAATGACAGCCCAACTTCACTGTATCTCATTACTCCAAGAGGAAGGCTAGTTCACTCTCACTTCATCCAGAGTCTTACTTTGTCCTTACGTGCTTGCCAATGCGCACCAAGATGTCATTTGTAGTTAAGTTCTTGTCCCAGGGTGGATAAAAAAGACAGTGAGCAGCAGTCAGGATCCACCTGTCACTGATGAGGCTGGCACCACAGAGGAGCTCTTGAGGACTCTTTTTGTAGAGCATCACCTGCCTGAGAGATGAGGAGGAGGTATACATAGCAGGGCTAAAGATGCGACTGGCTGAACAGGTCCCAACATCATGTGGAAAGTGCAGAATTTGCAGTGAGCAGGGAAGAGCACTGCAGTATACTGACAAAAAGAATTGTGTAAGGGGCTCTGTAGCAAGTTTTCTTGGACATGTATATTCTATGTAGTAGGCCATTTACCCCATGTCTTTCACCTAGAGAGGTTTCTCATCCTTTCTGCTCCAGCAATGCTGGAAAGAGGAAGAGACAAAGACGAAATACATGAGTGCTCTTGCTTTCCCAGGTGGTTGCATACTTAGGTCAAGAGGTGAATTTCCTGCTATGTTACTATTGCCAAATCAACCACATGGAGAAGCTTTGATAAGAGCTGCCTGAGATGAGAAAACCCTTTTATTTCTACCTGCTTGAGCCAGAGAGAAGGAAAACACAATTCCCTATGAAGGACTATGCAAAGAGAGTACTTACCATGGGGAGCTGCCGACTTCTGCATCATCCCCGTGGACAACTCTGCCTCCCATGTAGGACATCAACAGCTCCTTCTCACTTTTGTCCGTTACCTTTTTCTTCTCAAATAAAGGACGAGTGCCACAGTCTGGAAAAACAGGCATCTGGATTTGCTACTCTCCCTGATTCACAAAGAACTGTCATCTGCAGTCAGCATGCTAAGCTGGAGATTCCTAGGAAGGAAGTGCTCACTAGCTCCATGATTGTAACTGGATATTGACTTCTGAGAGTTCTTCAAGGATTTTCAATACCTTCCCCTGCTTTTAACAACATTTTTCTAGTTGATGGTTCTGAGGCACAGTGAGTGCCCTGTGGAAAGAAGCTGCAGCATTTCTATAGACTGTGATGCTGTGTCTAGACTTCTTGCTCACCTGCTTCGCCTGAACCAAAAGTTTTGTCATCAAAGAAGGTTTTGAACTCTTGAGGATGAGTAGAACGTCCTGATATTCCCTCCGCCTCTTCATTCTCATCCTCTAGCAAGCTGTCTGAGAGATATTGAAAGACAGACATGGTAAAAGGCTTAGCTGTAGTTCCCATAATTATCAGCAACGTAAGTGTTCCTTTCCACACACACTGAGTCTGATGAAGGAATGATGCTTTAAAACCACTGCTCTTTTTAATGCTTCTTGGCCACCAGTGTGAGTTTTCAGGGAGAAGAGAACCCCTGAGACATGTAACAGCTATGCGCCTAAGGCATGTTAGTACATGTAACATTTGGACAAACATGACTCCCATGTGCATGGTGCCTGTCCCTCCTTGTCTACACCTCCCAGGCCAAGCACTTCACTCTAGTGGCGTGTACTGGTTTTATTTGCCACTGCATCACCTGTGTGCCTACCCAAACCTATGCAGACTTCTCACCGCAGTAGTGCAGATCGCAATAGTCAAAGTAGGGTGGTTCTTCTGTGACACACCAGACACCCTCATCATCTCTGTCTGGATTCCGACAGTAATTCTCCAGCAGCTTCACCTCTGGGTCGAGATCTTTTCCATGGAGCACCTCTTTGGCTTTCTCAGAGTTCCACGGCAGACACTTAGCTCCAGACAGAGTGACCGAGAGGGTCCCTGTGTAAAGCATGCCTTTCTCTGGTTCACAAGGCTCCACTGGGGGAGGTGGTGTGACCCGTGGAGTAAATGGAACTGTCGTCCTGTCTTCACCTGGAAAAACAGAGAGCTGTGGTTTAAGCCATAGCTTTGCACTGAGAAGTACTGTTAGCAAATTTCACCAGCACCCCTTTCCTAAAGCCTAGAGTTCTATGGGCATCCCATTGTGTTTGGGAGCTCCTGCTGCGCTCCCAGGCATGTGATGGCCCTCTAAACTATTGCAGTATGAGAGGTGGTTCACCAGTAGGTGAGGTGAAGCTGGCATTATTCATCACACTTTTCTTTGTCACTAATATGGGAGAAACAATATTGCCTTTCTGGGCATCTTTGAGAACCAGCTTAAGGGATGGGTAGGTGTCTTCAAGCATCATAATGACGCTGTATTAGAACCTCCAATGCCTTATACTCAAATGTGTAACTAGACCATATTTGGGGGAGCCTTTTACTGTGATAGGCTACTAAAATGGCAAATTTTAACTTTTGCCAGTATTTCTAAATCTAATGATAAGTGGAAAAATTTTTCTGTGAGACTTTTCATATTTTTTCTTCCAAGTCTCCTAATGGCTGCAAGCTTTAAGCAGCCTTTCCTGAGGGAGTGGGTACCCAATAATCTGTCCTGTGGCAGTTACTTGGCCTCAAGCTGCCTTCTTGTGCACAGGGGTTTGACTTTTCCCCTGGGCCACAACAGCCCCTGACCAAGTAGCACTCACCTTAATCAGTTTCTGCTTGACTGACTTATGTCAATATGATTACAAAAGAACTGTGCACAAAGCCGAGGCTTTTTTAGTCCTGCCATATCCATGCAAATGTAACTGTAAGCTACTGTAAGTCAGAAACTAACTAGTGAACAGAGATAGTACAGATTGCCTCAAAGCAGAGCAGTATCTCTTTTCAGTTGCAGACCAGAGCAATGGTAATGGCTTCTAAAACTTCAGAATACCTCATGGTCACAGTGGTTGCTGACCTCTCTGACTTTCACTTAGGGTTGTTGCCTTTAATCTCTGCTTTTGGAAGAGACACTTCTGAGAAGGTTCTCTGCTTTCTACCAGTTCTTCTCAGACAGAGGCCAAGCCCCAGGGGAGACAGCTGTGCACTGGGGAGAAATGGGAATGTGTGAGTGTAGGGGGATGGTTCTCCATCCTGTCAAGTGCAATGATGAGAGAAGAGCATCTTCTCTTTTCTTGAGTTTTTGGGTGTTATACTGCAGGCCTCCACAGAACTGAACATCAGGGCAGGCAGTCAAGCACAACCTGTAGTTGTTTTGTCCTAAAGGTGGGAATGCAGACCAAGAAACAGTATAACTCATGGCTGTCACAAGTTAGAGGCAACTGAGCCAAGATTTTGGGGTGACTGACTATAAAAAACTAGTAGATTCCAGTGCATTGCTGACACTGGATTTAATTTAGATCTAGATTAGCATAGTCTAGAAAAAACAGCATATTATGTATGGGCAACTCAATGACTTTTTCTCCTCAGCTCCTTTACTCTTTAAGATACAGCTTCTCTACTCCTACTAGCCCCTGTTCATGTAAGCTCCCTTCCTCCTAACCCTCTCCTTGAGTGATTCAGGATCAGTCTCAGTGCAGTGTGTGCTGTGAGTGAAAGGCTTTCTGGAGCATAGTGCTGAGGCGTACCACACACTGGGATGGGACACTCCTCCCGTTCCACCGTTGGGTCTCGGGTGTAGCACCACGGGCCTTCTGAGTTGTTGTCTGGGTTCCTGCAGTAGTTCTCAATGAGGTTGGGATAAATGGTGGCATTAAATCTATGAGAAAAAAACTAGTTAGGCTAGGAAGGAAGGAAGGACACCCTGGAGAACCCCTTAGGGGTATGCAGAAGATGAACTTACTTAGGAATATGTGGATATTTGCTTGTCCACACTTGACATTCAATCCCTGACTTGGTGTAGCTAATTGTTCCCCGATAGTTCTGGCCCAGCCCAAGAGAGCAGTCACCTGTCAAAATCCCAACACGGTGTAAGCCAGGGTGAGTGGAACTGGATGTTGCATTTTTCAAGGTCAGAGGTACCGTGCCTCATATCCCTTTGACTTTTGCTGTGTGCATGAACCTGCACAAGCGCAGTCATCCTCTTTCTGTGAGAAGAGTACACAGCCTAAGCTCTCTCTGCCTCTTCAGAAGGAGCTATCCCTGAAGCTCTGTACTTTGCTTTGGCTCAGAGCCCTTCTAAGAGGCTGCTCACCTCAGGCTGCACTGGACTGTGTCACAAGGAAAAAGATATTTACCCTGCGCTGCTTCAGTGCACAGGTCAGGCTGGCTGTGAAATGGTTAATGGGGACATAAAGCAGAAGAAATAATTCAAACTCCCCTCCTGATATTTTTCTTTATAATTGTTTAGCTTTTCCAACTTTAGATTATTTTTTTTTCTGTGCAAGCTTTGCAGGAAGCAAATTCCTGGCACTCACTGTATCTGGGAGATTGAGGTCAGCATGAATTTCATACCTTCTAGACAAGCATCCAGAACTGTCCTGGTCATTCTCTGGCCCTGACACACTAGCAAAATAAGAAGAAAGAAATACATATGAAAGGAATCCAAATAAGCATCAGAATTTGAATTAGTTTTTCATCTAGAGGCAAAACGCAAGTGCTTTTCCCTGGAAAGTGACCTCTTGAAAGAGGCAGCCATCTCTCCAGGATGTGACAGTGCATCCTAGGGGACACTACAGTGCCTGCAGGACTTGAAACAACTTACCATGGTATTTTGACCAAAATGCCTCCTGTAAAAAAAGAAAAAAAATTTATAAAAATCTATTTAGAAACACAGAACATCAGACCTTACTTGGCTACTGCAATTCAAACCAGTGAGAGAACACCCAATCACAACAAAAGGAAAGACTAATCTAGCTCTGTTTATACCAATTACTACAGAGTCCAACAAAGAAAAAATCTGATATAAAACCACATTCCCACACATCAGGCTCAGGAATCAAGAGTGTTCTGTTTTTTCTAATGATACTAAAGATGCTTATGACCTTTGTGAACCTGCAGAGAAAGCAGAGGCTTCTACAGTTCAGTGGGCTACAGGGCACATGTGCAAGCAGCTTAATCTGGAACTTTTATGTTCACAGATCACACGTATGTCAGCTCTTTAGATCTACATCTCTGCTGTGCAGCCTGGGGTTGATTGCTTTAGAAGTACTCCAGAGGTGTGGTGTCTTTCTAGTTCAGACTCCTAACTGTTTATCGGTTGCACTCCTGGGTGTGGAATTCAGCATAGACACCAGCCTGGGGCTAGGACCAAATCCCAAAAGGACGCAGCACAAATTTAGCAGAGTGAATGAGTCTGGAAACCAGAAAAATTGATAGGATGTGCAAGAAAAAGCTTTAGCTCAAAGGATTTTGAGGCACCTGCACTCAGTGCTTGGCTGCTGAGACAGCTCTTCTGTGAGTGTCTGGAACAGTGGCAACTCACACGTGTGAGGCACCATGCTGAGCTAGTGGAAGATGCTATTCAGGACTGTGGGAAGGCTCTCTCCTTTTCACCTCCTGCATATAGAGGGAGGGAAAAGAACTAGAGCTTTCAGCAGCATGCCCTGAAGTGTCTCCAGGAGGGAAGCTCCCTAAGAAACCTTGAGCTCTCCCTGGGGCACACACACATCAGCCCCATCTTTGGTTCACAGAATTGAGTATTACAACCCTCGTCCCTGGCTGTGTGTGCGACCTACTGGTCTCTCACTACAGAGGTTGGCTGAGGGAATGTTTCCTCGGAACACCCATACATACCGTCTGATCAGTGGATTCAAGGGCTTCAAAAGCCTCCTCATAACTGCATGTCTCCTCCAGGCACTCTCGCTCCAGGTTTCCCTTAAGCATCTCTTCTAGAAATCCCTTGTTGGCACGTCGTGGGCGCTTGAGCAGTGACAATGCCTGCCCCTTTTCCAGGAAAACTACCGGGTCAGAACACTGCCAGTCAAAGGGCTGCTTTGCAGCTGGAGGGCCCCTTTGTTTCCCCTTGCAGTTTCCAAAAACCACAAGCAGCTGATGTAGTGATACCACAGCCCAAGCTCCCACAGTGCACCATACAGAGAGCAGAAGCCCTGCCTCGTCTACATCTGATGATCAGAGCAGGCTCTTTGGAATTCATCTGTCACTTAGGTAACAGAAGTGACAGGAATCCTCTGCTTCCTCAGCAAAGCTGCTCTGCTGATTTGCAGTTAGGTAGAGGCTTGTTTGCTTTGAGCCTGCAACTGTCCCTGCCAGCCACCATTTCTGTCTTGCCAGCCTCAGACCACTGCGATAAGCACAGCTTGATTCCATCTTCATGTTCAGAGACCCTGATTGGAGACCTGTAGACAGGTTATCTCCTACAAAGTAGTGGGTCAGAGAGTACCTAATCTCATATGAAGAAAAACAGATGAATTAGAGGCTGTCGTAAAGGGAGCAGTGAGCAGGAAGGCAGCATACTCTGTAGCATACTCTGTATGGCCTTAAGTTGCAATAAGGAACAGCTGGGGAGGCAATGGAGAATTGAAGCCACCCAGGTCAGCTAAGGAACTCTATCCACAAAAGCCTCACAGTTGTGTCACACATGATCCTGGACTGACCCACATTCCTTTCTCTGACATTTCCCAGGCGACCCACAAAATCCACTGAGCTGTTGTCACCAGCTGACAGATGTCTGCATCCTCCTGTGCTCACTCCACTCTCAGCACCGTTCTGTTCCCAACCTCAAGCTTTTAGCAGGTCCTTCTGATTTACCAATAAAACCTGCCACATGCTTTACCAATGGAAAGAAATAACCCCATCTTTCTTCCTGCTGTCACCCACTAGTACTGTCCTTCTCCCTCTGCCATTGAGTCTTACCTTCAGCATGGCTCAACGTGAGGTGCAGAAGGCTGGAGAAGAGCAAGCCCCTCAGTAGGCTGGTTTTGGTGTGTGCCATGCTGTACAGCCCTGGCTGCAGGGGAATTGCAAAGGAAACAGAATAAGCGGAGTCACAGCCCCACTGGGTTAATGTTGAACCAGAATGAAGAAACAGGACTCCAGAGGTCATGGTGTGTCAGGGACAGTGGGACTGCGTCTCCTCTCATCCCTCCTCTGTTGGCATCTCTCCATCCCTTCAGAGCATCTTCATTTTCTTACTTAATTAACATTGCATTTCATAACTGGGAAGATGGCATGAGGAGTGAGAAGATAAACTTGTCCCAGGGCACAGGGACAACTGGGGCTGGCACGGAGAGGAGCTTGCTCCTTTTCCCTCCCCTTGTTCTTGTGCTGCTCACGGCACCATCACTGCCTCCCCACCACACTGTCTCTTCTGAGAGACCTCTTCTCTAGTAGTCTTGCACGCAGCAAGAGAGCTCCTCAGCCGTTCCCAGTCCTTCTCACTTTAGCTGTAAGCTCCCCTGCTTCTTCCTAGGGTTCAGTTGTCTTTTCTTCCTGCAGTTATCAGCAAGCTCAGCCACAGCTACTTTGGCACCAGAACACAGAGTTTAAGTCTCCCCCTTCTCCCTCCCCAATGCCAAAGGAGCAGAAGGGGTGACTTTGACAGCCCATGTGCGAATTTAACCAGTTAGGTCAGCAATGCCATTGGCAGTGCATACTTCCCACTGCCTTAAAATTTCCAGCTGAGTGGAGGAGGATGAAGCTGCATGAAGTTTGGGCTTCCCCTTTTATTCCCCCACAGTGAAACACAATAAAGTACATCCAAAAGGAAGCAGAAACTCTGAGGAGCAGGGAGATAACATACTCAAGACCAGGCAGGAAAACAAGGGATTCCAGAAGCAGGGAGGCAGGAATTGTCTGGATGTCGTGACATCAGCTAATAATTCAAGAACTTGGCTACTAGAGCCAGGAATTGTATTTCTACAGCAAGCAGAATGTTGGCAAAGTGAAAAACCAGCAGAAAGCAGGGCAGGGTGCTGTTTCAGAACTGCTACATGGCGCAGAAGCGCTTTCTGCCAGCAGGGAGCATGTTTTGTGCTGTGCCTCTGTGCAGCAGATGCATCTGTAATGTTTATCTCCATAGAAGGAGTGCAAATATTAGCATTAGGGTGGCTGAGGAATGACTCTGTGGCCACTGGTACAAAGAGCAGTTGCAGAGGCTCCCTCCTTCATGTAAGAATATTTCCTGTTCTCATCCACAGACACCTCCGCCCCTTCAGATTCTGGAGAAACACCTTTGGGAAGGGCTGGGATGCCCTGGGTGGAGGTGACCTGGGTGCAGGGGTGTATGCATGGAATTAGGCACAACCCGAGAAACATCCCATGTTACTTAGGCAGAGAGCACAGGCAGGAACAGGAAGGAGGCATCAAAGCACAAACAGGTTTCGTGAGAGTGGTCAAGTCAGAGTTGCTGCCAGGCCCTATACAGCAGTCACCTCCACTCCTTGCTGTGGGGTGGGGCACAGCTTCCAATATTCTCACTTTTTTTCATTCCTGAATCTCTCTCTGACTCTTCTTCATAATAACCAGGCAGCCCTTACACTGCAGCTTAAGTCAACATTGTTATGCTTATGCATAGACTTTTACCATCTTGTCTTTCCTTCAAAGGAAAGGTGGCACCTTCCATGGTACCACGCAGTATATAAGGCTAACCATAAGCAGTGCTACAATACAGCAGTTAAACTTGGTTATGAGACAGGTATGATTACCTTCTAATACTTATCTATTCCATCTTCCTTTAGTATTACTTCTGTTCTGGTTCCTACATTCATTTTGTTGCTTAAGCACTTGTTTATAAAACCCTTACTGATGATTCTGTCACTATGTCTGGCTGTTTCTTTTCCAGTAGCTGTTCTTCTTTCCCTCTGTGACACAGGACAAACCTACCTATCTAGACAACTAGGTTGTTGACTGTAACTGCTGAAACCTTTTATCTCTTGATTACTAAAGGTTACATCCATGACTTAAGTTTCCACTATTTCTTTACATTGGTTTTGCTTTGTAATTTAAGATTTTCACTACACCCTGGAATACTTTCCAGCCCTTCCTTGTATCTTACATCAATGTTAGTAATTCAGAATGCTGACTGTTCACATTGTGGCTTAGGGCTTCTCTCTGTTTCTCCCACTGCTGTGAGTAGCCTCTGCAGCAGCACAGCATGCATAAGCTATCACCTCTTCAGGGGCTTTGACTTCCACTGCTCCAACATTTAACTCTTCCAACTGTTCACCATTCCTGTAAGCAACTTCTTATAATTTCATTTTCTTTCTGCCATCAGCCACACATGAATGATGGATGCTATTTTCTTTCTTAGGACAAGAGAGTTAAGATTCATATCTTCACCATCCCATAGTTCTGGCTTTTAACATAGCTGGGAGTTTTGAATTCTTTCCCTCTATGTGTTGGCTGTTCTTTTTAAGTGAAGAAAGCCTTTGACAATTATTCTTTTCCTATGTAACTGATTTTCCAACTTCCAAGGATCAGAATATAGAAAGTTTGGCATTGGCCCATTTTCTTGGGCCTTTATCTATTCTGTGACGGTGAGTTTGCTGGTTCAATAGCTGGGGTACTTACCAATATGGTTCTGTAGTGAGTTATATAGTTTGATAACAGTTTGATCAAAGTAACATTTTGGATACAATCACAAAGATGAAATCCCCATCCTCTCACCCAGGGATTCCTCTGTCCCTGAGGACAGGAGAACTGCCCAGTGGGGAGGCCCTTAGGATCCAGAGAATCATCCCTTTCCCTTGCAGCCTGCTGCTGCCTTTTCATTCAAACACCTTGGTCAGGTTTAAGCCAGTTTACGAGATGGCCAAGGGCTGAACCCTGGCTGTGGTGTGAAGTTTAAGTGTAACGCTGAAGTTCACGTGCATGCTTGATAGCTGGTGAAGCCCTGCCAGTATGAAGGACCCTGATCATCTGACACACCTGCGCAGTCACCACCCCAGAGTGCTCCAGCAGCAGCACCCCAAAGCCTCGGTAGAGCCCTGCCAGCACTGGGGACCCAGCAGCCAGGGGAGCTGGTTGCTTGCTGCCTGAACCTGTAAGGGTAACAGGAGCACAAGATCTGCAGCCAGCAGGGTGATCCACGTGCCTGCTGCCCTGAAGCATCATGACCATCTGCACTGTAAGGCAGCACACTGTGACTGTGCCCCATGCCAGCATGTGGGACTAAGCAAGTACCCATCCTTTTCCTTGTTACCCTTCTTCCAGTAAGGCATTTCTCACCAGGATGCTGCCACCTACACCAAATGTAATGCACTGGTGCAAGTGTTTGTTATGGATCCCAGTACAAAAAGGCATCCAGAGCCCACAATGTAGTAATTAAAATAACATTTACTGGACATAATACCAGAAAGGGTAGAGCATTAGATAATACTACGCCACTTCAGATGCTGCAAACACCAAGCTATACAGCATCAGACAGTGTCGTCAGGCCATGGCACCCTGTACAGATCCCATCCACACCGAGGTTCACCAGCATCATTGTCTTCAGGGTTTTATAGGATTTCCTTAGTAGTAAACAACTTTATTCATCATTTTACTGTCAAGCAAAAGGTTGTTCACATAAGGACATGGTGTTTCTAAGATAAAGATAAAGTGGTGGCATCATCACCAGGTGCCCAGTGGGAGTCACCTACGGGGTCGTCAGTCAGGATTAGCCAGCTGAGTTTATCTTGCAGCCAAGTGATACGTGCAGCACAGCACAGACCCACCCCACCTAATCAGCACGACTGCGAGGTTAACAATGTTTCTCTGAAGACCTCCTAATTAATAATTGATTGTACTATTTCTCCCCATTACCTCAGAATAAAGAAGCAGGTCAGCTGTTTAGGAAATAGGGGCCTGGGTTCTCCCCTTCTCTTCCCCCCATTGCTCCCCCTTCTCTCCCAGTTCTGGAGCGACAGAGGGCATATGCTTCAAACACAGCACGCAAGCCCAGCTCCAGTAAGAACACTGCAACTATGTCAATATTTGAGTTTGCATAGGCTCTAAAAAGGGAACAGTAGGAAGCACTGAAGCTTCAAATATGAGCCCCCCACATATGTCTGTGCTCCAAGAACTCAGAACAAAGACTCAGCTCATGTACCCTCTGACTTTAAAGACAATAATTAAAAATAAGGACACGCAAAGGTTTATCAGCTGAATTCACCTTCCATCCTCACTTCACATCAAAGTGTCATGGATCTCTATAACTTTGCCTGCAAATTGGTCAAAAAAGTTTATGGGGAAAAAAAGTTTAGCAGAAAACTGCAAAGAGGAGCTTTTCAGAATGTCACATGACTGCATTCATAGCACTCCAAAAGAAAATTGATACTGATGTTTCCCCTATAGTTTCCTCTTGTGCAATGGGCATAAGAAGCCCAGAGAATTTAAAGCCCCGAAACAAAAAATTTTGGGGAAATGCAGATATTAGAGAAGCACAAGATAGAGAGCAAGAATAGTTAAAACTGAGGATGCAGCAAATGAAAGTGGTGTTTGTATAACATATGAAAAGAAAATGCAGAGTGGCAAGTCTGAAAGACCTGTTAGATTTGGTATTGTCAGTCTCTTCCTTTGAGGGCAAGTTCACATGGCACTGGAAACTGTGCACTTCCTTCCTGAAATGGGATCAATTTCCATCTGCATGTCTCAGTTGGCAAACAGGCACTGAAAAAAGTGGAGGAGGGAATATTGGGGTGTAGTTGTGGTGGTGCTGTCTTTTAGCTTTTTGGTGCAGGACAAGGAAAGAAGTGGAAGAGAGGAAGCAAGAATGTGAGGAAAGAAACAGAGGAAACAGATTCATAAACCCAACTTGAACATGGAGAGGAAAGGAAAAATCTTTCAGCTGGAGACAGTGAAAATTGCACTGTACAATGGTATTTGCACAGCAAGACAAAACTACCCTTTCATGTCCTCAGACAGACTGTCCAAACACTGTAAGGCCAGGAAGCTGGCAACAAGCAAACCAGGTGACAGTGGAGAAGGAACATGCATCCTTATCTCCAAGGCAGGACTTTGCTTCTGCTAATTGTGAAAAATGCTCTTCATATTACAAGATTACAGTAATGTCTGGCTTCAGTATCACCTTCAAATGATCAGAAATGTTGCTGAGCTCCAAGAGTAAAAGCCCAGGAAAGCACCTGAATAGTAAGAATTAAAAAACTGTGAAAGGGAGGCATTGTTCAAAGTCGCTGCCTTCCCCACAGTGCAGTGCACCGAGACCATAACAGAGGCAGAGCAGAAACATCATTAATGCTGTGTCTTCTCTAAGAAGTTATTCCCATCAACAGCCAGTGCCTCCTCTGTACCAGGACTGGCATGTGACATGTGTAGACTCACAGCTTTGAGAAGCAGCTACTGCAAAGACACACGTTTACACAGGCAGTTACCTCCAAGACTGCTAATGCTGCCTGGGGCTGAGCACAGGGCCTTGTGGCTAACAGAGAGACAAGAGAGCTAATTTTTTTGTTGTCTTTTTACCTCATTTTAGTAAGTACAGAAGATCAGCCAGGGCAGGCTGGAATAGTCAGATACCAGTCTTAATCTCCAGCACTTTGGCCACGCTCCTGGATGATGACCATGTCACTCAGCGAGAGCAGTGAGCTTTGTCATACTGCGTGCACTGGAATGGCTGCACACCCCACAGTGGGGCAACACACAGGCCTGGAAGCTCCCTTCTGAACTATAGCTCTTGCCACACTCCATGTGCAGGAAGGGCTTGTGGCCAGAATGGACAAAAGGGTGCTTCTTGAGGTGGCACAGCTGCAGAAAGGCTTTACCATTCTCCCCACAGTGCTACCTGTGCTTGATAATCTCCTTCTGGGACAGAGCTTTCAGTGGGGGTCCTGGGCTGTCAGAATGATTCTCCACCAGCTCTGTATACTCCTCCTGCCCCACCGGCCCCTCCAGTGGGCCCTTTCCCCCATGCTCTGGGGGTGCCAGTCTGGAGTTTTTGAAAGCTTTGCTTTCCCTCTCAAATTTCTACAAATTTCTCTTTCTGAAGGACTGGGCTGCTGGGATTCCTGTCCAGCTGTCCTGCCACCACAGTCCTGCAGGCACTTCTGGAGCTGCCTGGCCAGAACATGCACCTTGCATGGCTTGCCAACCAAGTGAGTACTGAATCGAACCCCACTTGAGGGAGACAAAGCATCCAGGTCTACTGGACTTGGCTCTTTATGCCCCATCTCCACTTTTACTGCTGCAGATCTAGGATCCACATGCTTGACCAATTCTTCCTTGCACCTGCCATTGGCCTTAATGGTTGAGATGGGCTTGAGGTGCCGATTCTCAGTCCCCAGCACCTCAGCTTGCCATGGCTCACGTTTGGAAGCTGTGCTTTCCTCTTCTTGCAGCCTGTGGAAATGTTTGGTGGATGGCCTGCTAACAGGGACATGGAGGACTGTGGTTTCATTAGCTACCACTTTGGATACATCAGGTTCCCTGCACAAACACAAAACTGTGGGGTGTGAATTAATGCTGGCTGTTGTAATATGGCACTATTGCTGCTGGTAAGAGGAACATGAACATTGGAGAGATACTCTGATGTGCAGCAATTGTGAGGCTGTGCCATGAGAAACATTGCTTTTACGACCTTTCTCTTCTTTTAAACCGGTGAGAAGGAAGAAATCTCCGACCTGTCCCCAGAGGCAGCACCCATGCAGCATTCCTAGTGTTCCACAGGCAGGAGGTACCGCAATGGCTGGCACAAAGCGGGGCGGCACGCTCGCTGCTCGGCTGCCAGCCCTCAGAGGGACGTGCAGTCAGGACGGCGGTGCCGGAGGGGCTGCGGGCCTTACAGTGCGGGCCTTACGGGGCGGGCACGGCCGGAGGCGCACGGTGCGGGCCTTACACTGTCGGCATGGCCGGAGCGGCACACCCCGTTCCGGCAGGGCTGGGTCGGGCCGCTCCTCCCGCCCACCCGGGGCCTCCGACCGGCGAAACAGGGCGGGGAACAAGGCGGGGAACAGGGCGGGCAGGAGGTACCGAGC
>WBMV01001924.1:149585-204441 GCA_013396655.1 Campylorhamphus procurvoides | reverse complement strand
AGGAGGAGGTGCAGGAGCAGGAGGAGGTGCAGGCCCGCAGGCTGTGTGTGCCCCGCTGCCCCACACGCTCCCCCGAGCCATGGGTGGGTCCTGCTCGGCACCGGGAGCAGCCTCTGCGCTTTGTGCTGCAGCCCCAGCCAGGACACCCGGAGAGCTCATTTGGCTCTCAGGCCCTGCGAGAACCACCAAGGGGAGATTGGGGTGGATTTCCAGCGGGACCGGAGGTGCCTTCAGCAAGGGATTGAGAGCACTGGGGAAGGCAGGAAGGCTGCTCAGTTAGAAAGCTGTTACAATAATTCAGGCTGGAAAGAGTTTCCCTGAGCAGTACCGCGTCTGGCCTGTGTTATCTGATCACGGTGAGCCAGACAAAGCTGGTCTAGCTCCTGACCCTTAGGCTTTTCCAGGGTAGTACCAGGGTAGTGATGCTCTCCGTGGTGTCATCAGTCTTGATGGTGAGGAGAGGCTTGCACTGGACTTTCTGTGTGAGTCTTGGTTCTGGAGCTCATTCATTCAAGTGAGTACTCAAAAAGTCGGCTGCTGAGTAACTGCTGCCCTTCCTTGCAATGTGCTTGATTTTAACACTATAGCAAAGTGCAGGGAACTTGATTGATGTGTATAGAAAAACAGATCTTTGTGTAAATGAACCAAAGCTGGTAGGAGGTGTGGATGGCAGCAGAGTCAGAAAAATATGTCCAGAACTGGGGTTGGTTTGGATCTGACAATTGCTTGTTCATCTGGCACAGAAGAAGGGGCCACGTGGCTTTTGTAAATTCTTTATTGTAATTTCAGGTCCAGGGTGTGGTGATGTATGTGTGGACATATTTTGAAGTGTAGATTTCCTTATGAATTGATAATACATCTGGAAGAAAAACAGGAAAAGGAAACTGCCAAGCAAGTGTAGCTTAGAAGTAAGTGGTGGAAAAGTAGTGAAATTGAAATTGCAGAAATAAAATAGTTTGCATGAGCCGGATCTCCCAAGACTTTCTAGAAATAAATGAACTTGTCTTCCCTGGGTAAATTGTGGTGAAATCTTGTATAAGGAATCTCCGGATCAGAATTTGTGTGAAAATCGTATTTTAACAGGCTGGGTTTTCTCTCCTTTACCAGAGTGTGCTGCTCTCCAGTACGTCTCTGTTATCAAGAAAGTTAATCTTTATTAGACAGCAAGTGTTCATGTGCAGTGCAGGTGCAGAAAATATACTTAAATGCTTGGAAAAAGGAAAAAGCTGGTTCTTTAGAGCCTGCCAGTAAGTAAATGGTTCTCATATCAAGTGTGATTCTTTAGTTTTTAAATGTTTGACTAAACTTTTTACTTTTTAAAGCAAGTTGTTTATTTTTTCTTACCTTAGGATTTGCTATGCAGGGTGTACCACTTGCATCTTGTCATGACATTTATGTAAAATAAATACGGTTCTTAAATTGAGTTAAACCTGGTGAAATGCTGTGTCTTTCCAAGGGGTAAGGAAGGTTTTGGTGAGAGCACTCTCCACTGGGCTTTTTCCAGTGTAGATCCTACTGACTTCCTTCTTCCACTTGGTGCCACACTAAGATTAATTTCTTGCCTCAAGGGAAATCCCAGAGTGCTGTTTAATAACCAGCTCTTCTGCCTCTGATCAAGTGCTGCAAGTTGACTGTGAAGCCAGGTGGTGATCTGTGTAGGGAAAAGTGAGGACACTTGGCTTCTTGCTGGCCCTATGACAGTACCATCACTGCTCTGTGGGAGGATTGGGATTTGGTCCCTAAGCGTTTCAGGACCTTGCTTTGGGGACAGGGTTGCTACTGGGTATCCCCAAGAATCTCATAGGAAAGGCGTCTCAGTGGTTGGTCTTCTCTCCCCACCAGGGCCGGGAAGTCCCTGGGAGCTGGGAATACTGAGAGGTTGCCTTGGTGGGGTATGGATGCTTCCTCAGCATGCGTGCTGGCTTTTGGGACTGCTGAGCTGCTGTGGGAAACACTTTAAGCTCGCTGAGTCATAGAAGTCAGTGCCTGCCGTAACCATAGAAATCGGAGCAGCTGCCATGGGTGGGGAGTCCACGGAGTCCTTGTCCCTTGGCTCCACTGCTGCGTGGTTCTGGCATGAGCTCATGGTGCAAGGGAACCTGATTTCTTGCTCCTTGTCCTGTTGAGATCAGAAAAGGTCAGGCAACTCCTGCAGCCCTCACTAGAGGTCAGGGAATCATTTTGCTTGAGTCTTTGTCTGCAGGGGCAGTGTGTGTGTGATGTGCTGCCTTGGTGATCCAATGTATCACTCTTCCATATTTTGGGAAATATTACATTGGATGAGCAGTAGCTCCCAGCCCTTTGGGAGCCCCAGAGAGGTGAAAACTGGTTGCAAAGTGGTGAGAAGCAGAGAAGGGAAGACAGGAAGTAATAAGCTTGGAGTGATCCAGAGGGAGAGGGCAGACACTGAATATCCAATTTCCTGTGCGCTCAAAACACATCCTCAAGTTTGGTCACAAGTATAGACCTGAGCATGGATGTGATACCTTCCAGTGCTCAGTCTCTCACAGGTTTTGTCCTCTGTGCTCACATCTGAGTGACTGTTTCATTGTTTTCTTTGGACAAAAAGGATACACATTCAAGCTGTAGAAATGAGGGATGCAAAAGTGTTGCCCCCTCTCAGTTCTACTAAAGGAAATAGCTTTACTCTGTACTTCTCACAGAAAGGCATTGTGCCTCCTCAGATCATCTGTGAACCCTTTGATCTCTTCATAATGCAAAATAAGCACAAGCCTGCCTGTGAAAAGTGAGCCTTTCTGTGAAACTTACAGAGATTCTTGTAGGTGCAAGGTGTCATTTTGTTTTTCTACAGTTCCTCTTGTCTTGGTGCCTGTTGACCACTGAATTACTGTCTTTGTGGTCTGTGCGAGCAATGCAGATCTTTGTAGTTGTCCTTTCCAGTGTTTCCTTACTTCCAGAACACTGACTTCAGTGGATAACAGCTGTTTCCCCAGGGTTGTCCCTCCTTAGGAGGTGCTATATTGCTGCACTAGTTCAATCCTGGCTTTGATGCATCTTCTGCTCCAGGTGAGAGTAAGAAATATTTGCAAATAGCAAATGCACTGAGCTTTCTGTTTCTTGGACTCTCCTAATTCTTTGGTCTCCTCAGTATTATGGCGAGCTTAGTGAAAAATACTCATTCTGGCAGTACAACTTGAAATGAAAGAGGTGATTGCTTGCTGCTTGCTGTTAGTAGGAGAAAGGATTCACTGGGTGATGCTGAAAAGAGATGAGTATTCTGTGTATTGTTCTCCATGTCTCATTAGCTCAGCCTACAAAATCCTGTTTTAAGATGCTGTTCGCTTCTGTGTTCAGATCCCAGCACACTGAAGCACCCACTTCAGTGTTGTTGAGAGCTCTGGCTCTCCCTTATGGGGAGAAGGAGGGGGGTGACTCCTGGGAAAGCTTCCAGGACTGGGCCAACTGTGGAAACAACTGGGCTTTGTTCCAGCCCTTTGGAGGAAGTGGGAGCTTGGAGCTGGTACAGTGAGTGTGTCAGGCAAGGGCTGGTATAGCCTGTTGCCTTCCTCAGTGTCTTGGTGCTTCTTCTGTTTCAGGAGAGAAACTACTCTGTACAGGGCTGTGGTCAGGCAGAGACTCATTGAGAGGGTTGGTACAGCTCCTGATGGCCTTTTATTAGCAATTGTGTTGAAAGACTCTGTGGTCGTGGCTTTGAGGAGGAGGTCCTGAATTAAAGATAAGGAAGTATTTGGTGAAAATCAATGAGCAGAGGAAGAGCCTTTGTGGAGAGGTAAATTTGCCATCTCTCTCATCTAACAATCTCTGTAGTCCTTGTTCTAGACGCTGCAAAATAAACTGTGGTATTTGGGAACCATGGCTACAGACCCACTCTCGGAGCTTCAGGATGACCTGAACTTGGATGATACCAGTCAGTCCCTCAACCAGCTCAAACTGGCCTCCATAGATGATAATAACTGGCCAGCAGATGAAGCCCCTCCTTTTCCCCAATCAGGTAAGTATCCTGCTTGTTTGGGAGCTGAGTTTTGGCCAAAAAGCAGTTATTTGTCCTGCAGCATTTTGTTCATATCTACATATGCAGAGAGCCCCAGCTCCATTTAAAAGCTTTATAGATACATTAAGCTTGCACCACACCCAAGTGAATCAGCCTTGATATTGAACAGCACTAAAAAGTGCTGAGCCAGCTGATGTAAATATACTATTCTCAGTCTGTGCCTGACTACATTTTGGTGCTGACAGTACAGACGTGCTGTAAATCCTCGAGTGTCCTCTGTTCTGGTCTCTTGCCGGATAGTTTGGCCTTCTGGACTGGAAGGGTCTTGAACTTCCATGTGGGAGGTGGAGCTGGAGATCTGAGTTGTTACTCTGAAATCCTGTGCTATGGACTGCTGCCCAAAGAGGTCAGGGAAATTAGCTCAAGGGCATGCATCAAGAGTCTGATGTTAAGATTCTTCTTCTCTAAAAGGGGTTTTGTCTTTGTGAACATTTGTGACGTATCTGAACAGTCGTTTGAGGGAGTCTGAGGGACACACATGGACCTCATAGGACTGACAGGACTCTTCTGAAGTCATTGCTGCTCTTGTCCACTCAGAATTTCAAAAGTGGGTTTTCAAGGTGTATAGGTGCATACATTAGTCCCTCCCTTGTAGAACTGCCGTGTTTTCTCATACCGCTTATCTCTTTTGTATCCCTTGCTAAGGTGCTCCAGATCCTTCTTATAATTGCTTGTTCCTTGTGTTTTGTGCAGAGGACTCCAAAGGTTCCCCTGAGCCCGTCACTCACCTGCAGTGGGATGATCCCTACTATGATATTGCCAGGCACCACATTGTGGAAGTAGCAGGTAGGGGTCTTTCTGTTTTCTCCTTTGGAAACCTCATTGCAGCCTGGCTGAGATAGGGCTTTTCTAATGTGCTCTGGGGGGTATCTGCTGTTTGCCAGGCCCAAGTGGCAATGACAGGTGGCACCATAAAGAGAAGAAGCACCAAACTTCTTGAATGTTTGTGATATGTGTAATTTTCTATTGACCTCAGTTAAACTTGCATTTCTTTTTGACTTTTGCTGTCTTGATTATTTTATTAGTGGGAGTCAGTTGTTTTTGCTGAATTATTTTAGAAGTGGCCCTTGACTGTATCCTGAGCACAAATGCGATTTTTACATGATAGTGCCACAGAAATTACCTATTTAAGCAATACAGCTTTGAGATCCTCAACTGACCGAGTAATCCACAGTAGGTGGCAGCTCTCATATCTAAATGGCCAGAACTTACCATCCTGTCCAGAAACAGCATGTACAGAAATCTGAAATAGGGAGAATAGACCCTTGTTCCACTGCAGTGAAAGACCATTCAGGGTCACAAGCACTTGGATTTTCTCAATGTTGTTGTCTTGTCCATATAACTGTATTTACACTAACCCTTGGTGATGTACTGCTGGGATCTGTGTAAGAAAGGGTTTTGGGGTATTTATTAGGTTGAGTTGCCGTGGTAGGCCCGAGCGAAGAGTAAGCCCAGTTTATCTTGTGTTCCTTGTTTTTTAAAAAAAAAAGGAAAAAAAGCACCTTTTGAACCTGTTGTGACTTGCTTCACACATCCTCCTTGATTATCTATAGCCACCTCCTATCTCTCCTACTGCCACCTCCTATTCCTCCTATTGGCACTTCTGTACCTTGGTCCCTGCCCCACATGTGAGTTTGCAGTGAAGCAGAGGCACAAGCTGGAGTCCTCCTGATTTAGAGTTGTTCTGCAGCACATTTGACCACAACAGGAAGAGTCTCATGCACTTACTTTGGTAAGAGTTGTCCTGACATCATTCTTTTCTGGGCATTTTTCTAGAATGAACTTGCTTTCTCCTAATCTCTCATGTTTCATCTTTTGTGGAACAAAGTTATAATGGCAAACTCAAAACTTTGTTGTCTTTTGTCTCCTGTTCAGGTTGATAGGCCTGATGTTTAACATTAGGGCCATTATGTCTTAGAGATTCAACAGAAGTGCTTTCATTTGCAAATGTGTTACTAACCTTTTCCATGGGGCTGGAGTTTCAGGACTGCGGTTTATAGGAGCCTGCACCCTGGTCTCCCTGCTGCTGAAACTGGGAAGAGACAGATGCATGCAGTCCACCATTTCAGTGATAGTAGCTAGAATATTTGAAATGGGAATGGCAGAGGTAGCTGGTGTTTCAGGACTCTGGGGAATGAGTGAGTTGAATGATACTGATGTTTTCTTCTAAGTAAGTGCTAAGCAGAGAGTGTAGATCAGAGACATTGATAAGACTGGAATGTCGGCCCAAGTCAAGGATATACTTTGTGTGCTGCCTCCTGACATAAGCACTACTCTTTCTGGGGGATTTCTGTTCCAAGGTAACTTTTTTTTCCCCCACAAGCTCTCTGAATGGAGAGTGGAGATATGTCTCAGTGGCTGTTGGAATGTAGCCATTTGACACTGTCTAGAATAGCAAAGGAAGAATTATGCTGCTTCCTGCAAAGATTTCAGGGTGGTATGGTGGCTGGCTGGGAGCTGTGCCTGCATTCTGAAAGGGATCTCTTCCCTCTCATGGTTTAAATTTGTGTTTCTAGTAAGACCTTTGTCACTGCAGTGTCTCTGTGTAGTGCACAAGCAGCTCAGAGAAGCTTCAGTTCTTGGCAGTTGCTGGTCAATTTTCACCAGTAGTTGATGGATCTGAAAGCACGTGATGGTCCCACACATGGAGTGCAGTGTCATTCCTTTCTTGGCATTGAGAGAGCAAGGAGCAGAGCTCTAGAAGAGAAGATTTGCTGTCACACAGTTTTGAGACTTGCTGGTGTCTCATCTCCTGGAAGGAGGATTTATGAAGTTGATCAAAGGGGCCCAAGTTGTAATCTGGACTCTGGGGTGAAGCTATTCAGGTTTTTCGGTCAATGATTAATAATTTTAACTGCTGAGAGAATCAGACAGGGTATCGTTCTCTGGGCTGTTGTTGGAGGCAAACAATTTGGGAAAACCTGGAAAAATGCTATTAGAAGTAGCCTGGAGAATAGAAGTCTCACTGAGCAATTAATATGAACCCATTGGATCTGGCTCTGCTGACAAGTTGTGATGGTCAGCATCTCCACGTACAATGAACGCTGGCCATGCTGAGCCTGAAACAAAATAGCTACACCCTGGTTCTTTTGTAAATATTAGCAAATGGCAAGATCAAGGGTAATTGTATCCATTCTCCTGACTTAATAGCTTTCTGCCTCATGTCCTTCCCTGTTCTGTACTTCAGAGCAGAAAGCATACGGCTAACTCTGTTCCTGCCTGCCCTGAAATATATTTTGGGGTGATGATGCTATTTTGAGATGGAAGCAAAAGGCTGGTTCCCATCCTCGGGCTGAATTCCATGATCCCAGGGTTATCCTCTGTGGTCAGAAAAGGAATTCCTTCTTGTGGGATGGGTGCATAGTGTTAATAACTTACTAAAAGCCCAGTTTTGATGACAGAGAGTTAGCACACTCATTTTCTAGCTGACCTTAATTTCTGATTCAGTGCAAGGCAGGCTGGTTTTGAATATATTGAATATCCTGGCTCTCTGGCCTAAAGAGTGGGAAGAGTACAGAAAAACGTTTTGCAGAATGTGTTAGGAAATAAGTTTTTGATTTTGTTTTTCACTTAAAAATAGTGCAGCAGTTTCATGAACACTATTCTTTGTGCCCTATGTTCCTGTCTCTTCTCATGACTGGGATCTTGCAGGAAGAGGCTGTCCATGGGGAGAGAGCAGGCATGTTATTGTAGTCCCATGTGGTGCTGTGTTACAGGAAGATGACATTGACAGGCATCCAGGCCACAGTTCTGAGGGAGTACTTGGAACTGGAGTATTGTTGGGAATCAGAATATCTTAATTTTAGGAAACCTTCTTTTGGTTCTGGGATTCAGTGCTTGTCTGAAGGAAAAAGATGGTGCTCTGCTGATCCTTTCAGACCTGCCTTAAGGTGTGTGTTTCAGGAGTGTTTTACACAGGCTCTGGAGAGGGTCTGTGTGTAGTTTTGCTCTTCTTGACTCTGAGTACCTCTTTTTGTGAGCATTGTAGCAGTGAAATTCATCTTTACACATGGTTAGGACAGAGGAAGTTTGATTTCACTGCACAAACCACTTCTACAAAGTGTGGGGTTTTTTTCCTCGCTGATATCACATCACTTGGAGGAAACACAACCTTCTGGTTGAAGGCTGTTAAGGAGCTATCCCAAATTTCTGTTACATTTAAGAGTTTCTGTGTCCTCCTGCCAGTCCTTATATGGCAGGGGTGCTGCTTCCATCTTCTTGGTGGTTGACGCAGACTAGGTGTGACATAACCTTGGCCTTGAATTTTAGCAGAGGTTGAATTGCAAAAGTGTAGTGGGTAGTTAATAACAGTCTGAAGGAGGTCTCCGGAGATGGCAGTTCCTACTGGAAACCTGGAGCTGTGTGGAAAGAGCAGGGCTCTTGACAGCTCTGGCAATGTGTTCCTTCCTCATTCTGCTGCCCAGTCTGAACTATTGGTCTCTTCTTTGTGGTCAATATACAAAGCTATGGCTATGAGGTTCATCAGTGCTCCCATTTTACACAATAACTGGCTTGCTTTTTTTGGGAGAAGTAAACTGGGGCTTAATATGTGAATAGCATATGAATTTGGGGTATCAGTGTTCAGGAACAAGACCATTGCTATTTACTCCAGCTATATAATCTCTGCCCAGTGATTTCAAAGCTTTGCTGTAGCTCAGAGCATGTTTCTGCTGCTTTTTGTGGGAAATCTGGTGCCTCACACGATTAATTGTCAGTCTGCAGGGCTGTCCTTGCAGATAACATGTGATGCTAGTGTGTGTAAGAGCTGTGACTGAAGTGCAAAAACAAGGCAGAGAGCTGGGAGTGTACCTTCTTGCATGTTACTGGATTGAAGCTGCAGTTTCAGCAGTGAATCTATTTTCAGAGGTGAATCTGGTACCAAACCTACCCAAAAAACATCGTGGCTGGCTGCAGGTGCCAAAGCTGTAGCAAGTGCTGATGATTTGCTCTTGCTGTTGGTGATTGACATGGGGAAGTAAAAATCAGTCTTGGAGCACCAGTAGCTGTTGTTTCTTCGGGCAGGCAAAGGTAGAAGTGGCAGACAGAACTTGTGTTGAAGGTGTGGTGCAGTTTGTCTTTGGTGGCTAATGGACTTGGCAAAGGCCCAGTAGCAAAGGATAACACAGGTCCTTTTCCTTTCCAGTGATTATTGGCTCAGTTAATACAGGCTGCCTGCATTTCTGCTGCTTTTGGATGTAGTTTCTGGCTTTGACCTTTTTTTGGTTTTGTTTTTTTTGGTTAAGAATATTTGTATTACACGAAATGAGTTGCCTCCGTAGAACTGAGGCCATCCAAAGCAAGCCCAGCTTGTGTACTACATTTTAGCATGCAAGATCAAGGGAAGGGAAAGTATCTAAGGAGTTTGAAGTTTCTAAGGGAGACCAAGGGAATTGAGAGTTTTTCCCTAGAGCCCTGCTCTGCTTAGGCTCCTCCTTATAGGCCCACATGGGTCGATTGAGTGTATAGCTGTGAGAGATTGCAAAGGGCTGGCTGTGACAATAAATGCCTTCGTAGACTCCTCCCTGCCCAGAGAAACCTTTTTTCCTTTTTTTTATAATTGACAGTTTATTTTTTTATTCAGAATCTGCTCTTTTTTTATTTGAAAAGCTATGGGTTGTTAAGATTTAAATTGTCCTATCTTCAGGTTATTAGTGAAGTTTAACTTCTTGCAAAACAGTCTGTGGGATGTGGTATTCATATGGTATAATGTTGTTCTGTATGCTTCTGAAGTTGTTCAGAGGACTTGACATTCAGAATTAATTGCAATTAACCCTTTTAAAAGTGGCAGTACAGCAGTTGCCATTTTGGTGGCAGGGGAAGTGTAACAGTAAGGGCCAGATAATTGACTGTGATTGTAAGAATTAGTTGCAAATTCAAGATAAAGGTTTGGAAATCAGGGATTGCTGTTATTGCTGCTAACTGTTAGATTAGGTTGCTTTGGAGAGGAGCATCGGGCAAAGATGAAATAGAAGGAGCTCGTCTGCTGCAATATAGCAGCTAAATGCATCCCAGTGGCAACCTGGCTAGACTCTGAGACTTTACGCTCAGGATTACTTTCTGGGAAAGGGTGTGAAGCTTGGCTTGCTATAACTTTTTTTCTGTTCCTCCAGACCAGGGTGCACTTGATGGGGCCCAACCAGGTAGGTAGATTTTTTTGTGGCATTAACATTTGGTTCTGTAGATCATGGTATTATTCCTTTAGCATGACCATGGCCTGTAGCTGGACTGTCTCAGGGGAGCCCAAACTTTGCTCAGCCTTAGGCTGCACTGGCAACTTTTCAGGAGTCCAAAGGCTCCACAAAATTGTTGTCTGAGGGCTGCACCTCTGCCTCGGGCACAGCAGAACCATCTGAAACAAATTTGGCATGTGGGCTTTACTTTGGGCACTTGGGGGCTCATGGGTCTCAGTGTAAATCCTGTTCCTCTCCTGTCATGGTGGTGGCCTGCTTGGACCAGTTCAGTCTGAACTCCAGTTTGCATTGTTATCATGTGTGTTTTGGAAGTTCATCACGGGATTGCTTCTTGTTCCTTCACATGATCTGCGGCTGCACTCGTGCTAAGCAGCTGGCACTTCAACTGGATTCTCTGTCTGAAAGCAACTGTTACCCATTTCTTCTCCATTTGGCTGCAGAGATGTTGTGTTTTGGTACCTTGTTCATCCAAAGCTGTGCTAGACTGCCCTGTGCTTGCTGAGCATTTGTTAATACTCTCCAGATTTCAGTCCTAAGTCATAAGAATTTGGGTGCTGGTGCCTTCATGCTTCTCAATATACATAAAAACTTACTTTGGTGTGAAATTCTTTCTGCAAAGACCTTCACACAATCCATGGAAATGCTGATTCGCACTGCCTCATTATGTGGACTCTTCTCCCACATTTTCTGTGCTCTGAAACATCCTCCTATTTTGCATTCTTTAATCTGACCCTCTAGTATACTTTGTATCAGTTAAAGCTGTATTTATTCACTTGGTAAGACTTCCTGATTCTGGCAGTGTGTTTGGATATTGACCTATCTAGGTGGAAGATGTCATGTATTAAAATACTTCTATTTTGAGCTCCTTACCTTCTTTTCCTGCAGGGCTAAATCCACTCTGGAATTCAACAGGCAACTAAAATCTACTCTACTTGAACACTTCCCAGCTGTGCCATCAACTTGGCAGGAACCTAAAATTACATTAGACAAGTTTTTTACTGACAGGGGCTCTGATAAACATCCTCAGCTTTGTGAACCTTGTGTAGTAAAGTTCCAGTATTCTGTAGTGGTGCCCTCTCCTTGACCCTGAACTCGGTTAACTTTGCTGTTTTAAGAGTAACACAAGCCTTTGGTGGCAGGTTTATCCATCTCCATTCTCTCAGTGTCAAAGTACCAGGCTATCCCCATTTGAATCTTCCATCAAGGTGGGCACTAAGCTGAGGTTACCTGTTGAAGGTTGGAGTGAGCAGGGTCTCTGTACAGCAGGTGGGATGCCTCCAATCATGGCATAAAGGCTAATGGATATATGTCAGGATATGTCACGGATATATTTCTATTTACCTAGAAATACATAACAGGATTTGCAAGCCAAGCGTGTATTTTCTGCATTGACTGTGCAGATTCATTTAATAAGGTCCTGTCTCGCGAAAGTACTGCTATCTTGATTTGAATTTCTGCTGTGACACGTTTGTAATGCTGCAGATGTCAGTCTGAAACATTAGCCTTAGTATTTAAACTTCAACCCTTTTAGAAGTTTGGTCCTGCACTGATGGCTTGAAAACACAGCAGTCATTTTCCTTACCCCTTGTCTCAGAAGTTCCCTGGAAATGCTGCTCTTCAGGCAAGAGGGAAAAAGTGATTTTGGGCCTTAAAAACACAATAGCAATGTTCAGGAGAATTAGCATGTTTGTCAGTGCTACATGTTAATATCTATTTAAATGAGCTGTCTTCTCTGGAGAGGCTTTTCATATTGGCTACTTTCTTGCTCTTTGTTGTTAAAAGAAAAATAATCTGTGTTGCATTCTACAGGAAGGTAGTCTAATTCCACTGTAGATTGAAAATACTGCGAAGTTGGGACGCTCTGTGAGTACTGGTGGTATATAATTGCTTCTTTGTTGTTTTCTTGTTAACTCCTGAGCATTCATCATCTGGGAGAGGTAGGAGCTTGAGAAGCTGAGTGATTACTTCATGGTTGTAGTTGTGTTTAATGGAAACTTCAGCTATTTGCAATTGCAAACAAGGGGTGAAAACCTAGATACCTAAGATTAATATTGCAAACAGGAAATTAATAGTGCAAGGGATGGAGCATCTGGGAAAGATCAAACCCGATAAGAGCCTGTTCTTTAGGAGGCAGAGAGGCCACCTGCAGGCAATTTCCTTCGACAGCCAGGAATGCATGGAATGGGCATTAGGTTCTTGTTTATAAACTGGAGCAACTGATTGTTCAGCTTTGATGCTGAATTTTGTCATGTCTGGAAGAACCAGACTGATCAGATGTATGTCAAGTGAAAACAAGATGGGCATTTGACTGTTTTGAAACTTTCTGTGTTGACAGGCTGAGCTAGCTCAGTGTGATGAAACTGGAGCAAACCCCAGAACTCAGTAGCAGGCATGCTCATTCCTTTGTAGGTCTCATGCATAAATTCATTCTGATTTGGAAGGCAAAACAGGCCACTCCTTTTTCAGTCATCTAGAGGACTGGAGATTATCTTTTGATGTACTTGATCCTGGAAACTGTCCAGGGGAAACATGCCATCTCCCCTTTGTCAGAATCATGGATTGTCTGTTTATTCTTTACCAGCAATCTCAGACCTTTTCACCAAGGCTATATAAGGAACAAGATTCTTGATTTTGCACAGGCCCTGCCATAAGCTTTTATGTCATTCCAGATAAAGCTGCTATGTGGTTCCTGACTTGTGACTTGTCAGGTCTGGAAATCAGTGCCCAAGAGCCTGAGATGAGTGTGTGGCCACCCACAACAGGGCATGAACATGGTGCTGTGCAGAAAACCACAAAGGCCTGCCTTGATCAAGCTTGCAGTCTGCTTCTGGCACCCAGACCATCCACCGAGGTGTGAAATGCAGCGTCTCAGTTCGCTGAAGATAGCACCTGTTCTGAATTTAGCATAGAGCTATGATCTGCAAAGATTTGTTTTCTTTCTGACCATTCTCTTTCATCACTAGATTCTCAAATGCTACCATCTTCTTGGTGCTCTGTGCAGGCAGGACCCTTTGTCCTCCTGATAGAGACAGATTGGTCCTCATGACCAATGGGAGGAGTCACAACATGCCATATTTCTTGTCCAGGACTTTGTAGCCTGCATTTAGTTTTATAGACAATTTAAGTACATTAGACCCAACCATAAAGCTCATAGCAAGCTACCAAGAAACTCTGGGCTAGGCAGAGAGTGGGCTACCATGGGATATGCAATGTGATGTTGGTCTTGTGGCCTGGCTGTGACTGTATCTGGTTGTTCCAGATGAGCCCTGCATCACTCTCTCCTAGTCCTGCATACTGGGTCATGCATCCTGCCTACTTGCCCCTTATCTCCGCATGTGTATGTCATTGTGATGGCCTATGCCGCCCCTTTCCTGATCTGTACCTAGTGCTGCCTCAGTGTCCTTAGCTTTTGTAGAATTTCTGGCTTCTGTGCATTGGTAAATTCTGTCTCTTGTGTTGTCTGGTGAGTGACTTGAACATAGAGGAGAAAATAAAAATGCACAAGTAGCAAGAGAATCTGTTCTTCTGACCAAGATGGGGGTAAAAGAGGATTAGCAGCATCTTAATGTCATGGCTGGTATGTGGGAGTTCTCTGTCTGCAATTTGCAGCACCAAATGCTCATCTGTTGCTAACAGGCAGCGTTCCCAGGAACATCAGGTTTGCTGTTCCAAGATCTCAGTTGCTCAATGGCAAGTAGAGCCAAGCAGTAGTTGAGGGCTAAAGTCCATGCAAAGGTGAGAAAATGGCTGCATGCACTGAATATTGTCAATCCATGTGGGGAAAAGGATTTATTTCAAGAGGAATGATGTATTTAAGGTCTGTCCTGCCTAAGTATCGATCCTTGCTGCTTTTCTGTGCTGTTGTCTGTATGAGATGTGCTGTAGGGGAGGAAGGAGCATGCTGTTGAGTATAACCTCAATAGCCCCTTTCACTGTTCCACTCTCTTTCTGTTTGACAAGCAGACACAGCTTTCAGAGCAGGTTGAGTAGCTAAAAAGATGAGAAGTCTTTAGACTTTAACCCTCCACTCTAAAGGAACCATTTCACCTCCACTGCTGCTGAAAAGCAAGTCATCCTTGTTGAAATGGATTGGGTGTTGTGTCTGGGAGAGAATCAGACTTTCCCTCAAACTGTATGTCCTGGTTCTTAGTTATCTAAATCTCTAGTTCCTCTGGCATGTCTGCTAAGCTTGACCATGCACATCTGTTTGGGTTTTGTTCGTGGGGCCGAGATCTCTGCTGGCAGAAGTCTGCTGACATTGAAGACTTACTTTGGGGAAAGCTTGGCTTGTCTGAAGCCTCAAGTGGTGGCTGTGAGTGTCCTCCTGAGATGAGAGTGCTTTGTGGGTTATTTGGCTCCAATGTGATGGGGTCTGTTTTCTGCTTGATTTTTACAAAGAATGTTTTGTTGTGCCGCACTTTGCAGCTCCTTTCAGCTCAGGCTGGGAAAAATCTCTGTGGATGGAAAAATCTAGGAAGCAGTGAAGAGCTTACTCTACAATGCCTGTGGAGAATCCAGCAGTCCTACTTGGTCCATCTGTAGAAGAGGCTTATGATGATGCTTGCTTCTTATCTCTAGAATGCTATTGGGATTTCTCTTTTTCTAGGAATTTTTTGGTTTCCAGGGTGTGAAATGGCCTGTGTTCTGTGTGCAGGACTAAGGTTCAGGTGAAGCAAGAAACAGATGCACCAGACTCTAAGCAGTTAATCTGGGACTGTGTGCAGGATGGAAGGAGTGGTTATTGTACCTCTGAGGGGCAGTTTTCCCTGTGCAGCAGGAGCAGTGCCCAGAGACAGTTTTGCAGGATTAATGCTCTGAGCACTCTGCTCTGTACTTGCCTCCATCCCTGTGTGCCCCAAGGCATCCTGGCTTCCAGTCCATTCTCCCCTTTCAGGGCTGGAGCAGGGATTCTGTTCTCCATTCTCATTGTTGACTTGCCAGGCCCTTGGTATTCAGGTTTCTGCTTCCATGCTAGGCCCATGTAACTGCTGAAAATCAGGTTTAGCTTTGCTGACAACTGTAGCAAACCAGACTTCTGCCTTGTTATGGTGGTTTCTCATTCTTTCTTTACCCCTTGCTGCCAATACCACAGTGCAGTCCTTAAACTTCATGTAATCTCTGGCATTTCATCTGCAGGTGATGACAAATATGGAAGAAAAGTAATTTTGTTCAGTGCCTGCCGGATGCCCCCAAGTCATCAGCTAGATCATGTCAAACTGCTGGGGTGAGTAGTGTCTTAGTAGACTGCTGTTAACTTCTTAAACCTGACATAATTCTTAGGTGCTGAATTCCTGAGGCCAAATCTGTCTGCTGTACCTTCTTTAGCTGGACGTGTTCTCCCAAGTGCTCACCTCCATTACTGGAGATGCTCTGTTATGGCACACAAAAATGAGTCCCAAAGAAGAGCCTCTCTGTAGCAGAGCACAGAGAGAGTTAAGCAGTTGTCTCTTCTCAGGTACTTGAAATTCACACTGGACCAGTATGTGGAGAGTGATTACACATTGGTGTATCTGCACCATGGCCTGACCAGTGAGAACAAGCCATCCCTGAGCTGGCTGCGGGATGCCTACAGGGAATTTGATCGCAAGTGAGTAAGGCTGCAGCAAGCAAGGATATAATGTGCTGTTCTGTAGCCTAATATAGATGATCTTCCCCAGGTCCCCTGTGTGATCATAATTTGCTATCAGTTATTCTCCTGCTTATAAAGGTGGATTGTGGTTCCATGCAGGCTGAAACATGGGATAAAAAGTCCTTCTGTAGTTACATCCTTCAGGCCAACAGGCGAGCAGCAAAACCAGGCCCTGGTGCAAGTGTGTCAGCTCCATGATATAATTGTTGCTTCCTGGTGAGGCTGCTCACTGCTTGCCAGTGAATCTTGGAATACAGTAGAGCCTGCCCTTAGGCTGCTGAGTGGCCTGACACAGCTACAAAGGATGGGAGAGCAGAAGCCATGGGTGTTGGGGAGTGGTGAGGCTCAGTGCAAAAGGAATGGAGCAGCCAGGGTGCCCTAATCTTGTGGAAAGGTTGGTTTCTCTGCTTAGAGTGCAGCTCATTGCGACTGGGCTTCTCTTGGCAGGTACAAGAAGAACATCAAAGCCTTGTATATTGTGCACCCAACAATGTTCATCAAGACCCTGCTGATTCTCTTTAAGCCTCTGATCAGGTAGGAAGCACTATAGGAGGCTCACCCATATCCTCACTCTGCGGGGGAACAATGGGGCATTCTCAGTGGGGCACAAGATGAGCCCAGGCTGCCAAGCCTGCTCTGGAGTCTTTCACCTTATTCTGTCTCCTGTTTCTGAGCTCACAAATATTCAGACACCAGAAGTACCACTTCATGAACCCATAGAGTTTGCAGCTCTGTGCTGCCTCTTTTTCTATCCAGCCAAGTAGAAGGTCAAGCTCTGCTAATAATGAAAAAGGAAGTGAGAGCATCAGTCCAAATTACATTTAATTTACTGTGTTGCTGAATTTGTAACTTTGTAGAACAATTGAAAGCAAGACTTTCTCAAGCCTGCTCTTCTGAACATACGAAGAAGACATCCAGAAAGTCTTGGCATCTCCTGGTATAATAGGTGGAGTTGGAGGGCTATGTGGATGGTATTTCTGCTGCTCAGCCATACCTCCCCTTCTGCCCCATTGATGTCCCTTGAAGACCCCTGCTCTTCTTTTGCCTAAGAAGTCAATTCTGTTACTGGATTTCCTGATTCCTCACATTCCTACCTTTCTCTTGTTTTTCAGCTTTAAATTTGGACGAAAGATTTTTTATGTGAATTACCTTAGTGAACTGGAGGAGTATGTGAAGCTGGAACAGTTGGGGATTCCAAGCCAAGTGCTGAAGTGAGAATATTTCCTGTCTCCCATTTGCTTAGGGCTCTGTGAAAGGGAAGTTTTCTGGAGGAATGGCAAGGGGAAGAAGAGATTGTTCCACTCGGGCAGTGGTTCTGGAGGGAGTGGTGGCAAATTGCTTTAAAGACTGTTATTTCTCTCCATGCTCCTTCCTGTGTGACCTTGGCCTCAGTGGCCAGTTCTGTCTCTGAGTTAAAAATCCCCCTCCAGTGGAGCACTAATCCTGCCCCTCCCATTCACCCCTCGGGGACTTTCTGCAAGATGTTGACTTGAACATTGACCTGGAGCTCATGCTGTGCATCTGCTGTGTCTGGGCACCTGCCTAGCTAACTCAACACAGTTCAACTTTTCTTTAGGGCTTCTCAAAGTTGCCGTAATCTCAGTCCTAGCAGACTAATTCCCTGTTGCACACACACATAAACATCTGTCTCATCACAAGCATTGCTGTCCTGGCTTCCCGCCCATGCTGTCATCCTCAGCTACTCCAGCTCTTGATTCAAGATAAATATTCCTTTCTCCCTGCTTTTTTTTCTGGCAACCAGGTATTTGTTCTTGTGTTCCAGAGGTGTCTGTCCTGTTTTTGCATCGGTGGAATCAACCACCACACTAGGCTGGGACTTTTGTCAGTGAGTGTACAGTGCTGGGTTCATGCACTTTCTGGGAGGTGGAATGGCTTTTGACTAGTCTGTGTTTTGCTACAGATATGATGAATACCTGAGATCCCTGCAGAAGCCTTTACAAGTGCCCCAGAAGCCAACACCCACACGCCCACTGCTGCCAAACCAGCAGTTTGGAGTCTCGCTCCAGCAGTGAGTATCTCTGGACTGTGTTGCTTTTGCCCTGACTTGCTTGATAAGACGTCACAGTATTTATAACTGAACAGCAGCAAAAATGGCTGTGAAATTTCTTGCAGTTCAGACTTCCTACAAAACTTAAATAATTTTCCTTGAGGAACTCTGTGCTCTTTTCCAGACTCAGTTCAGTTTTCCTGACTGACTCAGTTCAGTTCCACCCTCTTGATCCCTAGGTTACGTTGTTTCTGCAGCTAAGGGTCACTAATGGAAGAGGGCCATGGGGACAGCTTTATGGCATTAGAAACTTCCTTTTAAGCAAAGCAAGTTTGTAGGAGGCTGATGGAGGTGTCTGTAGGCCTATGCTATTTTGATTGAGAAGTGCTGCAGATCTGTTTCTTTTTTTTTTTTTCCAAATCATAATTTCTATTTTAAAAGCACTTCTATCCACCCTTGTACTGAATCCCACTCCCCATTCCATAGTGACACAGGCAAACACAGACACTGGCAAGGGCTAGTGATACGGAGTAAGTGTTGAAGGTATTTTTAACTTTGATTTAAAACTTTCAGTTTCTCCCTGAAGAATGAGGAGGAGCCAGTATTGTGTAGCCAGACAGATCCTCTGAGGCAATCTGGGAACACATTTCCCAGCTTCAGTACATTTCCAAATGGTGTTTTCTGTGGTGCTGTGTGCCTGAGCTTGCTAGCCTGAGACGGGGGGAACAGCTCCATGCTATCAAGTGGTCTGGACAATGAAATGTGAAGGTGGCAGTGGACACCTTGGCATCACTAGGTTTTCCTTGACGGCTATCATATTGATAAATCATCTGTCACGGGAGTGTGGTGGCTAAAATTATTTTTCTTATGTCACCTGCTTTCTGCCCTTGCTCCTATGGGGAAGGAAAAAAGTTAGCTTAACCCTTTTCACTTGATTCATAACTAGCAGCCTTGCCTTTCTGGTAAACTCTTTGCCCTGGCATCTACAGGCTATGATTTTTACAGAAGATAGAAAAATGTTCCTGTGGTCTAGTAATGAGCTCATACTTACTCCAGTGAATGATGTAGCATGATGGGTGAAGAGGACAGAAGGCTGAAATAATGGCTGAACCAGGGACTGGGATAGCAAGATCCTATGTGGTAGAGCTTGTGTTGGCAACTTTAAGGCTTGGGGGCTGCATGCAGAGCAGGGAGGACCAGTGATATTTAACCTTTTGTCTCTTGCCACAGTCTCAGGGAGAAGAGCCCTGATCAGTCTCCTGTTCCTCTGGTGGTCAGAGACACTATCGCTCATTTGCAGGAGCATGGTAAGTGTTTGGGGAAAACTGCAGCCTCTCTCATTGCATGTCACTCACTTCTCCATCCAAACACCCATCAAGAATGTGGTAAGATGAAGAACAACAGTACAGAATAAATTGTAAAGCCTGACCTAGGTGAGTTAGCCTTCAAGAGAGATTGTGTGGGGCTTTGGAGACCTCTTTCTTCCAGGAGTCCATACTCCCACTTGTTTAAGAGTAGCAAAATGCTCCTTGTATTGTTTGTCTAGTAGTGGAAGCAGAAGGAATCGCCGTAATCTAAGAAAGGGACACGTTGACATCTGTCTGAATGCCCCACAGCATGGATTTATAATTGTTAAGGCCAGCATTTTTGAGACTTTCACGTGCCTGATCTTTCTCACTTCACAGCTCTTGCTACAGAGGGAATTTTCCGGAGGTCAGCAAATACACAGGTTGTCAAGGAGGTCCAGCAAAACTATAACATGGGTAAGTGCCCAAACACATCAGAGCCCCTCTTATTCCCTAACTACTACTGTCCAAATGGAACTATGTTGGAACTAGTCCATCATGGATCCTCTCCTTCTCCGATAGGTCTGTAGGCAAGGCTGCATCTCAGGGTATGATGTGAGTTGCAGGGGAGAAGCATCTGATACTTCTGCTGTTTGGAAAGCATATTCCTTTCTACTTATGTTCCCCTTAGTGTCCTTTTTTTTTCCTGAAAGTTTTCTTGTTTCTTGGGGTGGGATATACCATCTTACTCTGATTATACTGGGAGGACTGAAGAGGACAAGGAATAAACTTGGTCATGTTTCATTTGATGATTTCTAAAGATGTAGTGCTGGATTCAGCATTGCTTTGTATGTGATTCGGGGACGTGTTTTTCCACTCTGCTAGAAAATGTGGTATTTCAGTTCTGTGTTAAAATACTCCTTCCCTAGTTCTCGGCTCTGACCACCATGTCCCATCCTTGAAGGAGGTTCTGCTTTGTCCAGTGAGCACTGAGTCTCTGCTCTACTTTCTCAGGTGTCCCTGTAGATTTCCAGCAGTATGAAGATGTCCATCTCCCTGCTGTGATTCTCAAGACCTTCTTGAGGGAACTACCTGAGCCCCTCCTCACTTTCGGCCTCTACAGCCATGTTGTCAGCTTCCAGAGTGAGTTGTAACAAGCGTGCTACTCCCTGAATGTTGCACTGGCTAAGGGGAATGGGGGTGAATGCTTGGGATACCCTGTGACTGCAAACGGGACGTTCATCAGGAGGAGTGCTGAGGATTCCTCATGGACCGGCTTGTCCTGTCTCTCTTGATTTTTAGGTATAGAGGAAGTGAATCGTGTGGATGTTGTTCGCAAAACACTCCAGACTTTGCCAGAAGAAAACTACCAAGTGCTCCGTTTACTGACAGCCTTTCTTGTGCAGGTGAGCTGTTCCAAAAGTGGGCAGTTGTATACTAGTTCAGTTGCTAATGCCTTGCTTGAGCTTTTTGACTCCCTTTTCCTCTGAGAGGAAAAGCTAGGGAATTGCCTTTCTTTACCTGATGTTCTTCTTGTACAAAGATCAAAAATTATCAAGATGAACTAGCCTAAGCCGTTGCTGCTCCTAAGACTGAGGGGTGCAGGTGAGCTTTAAGCCTTAGAAATGCAGACATACAACCTGTGTGGTCTGTACCAGGGAGGCTGAAAGCACCCCAGGGTGGAGGTAGAACTGTAAAATACCTGAGTAGAAAAGGGGTGTCAGATCTGCACTACAGAACATTCCGCTGCCAAGGGAGGCACTGCAAGGCTATTATAGCAAGGGGGAAGATGATGGGTGGTGATCTGGACTTGCAGAGGTACCAACTGACAGTATTCTCAGTCCTGTTATGATATGGTCTGGGTCAGCTTTTCTCCTTTCATTTGCCCTGGGAGTCTGTCAGCTCTGGCTTTGGGGAGAGTAGAGGGCAGCTGCTGTGCTGTTCTGTAGGATTCACAGTGGTCTCTTTCCTTCCCACGTAGGTCTCTGCTCACAGTGACAGAAACAAGATGACAAATGCCAACCTGGCAGTTGTGTTTGGCCCAAATCTGCTGTGGGCCAAAGACGCAGCCATCACTCTAAAAGCCATCAACCCCATCAATACCTTTACCAAATTCCTGCTGGACCACCAGAAGGAGCTGTTTGAGGATGCAGAGGCCTGAATCCAGGCCAGCCCACACCAGCACACTGTGCCCACTTCCCCCTTCTTTGTCTTGGAGCTGTGAGCAAGCTGTCTCCAGTACAAAAGGACCATTGATCCTCTGGGTGATGAGCAGAACGAGGGCTGTGGAGATGGTGGTGCAAGTAAAGAGCATGAGACCTGCAGCTCCGATGGGCAGGGGAGCTGGTCTCCCAGCTGCTGAGAGTGGAGTCCTAACCCACCTGTGCAGCTCCTCCAGGGTTCATCACCAGTCTGCTGCCCTGTCAGATGACCTGCCTTCCTTTTCTCTTTCCCTTACATGCAGTTTTTCTGCCCTCCTGGTCGCTTCCTCAGCAAAGGTCTTTTTTGTTCAATCTCCCAATTGCCCCAGCTCACCCCTCCTTGCCTCAGCTGGGCTGTCTGGGCTAGGGCAGGCTTGGTGGGTTTTGTGACAGAGACATTTTTCCTGTGAGTGCCATCTCTCAGCACTGAATGTGCATCCAACCGTTCCCCAGAGGCATCTAAAGCAGCAAAGGGAGCCAGCAGCCCTTGTGCTTCAGGTAGCAGCATGTCTTGCACTTGCAAACACCACTCTGGATGCCCTGCTTTTGGCAGGCAAGTGAAGGACAGGCTCACAGCAATGGGCTGTTTTACCTATCAGACTCCAAATCAATGAAGGTGAATTTAGTCCAAAGCCCAACCTCTCTGGGGTCCCCCACTTGAGATACTATTCAGTGTTTGCAGTGCAGTGGGTGATGTGCTTCCCATAGTTACGAAGCTCAGGCATGTTTGTCCCTCCAGCAGCAATTCCAGCCTGGCTGGGAAGGTTCATGCCAGGCCTGGCTGTGCAGGAGTGCTGGCTGGGGCCCTTTGACAGCTGGTGAGTCTGAATGGCAGGGAGCAAGTGCCCTGGTGGCACTGAGCTGCTGAACACCACAAGGATCACTGCCTGTCCTGGTACACACACAAGCACAAGGCTTCTTCCCCCCCTGGCTTGTGTATCTGTGCTGACTGGCACAGACTGCCTTGAGATGGACTGTCTTTTTCAGCAGAACTTTTCTAAGCACAGCGTAACAGAGAGCATGGCCTTGAGGGAAGGTCTGGGGACTGTTGCCAGCCCTCACCCTGGAGTGTGCCAGGCCTGGGTTATGAATTTCTACCCAGATGCTGAGCACTTGCGTGCCAGATCTGTGAGGGAACAGCTATTCTATGCCAAGGGCTTTTGCCCTGTCTCCTTGATTCATACCTTCCATCCTACCATGAAAGCCTGGGCACAAAAGGCAGGCTCAGAGTGGGGTGATCCTGGCACCATCCCAGAGCAGCTGCAATACTGTTAGGGCATCGCTGTTGGTTTTGGGTCACACCACTGCTGTTATCTGAGCTGAAAGAGATAACTCCTTAGCCTGGCTTGTCAGGGTTGTAGGAGGGAGCTTCTAGCCTTACTTCACTGGTGTGATAATATCTTTGTATCTTGTGCCCTGCATGCCTGGGCCAACCTTCCCTGCTGCATCTGGCCTCAGGGACAAATCTTTTGGACCAAGCAGAAATTGTTTTTAAAAAGCTACTGAATGCTAAATAGAATTTGCTTTTTCATAGTATTTTACCCTGCTTTTAAGCACTCACCAAAGGTTGGTACACTTGTAATCAAAATAAGTGACATCTGCCATAGGAATTAAGGAAATTGCTCTTTTTTTCTAAGCTCTGGAATGGGAATGGATGCAAATACAGACAGCTTTGCAAGGCAGCACAGGTCCAGCCAGCTGGCTTGGAGAAGGTGCCCCACCGTGTGGGTGGGAACAGTTAGCAAGAAGCTGAGAATTACTAAGACTGGAGCAAGAGATGTTCTAGGACAGGGCTGGATCTGCTCTGTTCTCAGTGCTGGGAGATTGTGCCCTATGGATGCTAAAAGGCGGCTGAAAGTGTTTCAAGTGACACTGGCCCCACCTACATCTCCCTATGGGAAAGGCAAACCCAAGTAATTTTCCCTGCAACCGACAAGCCCAAGCTTGGCAACTTGGAATCAAAGTGCCTGTGTGCTGGGGCATGAGGCCTTAGCCCTATGCACTCCCTGGGAAAGGTGGCATGTTCCAGTCCTGCAGAGCAGCCAGGACTGTTCCCTGCCAGGGGAGCAGCTCCTGCGCAGAGGGAGAGCAGGGATTGCTGCAAGTGTCTGAATTCTGGCTGGAGTTTGGTGGTTTATTTTGGGGTTTTGGGTGGGATTTTTTCTTTTTTTAGTGAATTCTTGAAATAACATTTCCTTTTATAGCAAAATAGAGACTGGTGCATCCCCTGCAGGCAGGGATAAAAGCTTGCTCCAGTTCAGTGCCTGCAGGGAGCAGATTTGGAAAGTGTTCAGGGAACTGCTACTGCTCATGGTGGGAAGTGCTTGTAAATCCTGGAAGGGACACAGTGTAAATACCCCCTTTCCTCTGCTGCTCCTCATGCTGGAGTTGTTGAGGGCCCTGGAGCAGGCATAGTAACCAGAGTTGCTTTTGCTTCTGCAGTCTATTCTCCTGAATGCCTTGTCTTGAAATATCCCTCCTGTGACTTGAGCAAGGAGCTGGCCTGCCTACAGCCTGCGCTGAGTGGGTGGTCACCAGAGCCTGCCCCTGCCGAGGCCGGGACTTAAATTCCCTTGCTTCCTAGTCAGCCTCCTCACACAGGCAGGGTGCTGGCTGGGCTGGGTTTCTCTGCCTTGTGTGGGTGGGAGGCAGTACCCAATTAGGGTGCTGGTCTGTGTCGGTTTTCCCTGTGCTGTAGAGCTGCCCAAGGGTCTCCTCCTGGCTCATCTTCCAGGTTAGCTATTAGCCATTTCTCCCTGTGGGGGTATTTGTTCTGCATCAACCTTCTGCTTTTAGCACCTAGAACACTCCCCTTTTGCTAAGCCTCCCGCTGTCTTAATGGCCTCTGATCACTCCCTGGCCCAAGCTGTGTATTGACACCAGAGCTTTTTGGTGGTGCAGGGGGTTGGGGCCGTCTTGATGCCTTGTGGCAATGTTTGCTAACTTGAGAGAGAGCTAAGGGCCAGTTTGGTCCCACTTTCCTCTTTAATGCCCTGGGGCTCCTGTGCAAAATTTTTGGCTCTGCTTTTGTTGCTGATGTTCCCTGCCTTCTTTTCTGTTGATGTTCATCAGGTGCAGGCCTGGGGTTTTCACGGTTCACACTGTTTATTTTCTTCTAATCTGCACCAATCTTATATTTCACAGTTTGCACTTTTTGTATTTCAATAAAAATCAAAATGTAATCCCAGATCCAGGTGTGTCTATCAAGTGGCAGCAGCTATGGCACATCTACAAGAAACAGAAGTAAGGTTGGCAATGCTGCCAGCCACAACCGTGCTGAGATGGAGGAAAGAGAATGAAATGTCTCCTATGTGAGTAATTTGTGGAAGAAATACTAATTTGCAGGAGCCTCAGGCTGGAAACAGAGTTAAAACAAAATGAATTATTGGAAACTTGTCTCTTTCCTGAACAGGGCTGCACTTTGATGTTACCGTCTCCCTGTCATGATGAGCAATATGCCCAGGACTGCCCTTTCCAAGAGGCAGACCCAGCAGCTCCACAACTTACGCTATCACGAGGTGCCAAATGGGAGCCACTTGCATTTAGGATTAGCTGGCTGTTTATCCTGTGGCCAGGTAATATGTGCAGCAGAGGTCTGCACTTTTTCATCTTATTGTACATGGATTACTAACTCAAGGTACAATAGTCTGGTTAGAACCACTGCATTTCACCCCTTGGCCACATACAGTTATCTTTTCCTAAAGACTGTAATTTGCTGGTTATGTCAGTAAGCTTTTTGGTTAGAATCCAGGAATTAGGAGTAGAATGGAGAGTGGTGGAGCTAAAAGCATCAGCATTGGGCAGTAGCCTTGGCTATCGGCTTTGTTGTCAGGATGATGTGATAATGCTGGTGGCAGGACGTGCATTTCTACAACTGTGCTCCTTCTCAGTTTCTATTGTTGATAAACCATCCAATTAAGGGCTTCCCAGTGTTGCCAGTTCTCCTTCGCATGTTGACATTTGCCCCTGTAAATGGGGCCACTGTGGTTAACGAGCCAACTACACAGCGAGATCACAAACCTGTGAATGCAGCAGTTGGTCCTGTCGATGGGCTTGGTCTCAGGGACCTGCTTGTCACTGTGCTGGAGCAACACTTGCTCTGGCCTCGGGGGAGCTGAAGAGCAGGTGCATCTGTCCCTTGCAGGGATCTGTCCCTGACAGGACCTGTGCTAAGTGCAACCACATCAACAGTACTGAACACAGTGTAAACGCCATCGCAAGTGGACATGTTTTCGTGAGTAGCTGCCCCGTGGCCTTAGAGATACTATTCTAAGAACATTTTTCTTTCTATAAATACATACAATAGGCTCATAAGGGGAGGGCAGTTAAGTGTTTCTGAGTTTAGTGATTAATCAGACTTCTGTGACTTCACTTTTTCACATAGTTGCTGATGGTTTTTCCAGTCCCTTGTCTTACTGGTGACTTGGTGAAAAGGGTGGATACCAAGGGCCCTCTAGTAAAACCCCAGGCTGGTTTCTCAATTTGCCTGCAATTCAATTCTGTCTCAACTCTACAGTGTCTTTTTTAAGTGCATGAAATGACACTCATAACTGCATGTAATGTAGACAGATCAGTATCTATAAGGTTGCAGTGGGATACTCAAGTTTACTGTGTTACATCCTGAAGATGTAAGAAAAGATTGCTTTTAATAGTTACGCTTGTACCCCAAGCTGGAATATTTCCTGTCATGGAAGTTTCCAATATGCATAGTCTTTTTTAACATTCCTCCCATTTCATCCACTGTGTCTTTTTTATAATAACCAGACACCCTTTACACTGCAGCTTAAATCAGTAGTTGTTATATTTACACAGATTTTTACCATCTTGTCTTTCCTTTAAAGGGAAGGTGTTGGCACCCTGCATAGCATCATGTGTTACACAGGGTTAACTTTAAGCAACACTAGAATACAGCTGTTAAGTTTGCGTATTCTCTCCACATCTCACTAGTCTCCTCTATCAGCTCAATATATTGCCACGCTTTAAGCATGTAGTAGCAACCAAGTACAATGCAAATTCTGTGGTTTTTTCCCCCTCCTCCTTTTCGCACCCCTTTCCTTCAGCAGGGGCAGGACATCCAGATAATTCAGTTGCCTAATTCACTGGGGAGGTCACCAGGGTCAAATACTGTGTGACTGTTCCCCCCACCTTCATTTGGAACCAGCCAGGCACCTGTTCTTTCTGTCCCTTGCTATCCTTACAGTAGATTGGTCTCACTAGGATCCCACTGACTGCCCCAACTGTAATGCATCAGTCCATTTTACCTCTCTGATGGAGGCAGCAACCTCCTCCATCATGCATGCACTGATAGGCAGCTCTCTGATCATTCTGTTTCCTGGAGGACAAAGGGCAGGAGGCTGGGTCTGTCCCAGACCTGTCAGTACACATGGAGAAAAGCAGAGTTGCTTACGTAAAAGTTTTATTGGAAATTTTTTGAATATTTGAAGTACATGGGAGACTTTCCAAAACAATACAAGTGAGGAGCCTTCCCCTCCACCCAAAGTGTCTGTAAATCAGCAGCTACATACATACTGTCCTTAATAATGAATGGAGCAGACAGCTGCTAAAATAAACAGCCTTCATAACACAACCTGTGGCAGGCCACAGCAGCAGCTATATCTTTCCTGAAGCAGAGGGAACGCGGAGCCTAGATGTAGCAACTATGTGTTGAAACTGAGGAATGTCCAGAGAAGAGGCACCTAACTAAGCCCTGGAGAATCTCTTATTGCTATGGCCATCCAGCTCAACACTAGCGGCTTATATAGGCAATTTTCCAGCCTTTTGAAGTAGAGAAAAAAACATGCCACACTGACAATTCTGCCTTATGAGATGCGGGAGCTGTAGCCACGTTAGGAATTGCATCCACGAATGAGCACAAGTATGAGCACTGACCTTCCAGACCGGATTAGCAAGAATGGCATGCTCTGCCAGCTCCATGGTTTGTCAGTGGGAGAAGAGCACAGCAGTGCTGGCTACATGAAGCTCGACCTTGACTGCTCTTCTCCATTCATACAGTGTGAACCAGCACTTTGCCTCAGCTCTGCTGCTCTGCAGCCCATAGTATCACTAGAGAAAGGTGACAACCACCTGTCTGAGCTACTTCCTAAAAGTTGGCAGACCGACTTCCTGAGCACAGGTGGAAGTCAGCTGATCCATTAATTTCTTGTGTTAACTCATCCTTCGGCAATCCTTTCCATCTGCAAAATAAGGATGTGCGGATCAAGTATTTGTTAAAGCCCAGGTAACTCTTTTGAACTGTTTATCTTGGAAGCTTTCTTAAATGTTTGTGCATCTTACTTTGCAAGGACAAAGCAATTTCCATGTGAGGGTACTGAAAAGTTGAACTGGTTGAGTAAGCTAAAAGGGTTCTTGTGGGTAACTTTCCTTCAATAAAGCTCTTACCTGGAGTTTGAGAGCTCACATGGCCACCCACCAAACACATCACTTAACAAAAAAGCTGGGAAAACAAAGCATTACATTGCTCTGACCTTACAGTAAGCTATATTCTGAACTTGGCTCCTTGCTCTAGCAGTGCCACACAAATAGTGTTTTGGAGCAGAGCTTGGGTTCCCCTGTCAGCTGCAGGCAGTATCTTTCAACTATGAATGCACAAAAACTGAAGAAGCTGCCACACTGCACTAACTAGAAGGCTGGTTACTTGACCACTCTGAGGAAATAAGGAAAAAGTAAAAAAAAAGTGGTTTAGGACAGTAGGGGGTCTTGCAGTTGCTCACTCTAGTTGCACATGGGAGGAGGAGAGAGAACCACAAGAAAATCCACCTTATCCAAGCTTTTGTTTAGTGTCACTGTTTCTCCTCCCATCCTTACATTAGGTAAAAGACACACAACAGCCAAAACAGCCCTAGAGCACTGCCAGCCAGTCACACTGTCAATGGCCAGATCATTACAAAAATAAAATTTCAGCTACTCAAAAGCCAGCTGATTAAAAAGTACCATAAACATCCCAAAAATGTGCTTCTTTAGAGAAGCTGCCTTCTGAATGGCTGAAGAACACTGCAAATTCATCTATGCCTATCAGAAAACAGCTTTTTACCAAGTCCCTGTCACTCCACTCCACTGATGTGTGCATTTCATTCTATCAATGGGCCCTGATGGATATAATGGACATGCAGTTCCCAAAACAGTATAATATTAATCAAGTCTGTTTTAGAAAATAAATATCTCAGATATTTTCCTGCAAAGAGAAACCAGTCTCACTGGCCTGGGGTTCCATGGCACATTTGCTCTCTGTAGTGTTCCAGGGCAGAATGACCCGCACTACTATGTGAAAACAGAAAATCTTTTAAATATAGGTTTCTTTAAAAGCAATAAATATTTTTTGATTCTTAAGTTCTTCTATTAACCATAAAGCAGGAAGGTTTGCAAGGATTAGAGGAAAGAATCTTGGACTAAGACTCCTAGATACATAACCCTAAAGAAATAGGATTCCTAGTATTTACAGTTATGTTTCAGAAGCAGAGACTATGAATTCAGCATCATCACAGCTGCTATGTGCAGGTTTGCGAACAGTCAGCACTGTTAAACTCAGCATGGCTGAATGTCAGCGCACTCGAGAGGGAAATGTGGAAAGTACTTCTGTAGTTTCACTCCTGCTGATCAGCCACCTAACAGAGGGCCTCGCACAAAACCACTGTGTGGAGATCCAGTTCCTCGGAAGCAGGAAAACAAAGGGAACTTGTGTTATGCAGGTCCCAAAGGTGACGCCTCTCCCTGGGCTCTCAGCACGCACACTGAAGTCATGATGAAATGCCCCCTTCTGCAGAATGGATGTCCCGGACTTAAAACTGTTGAATCTGCTGAACTCACAGACCCTGGAAATGAGCCAAAGCTTTCTATGCTCTAACAAGATCAGAGACTGTAGGAAAAAGTCTGTTAGCAAGAAGATCTACCTAGGGAACTTATACCAGAAGACCCCTGGAGGAAGCATATGGCAACATTTCACAAAGCCCCTCCACACAGAACACAGACTGAGGAAAAAACAGTTTTCATATATTGGAGTTTCCTGTGTCCCTACTGAAGTCTTAAATTCAAAACTGACTGTGAGCACGAAAAACAGTCCAGAATTATGGGGTGGAAAAGTTGAGGAAAATCAGCAGATAAGCTGTATCTGCCATTGAAGAGAGCAATCAAAGCAAGCTCACTTGATGGAAGGAACTAGTCAACGTGAGACAAAGGCAGAGCAGGGGCGATAGAGATATTTGTTGATGTCATCTCCAGGATGCCTTGAGGAGGAAGAAATGCTGCAGCAAAACCAGGAAACGGCTTCACTGCAATGTTTCTACAAAAGCATCAAATTCTTTGACGTTTTTCTCATGGACTGCCAGCTTCTCTGGTAATGAGTCCTGAAAGGGTAAAGAAAGGTGCAGGTCAGGGCTCATTCACAGCAGACAGAAGGAAGCTTTAAACATACACTCCAGAATAAAAATTCTATTTCCAAGTCCTGTAACCCCTCTCCACTGCTCTGGGCTCCCCCTCCCATGTGCACAACACCAGGAATCCTCTGGCAGCATCCAGCAAGTGACCCTGAGAAGGGCACTCTGCCCAGAGTCTGTTTGTTCTGCAGGAACAGGAGGTGCACTGGGGCCTTGCATTGAGCAATCCCTACTACGAGCGGCAGCACAATAACCTGCTCACATCACTGACTTTATCAGGTCCCTTGTAGCTCTCAGCCTTTGGTATTATTTTTCTCCGCAGTATGTTACAATGCTAGAGAGCCCAAATGAGCACTCACCCAGCCGTGACTTTCACCAGCAACACCAGGACTTTACCTCTGCTCAGGCTGCAAGATCAGGCCTGATTTGCCACAAGTTTGACACCTCAGAGGTAGGAGTAGTTTGAAGGGTTTCAATGATAGCCAGAGCAAGCACACAGATGCAGCTTTCAGCTTCAGAACAAACATACCAGTTTCAGAGGCTCAGGTGTGCCACAAACAAATCTGCATTTGTCTGGAACATATTAATGAGGGGCCCTATTTGGACAGGGTCTCTCTTCTGGTAAGTACGGAAAAGCTATCGGGGCTGTTGGAGCAGTTCCAGAGAGGAGAGAGGAAAGTGATTCAAGGCCTGGAGCATATCTCCAGTGAAGACAGGCTGAGAGAGTTGGGGTCATTCAGCCTGGAGATGAGAAGGCTGGGGAGACCTTATTGTGGCTTTTCAGTACTAAAAGGGCGCCTTTAAGAAAGGTAGGGACAGACTTTTTACTAGAGGTTGTTGCAACAGGACAAGGGGCAATAGTTTTAAATTAAAAGATGATAGATTCAGACTAGATATTAAGAAAATTTTTATAAAGGTGATGAAATTCTGTAGCAGGTTACCCAGAGAGGTGGTGGTTACTCCATCCCTGAACACATTTGAGATCAGATTGGATGGGGCTCTGAGCAACTTGCTCATTGCAGGGATGTTGGACTAGATGACCTTTAAGTGTCCCTTCCAACCCAAGCTATTCTATGATTCTATGAAGATACTTTGTTCAAACTAGGGGAAAGCATTAAAAAGGATATACGATTGCAACAAAAAGAAATTTCAGGACTCCATACCAAATCCTCTGCCATGGACTGCGCTCCAATGTCAATGGAGAGGCTGCTGAGTTGAGGGGGGTTCTGAAACTCACGGTAAAACGTCCCCAGGTCCATTGGAAGAATGTCATCTTTTGAAAATGCTGGTTTCTAGAATCAAAGATACTGGTGTTAATTTCCAGAGACATTGGCTTCCCTTTTGCTATAATATCAGGTAAAGTAATTACTTGCTATCATTAAATATCTTGGCATTGCAACTGTTGCTGCAATAATGCATATTAAATAACCGAAGTGCAGCCAAGATCTGTGATTGCTTGAGCAGCTGGAAAAGAGCATTTCTTTGGAATCTGGCTTCTTTAGGCATTAGAGAGAAGATGCCAAGCCTAGGTATTTAATTTGCCGCTGTTGATGCCAAGTATCAGTGTTTTTGCAGTTCTGGGACTGCTGAGTTCTCGTTTGGAACTGTGAATCATGGGTCTTTTCCACTCACGTTGAAAACTACTCTTACATTATTTGCCCACCTAGGATGCAGGTGTATGTAAGGGCACTTACAAAGTCGATCATAACAAAGTCATCATGGGTGTTCCCTGTGCTGCTGCCACTGGAGCCCTCCGAGTGTAAGCTGCCTTGTAGAGGAGATTCAGTTTCTGGGGAGTCAGGAGGATTGACCTGCCCAAGAAATCAAAGACAGTGAGTACTGATCTTATGATCATGTCTGGCTGTGTATTTTTACAGTGTGGGGGCAGTTAGGAGGTTCGACAACAAATGTATTACAGCAGGGGCAGCAAACACATGCTATTATTTGTGTATCTAGAGAGCCCAGAGGAGACTTCTTGAAACCAACCAAATTTGAATAACTAGTTATTTTCTCAAAAAACAAAGTGTATTCAAGGCAGAGAATAGCATGGATGTTTGCATAAGGGTTGGTGAGAAGGCACATATATCTCTGGAAGAGGCTTACCATGGGGTCGTTATCTTCCAGCTCAACATTCTTGGGAGCAAACATGGCAAAAGGAATGTCTAAGTTGGCCATGGTGACCTGAGGAGATTCAGCAAACAGAATTTCACTAAGATGCTCTGCTTATGTAGCACAGAACAGGATACTAAATGTGTTTGTCAGGCCAGCTAAAAATGTCTCAAGATACATCAGCAGTTAGGTGGGAGGCTGACAACCTCGTTTAAAAGGCATAAAATAGAGATGATACTCGGCTGACCTAATGCAGGTACATACACTGAGGTGGGATTGGTTACATACATCTTATATAATATAGGCAAGGATTAACAAACTGCTACAAATTCAAACAATTCTTCATCCATGCAAAAGGCCTAGAACAACAGCTCTAGGAACTGGGCAGATATCTAAGCTGCTCTAGTTGAACTTAAATGTTTGCTTATTAATGATGAACTGATCTGCTGCTTGCCCCTTCAAGGAAGGGAGGCTTACTACCAGCTTTCCCAGTTTATGAACTTGTGGTAATGGCAGATCACTACGAGACCCAAGTGAGTATCAAGTCTTCTATTCTCAAATAGGGTGTTGGCAAAGTGAGGTAAATTCAATGTCTGGCACATTCCAAATGCCTTTTATGAAAATCAAGCCTATGGAAAAACCTCATAGGAAATGCAGCAAGAAGGAATATGCACTCTCAGTCTTTGGGGTTGCCCTGGCACTGGGGTGCTTTTTGCTCCTCTGTATAGGAACAGATGGGAGAAGAAGGGTATTATGGTGCCCTCTGAGAAGATCTACTGCTTGTTACCTGGTTAATGGGTTTGTTGACAAAAGCTCCCACCTTCCGGACAAAGATGGTCTCCAAAAGGTCATGTGGGGAGCCACACTTTCCTTCACTGCTGTTTGATACTGTTTCTGTGTCCTCACTGGGGGAGGAAAACAGGTAACTAGTGACTTATGGCACAAACAATACAGACAAATCACATGCTTTATGAGACTCCTTCATTTTTCTTGGTTAACTCCTAATATTGCAAGAAGGACAAAAGAAATTTCTGCCATTGTACCACACCTTCCTCCTCAGTTGTGAGCACAAAAGGAGAGTGGGCACTTACAGAATCAGATTTTTGTTTGAATCTGGACGAAAACTATTTAGTTGAATGAAAAGTTGCTGCCACCTGATATAGGCTTTACAATTTGGAGGCGGACTTTTAACTTCAGAACATGCATGTTCACAGCAATCCTGTTCACCACTTAGTTTTTCAGTACAACAGTAGTCACAGATCTCTCAAGAGATGAGGGTGAGAACCAGAGCAGTATCTGTTACTCAGTTTACAAATGCAGTAGCCTCCCACATCACAACAGCCACTCCCAGTATGATTAATGCACTGCATGACTATTGGTTACTCCAATGACCTGTTCAGGGTCCTACCACAGGTATTCAAAACTTTAAAACAAGAAAGTGGTTTAGTCTTATGAAAAGAGGATTACTAAGATAGCATTTAAGACTCATTTGTGAACTTCCTTCATCTTGTTTTACAATCAGCAAAACCAGCAGAGAGACTAAAGGAAAAAAAAGATGATAACAAAATTAAAGTTGACATACTAGAAGGATGTTACATTGAATAACAGGTTTAAATAGATGGGCAAGATCATTGTTTGGAAAAAGGCTGAAAAAGCCCCAGTCAGAGAAAGCTGTAAGTTGTTTTGGGAGATGAAAATACAATAGTTATGCTACAAACAATAGATAAAAAAGGGAAAACAAAAAGGTTTATGTTAATAGGATTATAAGTGGGCTAGCACAAGTGGTGGATCATCTCAAACCAACCTACCTACTAGAAGGAGTAGCTGCTGAGTAGTGGACTCCATCCAGTGGGGTGCACATCCTCTCTTGGTCAGCTTGAGTGCCATGTGCCGGCTGGCTAGGAATTGGGGGAACACCCCCCTCCTTGCCTGGACCAATCAACTGAGATGGAGAGGAACAGCTGAGTTCGAGATCTCAAAATCAAACCAACATCACAGTTCAATACAAAGCAGATTACATCACACTGGGCCTAAGTTGTGGGGTTTTTGGCATATGACTGGGCTCTAGACGCCCTAAGGCTAGGAGAGGTGTCAAGTAGAGGGTGATCACCACGGTATAAACTCTTTTTATTCCCTTTCTACTCTACTCTTCTCCACTTCAGGCCTGTTTTACACTGCAGACCTTTCTGGCTGTAGGTCCTCTGCTTCAGGGAGAAGAGGGGGAAAAAAAATTATATCCTCCTGCTACAAGCCCATGGCTCCCTACAGCTTCTTGAGAAGGGGAAGTGGAGTGGGAGGTGCTGATCTCTTCTTCCTGGGATCCAGTGACAGGACACATGGGAATGGTTTGAAGCTGCACCAGGGGAGATTTAGGCTGGACATTAGGAAGCATTTCTTTACTGAGAGGGTGGTCAAACATTGGGACAGGCTTCCTAAAGAGGTGGTTGATGCCCCAAGCTGTCAGTGCTTAAGAGGCATTTGGACAATGCCCTTAATACCAGGCTTTAAGTTGGTTGGCCATGGATTGGTCAGGCAGTTGGACTGGATGCTCACTGTAGGACCATTCCAACTGAAACTCTTCTATTATCAATGTGTCAGCAAGACTCTGGTGTAGGAACAATGTCACATGCAGGAAAAGGCTTGCTTATTTGTCTGATCAACGAATGTAAATATGCCAGTATGGACTGTCAGGGTATCCTATGTCTACACTACAGAACTGTGCTTGGACAGCTACAGGGGCAGCAGATCTGTACGACAGGCAAAGTTTGGATTCAGTGACTTGCTGGTGCAGGCAAACAGGTCTAGTGCCTGCTCTCTCAGCGTAGCTTTTCCAGATGACCCCTACCCCAGTAAACTTGGGTTGCTGAGGAGGTAATACCCAGCTCTTGTGGAAGTTGTACTTTCTCTATATTTACCTTACATTCTTTTCATTCCTGACAGACAGCATACTAATGCATGCACTGGTTTCAATGCCTCTCTCAGATGTACAAGTGACACAAATGGCTGCAATACCAGCCACGATGGTTCTATTCTCTACAAGTACCTGGTGAGGGTGTGCAGCATTCAAGCCACCAGCAAAGAGTACAGGATACCCCATGTCAGCTGATCCAACTCCCAGGGCAGCAGGCTGATAGGAAAGACGAGAGCTGGAAAGCTAAGAAAGAAGAGAAAAACCAAGAAGGGCAAAGGGAGAGGAGAGGAAGGGGAAAGGGAATGCCCCACAGTCTGAATAACCACCAGTCACTGAAGAAGGAACAAGAGTCAGAGGCACAGCATTTCAGGCTGGCAGAAGGATGTTAGATTTTCAGTGGAATCAGTAACAAAAGTTACTGCTCTAAAAAGTTCTTATTGCTAAGAGGACTACTTGACAGTAGTTCAGGGGACCAAGTCTGGGCCGTGACCAAAAAAAAAGACTCTCTTTCTACACACATAGGAGGAGGCAGTGGAAGGTATAACTGTCATCCAGTCCCAGGGAAGCTATGCTCTACAGGCCTGTTTCAAATACCAGAAAAAGCATAAATGCCATCATCAACTTACTAAAGAGCTAGTACTTTTTCATCCCAAGGCAACTACATTATCAACTATTTGAACCTCCTCTCAGTGCACATTAAACCAGCTGATCTTTCAGGCCTGTTCACATAGCTTCAGTGAAAGAATACAGACTCCCATAAATGTGCAAGGTAAGGAGCATTGTGAAGTTACCCCTTGTGAGATTGCTTTAGGAATGAAGTGTTGGAACCAACGAAAACCAGGAGAAATTCCTTATGCATCCCAGGTAGGATCTACCCAGTCAGGTTAAATAAAGCTTTCCTGTTCTGGCTTGCTTGGCCGCAAGAGGAGGACTTTTTCCAGAGCAAAGTAAGTTCCAGCAGGGCCAAGGCTGACATCACTTACAGGGGTCAGAATGAGGAACAGCACTTTTATTCATATGAGGCCAGTTAAGCTGAGTGGAGCACTAATGACTGTACAGGTTTAAGGAATGCTGGCTGTTAACAGAAAACACTCAGAACTGTGCCTTATTGCTTGTGTCTTTCACTAACAATCCTTGACAGTTGTTTTTATGGGTGCTTATCCTGTCTTTGGGAGATCTTTACCTGCAAAGGCATTTAAGAAGCCAGTCTCAGTAATGTGCCTGGCCCATTTTGGCTTCACCACTCTTTCCCACGCACAACATTATTCAACACTGACAAACTTGTACTTTCCTGTACTTGTTTTGTCATGCTAGAACTCTATTCTGGCCATGGATAGCATATTCTATTGACAACTCACTTGATGTGAAAAGGCCAGTCCCATCACTGGGACCTTCAAGGTGTCCGTCACCACAGGAGGAGGGGTCTGAAAATGTGCCTTTGTGACAGTAAAAACACACTGTGCACAGACACAGACAAACAGAGGAAACAAGGAAAACACAGAGAGTGAGAGGGGGGAGAGAGAGAGAGAGAGAGAAGGACTTCAGAGAAGAACTATGAAGAGTTGGGTGAACCGAATGCTAGTGAAGAGGTTTTGGCTGTAGCAGCCACACCTACACATATGGAGCAGAAGTCTCAGTATTGCCAGAAGCACATTTATTTTGTAAAGAATTGAGTGATTTCCAGTCTGAGTGAACCACTGAACACAGGTAATATTTTAGTGAACCCTGACAGAAACTAACTGCCAGAGACTGTTCCACAGCTAATTATAATTGGTACCAGCCAATTAGCAAGAAGAAGGCTGAGTGGATGCCAGAAGAGTTTTGGGGTTTTTTTAAATTTACAAATTACATATATTTCAATACTCTCCATACATCCATACTCCTTATCCTCCAGCTTTCTGAGGGTCGTATCTTGGCAGGTCTGTGCTGCACCCTTAGAATAAAGGTGTCATTCAAACACACTTGTGTGAAGAGAGAACTCCATCAATAAATAGGAGCAGAGTTGTAGAAGTAAACAGTCTCACAGAGCCTACTAATGCAAAAAGGGCAATTCAAGCCCCATTCAGCCCCATACCTCCTCCCAGTCATTTTTCTACTGACAGTTTTCACTTTTAAGAAAGCTTATTTCTGGGTACTACTCATGGCTATTCTCTCTCCTGAAATTTGGGCTACTTCACAATACACACACACACACATACGTTATGCAAGCTCACAGGGAGAGGAAAGCAACTATTCCCTTGTATCATGCAGGTTAGGCCTCGCTTTTACTGAGAAAGCAGGTAGAGATTTGAAAAATTTGCCTAGAATATCACATACTTCCCAGTATTCTCCTAACATTCAGTTATATATAGAAAGCTGGAGAAAGAAATTCACTTTTTCCCTTCTAATTTACTTTAAAGTCCACTCTGCCAAGACAGCTTTAAAATTCTAACTGTGGTAACAAAGACTGGCAGTTGTTTTAGAAATAAGGGCACTGCATATGGCAACTATGAGCCACAGGAAAAGCAAGAATGTAAGCTCATACTCAATGTGAATTCTCAAGGTCCATGTGGTTTAATAAAGCTTTTCCCCCTCAGTGACAGCAAAGCTCATGACCCCTGGTGAAATGTCAACTTCAATGTAGTTACACACACTTCTACTGTTAAGTAACACTGGCAAAGCAAGCCAGTGGAAATTTCCTTATGAAACCTTCTGTATTTAACCCATTTTATGAAAACGCAGGACACAACTCAGCCATAAATTCATTTCCTGAACTATGTGTTGTAGATTAAGAGAATCTTTATTCTATCACACTTACCATGAGTGCTGGCTAATTAGTTCAACATTGCCTGATGCCCTGTCACCCAAAATCCACTTGGCACAAAAACACCTCCTAAGAAAGCCTCATTTCTAGCTCACTCATACAGCAGAATACATTCTGCTAAACCAGGCACACTAATTCCTCTGAAGCAGCAGAAAGATCCATAGCAAATTCTTTCAGCGTGGAACAGCATTCCAATTATACTTCATTCTATGCTTCACATCGACAGCAAATGAGATTTAGAGTCTTTAGATCATCGCTAAAGATCAGTAGAGCCATCTGCCTGGCTGGACAACAAGGCAGCGCATTCCTGAATGTTTAAAGTGACAGAACAACTGCAACTCTGGCCAAGCCTTGAAAATACTGTGGAGTCAGATACATGGGACTGGAAAAGAACTTGGGAGCTTCTGGGTTTTGATATTCAAAAGGAAACCACTATCTATTTATTTTAAAATTGAAACTTGAATGAGATTTGCATGGGTAGGTAGAAGTAGAGTATTAAGTCCACAAAGCTGTGATCCAATTTTATCTTGCCGATACTTTTTCCTGCTGCCCCAACTAGTTTCAGATGGTCCAACAAATACAGCTTTTGTCTTTTTTTCTGTCCATGTTCTGCATAATTTTTCTGGTATTTCAGTGTTTCTTTCTCAATGTCAGCCTGTTACCCCCAGTTAGGCATCAATGTCTTAAATTCTTCTTTCCTGCAGTATCATTATGTAAAGTACACCACTATCCTCTTCAAGCACATAGCCCAGCTACAGGTGTAGGGTCTTTTAATCTTTCTCAGTAACTCAGTCTTTCTAGTCTCCCAGAATTTTGTTGAAATTAGTATTAACTAGGTTTTACTCAGAGTGTAAATTTTAATTAACAGCCAGAGACTGCCTATTTGCACAATAGCTGATCTGGGAATATGCACACTATCCTAACAGCAATTGCTCTATCTAGAATTAAAAGGAGCCTGATTTCTCTTACCTGAGATGGTGGAGAGGTGGAAAAAGATGTGGTACATACTTCTTGGGAATCTTCTACTGAGGGGTATACCGCACCATTGTCCTCACCAGCTCTAAAGCAGTAAGGAAAGAAAAGTTTTCTAACTGGAAACATTCCTTGAAACAAACAAACAAACAAACAGTAAAACACACTGGGACAAACACTGCAGGGAGGTTGAGAGTATTTGGGTGGAGTTGAAAGAAGAATTATGAAGGGTTCTCATCTACTTAGCAAAACTGAGGAAAACAAGGTATGAAAACTTTATTTTCCTCAGGCATTCCTCTTTTGCCCTCACACAAAAAAGGAGAGGTGTTTCTAACTAATGTTCATGTTATACCAGCTAATGCTATTAGCTTTGGTGTTTACACAACCATTGTCAAACACCACAACTGGTCCCAATCTGAAAGCCCTCAGATTTTAGAGAAGACAAATCTCTTATCTACAAAGAAAAATTAAACTCTGATCTTCTCCCAGTAGAAATATCTGGAGATGCATACATCTGGACACGTAGTTCTACAGCACCATTAACCATTACACTTTCAAATTCCTGAAAGCAGCCAAGATTAAACGTCCTTTGTGCCCAAGTGCTTCTGTAAGAACTTTGGGAAAATACTGGGGCTTGCTGCACTCAGTCTTCTAGATATGAGGAGGAAAAGGTCACCTTTCAACATATGTACAGCCATGTCAACATGACTGACACTAATCCTCTAGTGTCCCTTCCCATGCAGTCAGCAAATAATGGAAAAGGCTCTGTATTTGGGCATAATTAATGCCTTCACCATGGCCCACAACTTCAACTCAGTATTTCCTCACCTGTAATTGCAGGGATGCATGGGTGAAGAGCTGGGATAGGGACGGTCCACAAAGTGATCAATTATAATCCCCATGATAGGAGGGGTCCTCTCAAACTGCCTGCAAGGCAACAAGCAATGACGTTATTGGCTTTTTCTCTCTACTCTCTTCCCAATTCATGGTGCCCTCACTGAAAACCATTGTGTTTATTAATGGGACCAGAGCATCTTTACAATTCAGTCCTGTGACTCCAGGCATGCATAAAAAATTTGGAGTTCTAAAGCCTGGCTCTGGGCTACCCAAATACTCCCCTTGCTGCAAGACTTAAGCACGAGACTGAGTATCCTCCATGAAGGGGAATCTCAGCAGGAAAGGATAAGCGGGAGGGAAAGACTTAGGGGCTCAGAATATGAGGGGTTTAATAGCACATTATTGTAAAACAGTTTCTGGCATGATCATGTTTTCTTACCTGGTTGACATGAAAGCGAGGTTGATTCTGTAAGCACAAGACAAAGTGATGGTGCCCACTGGGGTACCCACTGTCCCAACACGGACTGTCTGGAATCCTGTAAGGTTAAGGAATGACTATCAGTTTCACTGATTGTTTCTGTGCCACACCTTTCTTTTCTGAGTGTTTCTATAGTGTTTCTTTTATCCCTTGCAATCTGAACTCCAAAGACACACACAGAACCCATAACAAAGCAGCAGCACTAGGCTGCCTTGCTGGTAGGCTTTCCCTGCAAGACTTCTGATGTTGCTTCCTATCTTGGTCGAAAACATTGCTCTGAAGTGCTTCTTTTTCTTATCAGATCATGATCTCCTTTACCAATTCAGCCCCTTTTCAACATACTTCCAGAGTCTTATTTCCGTTCTGGATCACTAGAGTCAAAATGGCAATCACCCTAGACTCTGTCCAACTACCACCATTATACTTGTTACCTTATGACACATGCCTTCACTGGCAGATCCAGATAGAAAACCTGTGTAAACCTCACACTTTCCTTATGGCACTTAAGGGTAGTAACAAAAGGCTAGTCAGTATGAAAAACAGTTCTGCTCTGGTTTATGTGTAGTCTAATCATACCTTCTCCCAAGCCACTCAGCTGCACTTCACCAAAATATATCCTAAAAGAAAAAGAAAAGCTATTAGGTCCATTTGGGCTATAATGCTATACATATCTTTATTTAATCTGATAAGCTGAAAGGCTGGAACTACTTTTCCTCTTCAGGAAAAAAAAAAACAAACCAGAAGAAATGGCTAGAATGCCCATCTCAAAAAAGCCTTCCAGCTACTTCAGGGGAAGACATGTCGTATGAAAAAGAAGGAAGAGAAAATGGTAGTCTAATCAGAAATTTCAAGTTTTTTAAGCTTCTGTGGTAAGTCTACAGTTCAGAGCAAAAATGTGAAGTGGTATAAATTTCACAGAGAGGCCTGAGTCTAAAAGCTGATGTTCATCACACAACGGAAAAGATTAATTGCACCCTAAAGAGATTTAGAATCATCTAAATTAAGTGTGAAAACATGTCAAAGACTTCTCTTACAGCCAAAACCAAAGCATGGAAGATAATAACCATGAACCACAAGCTAGGCAGACCTCACAGGCTAAACAGAGTTGATGCCAGTATTTGGATGAGTAAACTGCAAGAACTATGGGAAGTGGAGCTGAAGATGCATCTTTAAAATGGAGTAGCAGGGCAGAAGTACACACTGTGGTATGTGCAATGTCACCAAGCATTTATCAGGTACAGGCCAGACTCCCAGCAATCGGATGCTAATTAGCACTTTAACCAGCACCTGCATGTAGAATTATTTTCACTCTTCCCAACATAGCAGGGAGACAACACTTCACAGCCTGTACTTTGTTTTTTCTTTCAATGGCTCCAGTGGAGGCTATAAGGTGATACATAGCCCAAAGTTTTCTTCTGTCACTGATCAGTAGTAGTTAAATCTTAATTATTTAATTTTATTATTACTTGCCCCTTTTTAACCACATTTGCAGCTACATAGTGCAAGTCCAGAGTTTCTGCCGTTTGTATTTCAAATGGGCAATTTCTGATTTACCTGTACAGTATTACATATTCATGGCCTTGTTTCCTTGAGAGTCTGTAGGCTGGAGTTACCCTGGTTATAGCAAGCAAAGACTTCAGCAATAGAGACAGCCTGTTGTATACAGTGTATGAAACCTTGATTTCTTTGTCACACCTGCAGAACACAAAGGTAAAAAAATTAGTCTTTCATTCCCAATTAAGTTGCTTGGTTTTGTTTGCTTTGGGTTTTTGTTTGTTTGTTTTGATTTGTGGTAGGGTTTTATTTTTTTATTTTAAATAAAAATTAGTCTGGGCTAGTTGTTTAATGTCAGCTTTATTGCCAAAATGATAAAATAAAGCCCAGTGTGGCTACCTCTATTGACCAATCAGAAAAAAGTCTTACTTCAACCTAGTCACCTGCGGTAGAAGTAATTGCTGAAAAATGCCATGCAGCCTTCTACTGAACAAAAACATCTTTTCACTATTAAAAGCATTTGTTATCACTAAGTATACAAATTCTTGTATCTGAGGAAGCATACTAGTTGCAATGGAAGAATTAAAAAGGAATAAAATTACTAGTTTACTTTCCTGGTACCAATATTAAACAGTTTGACTGCTGCATTAGACAAAGCAGAGTTCCCTCTGAAGTGTCCCTGGCCACACAGCCAGTCCTCATTGATCTCCATGGATTAGCCACATTTCCCGTTTTCATCAGCTAAAAACCACAAACACACACAAAGAACGTGTGAAGAATGCACTTACTTTTCATTCATTTCTAGACACCAAATTTCCAGTTCCATGGAGTCCCCCTGGAGCAGAGAAAGGATGGTAAACAAAGGCTCACTTCAGAACACAAATGTTTTCATAGCTCATTAATGATCAGCAACAGCCACATCTCTCAATGACAGTTTGAGGTGTCTCCCACTTTCTTGTATTGCAATGATAGAAAAGGTGCACTGGAAGTCTCACTGCACAATTACATCACCTGAGGGATACCTTCCTCAGAACACCTAAATTCTTCATGGTCTAAGAAACGAAAGTTTGCTGCTCTGTCATTTGTGTGTTTGGCCTCAGATATTTGCAGTGAATTGCTTCTGCTAATGAATACATTTCTTTTCATTAGCATACTACCTAACTTAAGATATTTTCACATTGTCTTGGATTACAGGTGCCCTGGTGGGTGATCTAAGATTCAAGTTAAAAAAAAAAAACAAAACAAACCAAAACCAAACAACCCCATAAACAAAAAATGGCATCTGTTTTGACTCAATTCTCACCTCCGAGGTTTTGAGAGAAATCTCCACACACATAGACCGTCCAACAGCAGGTAGCTGTCCTGCCAGGGCTTTCTTTGCTTCATGAGTAACCTCTGGTATATCTTTGATCGCCAAATTGAACTGTAGAAAGAAAGAGATGATTCAAATCTTTTATTTCTTTGAAAAACTGCCTAATGGTACACTGCAGACAGGCTCACAGACCCATATATAACATACTAGGTCAGTGTCCACTGAAACAGTTACAAAACAGAAAATTTCCAGCTGGGCTCAGGTTTTTCACATTTGAAAATATTTCCTCGGCTGCTAATTCAAGTGATTTTCTTGATCCTGCCATAAAAAACACACTCCTCTTCCCTCATCACAGGCCTGTTTTAACCCACAAAGTATCTTGAGTTTTTTCAATTTTAATAAAGCCCATTCCTACAAAGTCCTGAATTGCAGGGTTGAAAACTGACAAAAAATAAGTCCTTGCCCCACCCTCAGCAGATCTTGGAAACACACCTTAGCTGGCAGGAGATGCTGAGAGGAATAATTTATCTCTCCTCTAATGAGCCCTTAAGAGTCCAGAGTGATTTGCTGCATATGAACAATAACAACCAAAAAAACCCCCACACCACCAATGAACATAATTAAATACAGTAGCTATTCTATGAACAGTTATTCTAGTCTGCACAAGACCGAAACAATCACATGGTGTTCTCACCACACACACAAACACAGAGTTATGGAGTTGCTTTAGAAAACATGGTTTTACCCAGTCGGAACCCGTTGGGGAGGAGGATGATCGGGTACAGATTTTCTCTCCAAGTCGGGCCTGGACAATTACTTGTACTGTCTGGAATAGAAAGGAAAAGATACACACTCATGTTCTGGGCTCATCAGAGCCCTCAATTCAGAACCTAAGCTAGACAAGTTTCAAGTAAAAAAAATGAAAGGGCTGACCAGGATGTAGAGAAGTAGAGTTTGCTACACAGATCTTCAGGTCTAATAAATTTAAATTACTACATATAACTGGCAAATGTATTTCAGACAGAAAATCATTTTAGGCTGACCTTTCTCTGTAATAATGCCAGATGACCAAGTTAGTTTTGCAATCAGGAGTTGCAGTTTTTAGTAATACTGAAACAAAATTACAACTATATTCTGAACCCAGACAATTAAGCAAAAGTCAAGTGAATCTCTACATTTATACCAAAGCCATTGCCAGAGTATTTACTTGTATCTGTGTATCAAGTGAGGCCAAATTTTATAGTTACTTATCAACATAATTCAAAAGAACATTCTGGTATTATTGCTTGTGGATGCAATGTAGAAATTGAAATACACTGAAAAATCCCCAAAAGAGTGGAGTCCAGCAGAAGATACCACCTAACAGCTGGAGGGTTTGTTGTGCTGATAGAAACCCAAAGCTAACAGGTGTGAAGTGCCTACAACCGATTCTAAAGCAGGACACTTCTGGGGGATCAAAGAGGATCTGAAGGTAGAAAAAAGGAGAAAAGATATTTTGATAGTTACTCTCGGGAATCTCCTAAATTTGTTATTACCTTTCCTTGCTTTGGTCTTCAGCAAAATAAATGAAACCCAAACCTTGCTATTCTAGCCACAGCAAGTATGGCTTTTTTTCTTAAACAAGAAAGAAGAGTCATTTGTCCAAAGGAGAAAAGTTACCTTTAAAGCAAAAAATTTGATGAACTTGTCCAGGTCCTTCCTGTCCTGGGAACTGAGATCAGTGTCCATTGCATATGGCAATCTGAAATATAGCACAAGTCTGGGAATGAAGTTTTCCTTGAGCCTTCTATTTAGATTTCAAAATATTTTTACCATTAGAGGCCACCTTAAAGGAAATGATAAGCACCAAAGCTCTCCACCTGCCAAAATCCTAACATGCTAAGCGCTTTGGAGTGTTAGCATGAGTTATAAGCATGTACTAATAGTTTATCCAGTCAGTGCAAAGACAAAAATAATGCAAAAAACAACAAAGGGAGTTCAGAATTAAAACTCACTACAAGCTCTCCAATTTTGTGACCTTAATTAAAAAAAGCAAAACCACCAGTAACAAAACCCCCAACCAACCTAAACAAAACAAAAAAAGCCAAAAAAACCCAAACCAACAAAAACCCCCACCCAAAACACTTCTACGCTGACTGAATGCTATACCAAGCTATCCAGTAGACGTGGCAGTCTCTGCTTCAAAAATGATGCATCTTCAGCTATCAGCACTGGTCAAAGCAAAGCTAAATTGTTTTGAGTCTGAAATTCTAAAAACAGTATTTCAGTGGTATTTCAGCAGATACTGAAATCTATATAATAAACACTGATGGAATCGGCTAAGTCACTTCTTCTAACAAACAGTGCTTGTAGTAAAACTGTATAGCCACAAATTTAACTGCAACAACCAAAAAGAAAGAGTTTTACCAAGGAATAGACCAAAGTTCTCCATTCATTTCTCTTGAAAGCTCTGATAACAAATAGTTAGCCTTCACATTCACACTGACTTGTTTTTCAAAATATGATTGTTTCTAGCAACAAATGAACTTGCACAGCGTCTGTAGCAAGGCAGGGCAAGGCACTAATGCATTTTCTGCCACCATCAGGTCACATGGCCTGGGATAAATCATAATTTTTCTGTCTCTCAGTTTCTCCACATGTAAGTTAATAATCATATAGAGACCATGGGGAGGAATGCCTTAATTAGAAGCATTAGTTGTACTTTCTGCTCATAAGCCTTCGAAGTATTAATTCACTGTTAACTCCTGCTGTTGTTTTGAGACAGCTGATCAGCCTGAAGCAGCTTGTCAAACATCACGTATTTACAGAACATGCTGCTCATCACAGAAACGTTTGCAATCTAAGGCTAAGGTCAGGGAGCACGAGCAGCTGATGTGCACACTACTCAGTGTTCAATTGTTAAGCAAAAACTGAACTTGCAGCAAGGTATTTATTTGTATTTATACAAACTAAAGCCTAGCAGGGTGAAGGAGCTAATTGTCCTGTTCACACAGGATATCTTTAATGACCACACATGCAGGACTTCTGTTCAAAATATCTCACTTAATAGCAGTAAAGGCCTAATGCTTTAGGAGCATCACCCAAGACGGGCTGCTAGGTAAGAGTACTGCAATTTATAGAGGATTTTATAAAGAACAGTGCTGCTTTTTGAATGACTCTATAAAAAAAAACCTGGACATATAACATGGTTGAATGTTTCTAGGCTACATTTATTCTTCATTTTCTAGTGCTGTGCTATTATCATTACAAATTATAAATTAAATTGAGAACTAACAACACAATATCATATGCATTATCAAATTATCAAATTATCCTTTGGATATTTTAACCTCCTCACCAAAACTATTACACTTTCTTTCCCTGCCTTTACCTCCAGTAGACTGAGATGACAGACCTCTTCTACTTTTGGGGGGTGCAAAAGGAAGCCAGCACTTATAGTGCTAGATATTTTATTGATGCAGCACTTAAATTAAAAAAAAAAATAACCCTTTAGTATAGACACATACCACTACAGAAAAAACCCCACCTAATCAAAAAAACAGGCAAGAATGAGCTGTTGTTATTCTTTTGACTCACTAAGTAAAGCACCATAAGGGTTAAGAAGGTCCGATATCTACAACAAAACCTGGCCGATACGGGTGATAAAATACTGCATTAAAAATACTTTTTTTTTCTTAGTAAAAAGAATGCTGGCATTTAAATAGCAAGAGAAATCAAAGTAGTTTCTAATGTGAAAAGACGTGAGAGGGCGTTTCTACACCACCCCTGGAGAAAGAGGCAAGAAAGTGTATATCCTGATGTTGTGGAAAAGCTGTCAAATGAAGCACACACATTTGCCTTATGGAGCTGGAAAAAAAATTTGATATTGACTATTGCAAAACATTTGGGAACTAATGGAAGGTGTTAGGCTCACTGATCTGTTAGGAAAGGAAACGAAGATGATCCTCTGCATGATTCTCCATGCTCTATAGGAATTAGTTGTAACGACCACACTCCCAAATATCTCTAGAGGAAAAAAGCCAGCAGAGGCATGTCTTAAATTGAGGTTTCAAAGAACGAGAGCCTCATGGTTGTGCCCCGCTGCAGCAGAATTTGCATTCTTCCTGTAAGATCTCAAACTATTTGTAACATTCATGAAACGTTTGGAAATTCACACTGCTAACTCTGAAGCTCCAAATGCCAGCAACAGTTGACTCACCAGAGCCTGAAGTAGAGCAGAAAGTATGAGCCAAGGCTTCCTGTCAGGAATCTGTAATTTCAGGGGGGAAATGGGACTTCAGAACTCAGCTCCTGAAATGTGTAAGGTAAGGACTGTCATCTGATGACCACCATCTTCTCATTTTTGTAGAAAGGTCTCTGATGATTGCCTGAGACCTGCTAAGGCTTAGGACAGTGTTCATCCTTAGAACCATTCTTGATAAGAGTCAAGATGGAGCTAGAATTACAACTTCTTATTTACAAGAATTCTTTGGTACTCTTAGTTTAGCTGACACAGCTGACCAGAACAGGAAGGAAATTCTGTAAACTTAGTTCCACCAAATTCATTCAGCCTCTCAGGTCCTGTAGGTTGCATTGCCAGCACAGCTCCTTGTTAAGTGCCACTACTCAAGCACATGCTTAGCTCCAGAAAAATGCTGGCTAATTTTACACTGAATAACAACTAGAAGGAAATAAACTTTGGTCTAGCTTAGAAACCTACAGATGACTGATTTCCTGTCACCAAAGTAATCCCTTAATAAACTGATATTTTCATAGGTACAAATATGCATTTTGTCCACATGGCTTTTTGCTTTGCTCTCTTCCTGCAACGTCCATTTTTATACTAATGCTTTTATTTATACGCCTGTCTTCACTTTGCTGTGAACAGAAATGTCAGAGACAGACATTTAAAGCAGAACTGCTACATGTAGCTCTTTTGCCTAATGCTTTATTCTTTCTCACAAGGCTGAGGCAGAGTTTATCCAACAGTTTAACATCTAAGCATTGTGCCTTACACACTGTACTGCTATTGATGCTCTCCTCCAAGGAGAAGGACACATCAGCATAAGCTGATGGCGCTATTTGCATGATGCAATCGACTGCAAGAGCCCTCCCCTTCATGCCTTGGTACGTCCCGGAGAACTACAGAGACCAGCATGCCGTGCGCCAACCCGGGAGCAGCCCCGCCGTGGGCAGATACCTGTAACCCGGAACACAACAGGTGCACAGAACACCTGTGAACACTGGGGCATTACAGTACTTGTTTCATAGATGGCAATTTAGCGTGTACGTCTGTCTGAAGTGGACATAAACAGGAAAGGAGCAGAAGCACCTGACATATCCCAGGCATTATTCACGCTGCTGGGGAAAGCATATGCAGGCTGCTTCCATCACCTCCTACATTTCACTCTAAGCCATGTCTGCTACAACTTAAAGTCATCCTGCTTTCTTTTCAAACAGATATTTACCAATGCATGATTACTCATCGTTCCTATCCCACAGTGAAATTAAAAACATCAAAGGGAAGAAACGAGAGCGGGTGTCACTGTAAGGAGAGGGTGTGGACAGCAATCGTACCACGTGTTTGTTCCTTATTACCTGACCATGTCCCCCCAGACCAAGCTCCTTGTCCCCGCCACTCTTCCAGAACTACTTTGTTACTACAGGACCCAAATCCAATCTCCAAAGATGTCCTATGAGAAGCTCAGAAAAGCTTGTTGAATCATGCAGGTAAACAAGAAGCACATGGACATTTTTGAAGCTTCTAACAGAGTGCCTTTGATAAATAGGCTTGACTGCCAAGAAAGCTTTCCTAGGATCATCCCCTTCAACAACCAAGAAGCTTCACTGCAAGCAGGTATTTTAAGCACATTAATAAGTAACTATAAAAAGATCTCCATAAAAGCAGCACTTTGTTTCAAGGCTGGGCCTACAAGTCAGACTCCATTATCCTACAATTACTTAAAATTAATCTCCATTTTGCCTTCTTAGTAGTTTGGTCAGAAACCTGGGGAGAGGGAGCAAACAGTTCTAAATTTTAAGGTGTGACACTCTCATTCTTTAAAGTTTATGGATTTTTTTTAAAGAGATGATTAAGAGTAGACTCTAGCAGAAAAACTACTTCACATCATATAAACATTCTTATGAAATCAAAGGCTCTGTAGCATGCATAAATTTTGACTGATAAAGAGGTAATTTCTCCTCCTGATCAGGAGACAGATTTACTTCATAACCAATAAATGACTCCACAGCTTCGTAAATATCTTATTAAAGCCAGCACTGCCAGCTCCCCTGACTTAGAAAGAAAATTAAGTAATTCCTGTTGACCGGCAGTTACATTCTCTCAGGTCTAAAAACAGTGTCAGTTCAAAGGTCTGTCTTCTCATTCTGTTTGTTAAGCCAAAGTATACAGACAAAACCAGAATCAGACATACATACCCTGTACTACAATCACCCACATAATCATCACCTCTCAACTTCTGTACGAACACATGATCAAAAAAGTTAAGATTATACAATACCATTTAAGTAAAATAAAGCGATCCCGCATGATCCTTCTGCACACCTATATATAGCCTGGCTCATCTGAATGACATTTCTTGCCACAAGAAGGAGGAGTTCACCAGGTCAGGCCACTCCTGCAATAATTTGGAGCTGCTCTAAACATCACTTGCATTTCAAATTCTCAGCTAAGGCGGTAATTTACCATGTTTTTCCTCCTTGCTATGCGCCTAATCACACTGCTCTTGACATTTGTAAGTAGGCAGTTTGTAGGTTTAGTCCAGAGTGTCCCTTTTCTACCTGTTCACTATATGGAAAGTGCCTCTCCTCCCACCGAATCCATGGGATGGACTCTGGGGGTGCCCTAGCAGGCACAGCTCCAACAAGAACGAAAGCAAGATACACTGACTTGTAAACCTCTGATCTTTTCTTGCAGCAAACTCGCATTTACAGGAGAACTGTACAACAGAGCATGCAGCCCCGCGTTCCACTATTCCCAGCAGGCCCCGAAGCATTTGGATGTTCAAAGGCAGGCCTCGCGGNGCCGCTGCCCTCAGAGCCGCGGGCTGCGCCGCACCGCCACAGCCATCGCCACCGCCATCGCCGCTGTTTGTTTTCATCCGCTGCGGGCGGGGGCAAGGACGGAAGGAAGCACGGAGAGAGGGAGGGAGAGAGGGGAGAGGGAGGTGCCTGCGTGTCCGCCGCGGCACTTTCCGCTCGGAGCGCCGCTCCGCACCGCGGGCCGGCTCGGAGCAGGACGGTGGGGCTGGGGGCTGCCGAACCTGCCACGGGGGCCGGGGCATCTCCCGCCGGGCTGCCCGCCCCGGCCCGGGACGCTCTCGGCCCCCGCCCCGCCACGGGAGGGCGAGTCCTGCCGGCGCCAGGCAGAGCGGTGGGCTCCGCCGTGAGCCCGCCTGCTGCGGCCCCCCGTGTTTGCGAGAGCGGGTACAAAGGAGTAAAAAGACGTGCTGGGTGGTCGGAGCGAAAGGGAAGTGGTAACGGAGCTCGCCGGTGGCACCTGTTCTGGGTCTCCTTCCCCTTTGCTTCACGCAGGTGAAGCCGCTGGGAAGGCCCTGCCACGGAGGAGCCCCCGCAGACCCCCCTGGTTTCCAGGCATGGCCGTACCTATCGCGGTGCTGGACTGCGACCTCCTGCTCTACGGCCGCGGACACAGGACTCTGGATCGCTTCAAGCTGGAGGATGTCACGGACGAGTATCTAGTGTCCACGTACGGCTTCCCCCGACAGTTCATTTACTACCTGGTGGATCTCCTGGGAGCCACTCTCTCACGCCCTACGCAGCGGTCCAGGGCCATCAGTCCGGAGACGCAGATACTTGCAGCATTGGGTTTCTATACCTCCGGCTCCTTCCAGACTCGCATGGGGGATGCCATTGGCATTAGTCAAGCCTCCATGAGCCGCTGCGTTGCCAATGTAACCGAAGCATTGGTGGAAAGAGCCTCGCAGTTTATTCACTTTCCTGAGGATGAAGCTACTGTGCAGAGCCTTAAGGACGACTTTTATGGGCTGGCAGGCATGCCGGGAGTGCTGGGGGTAGTTGACTGCACCCATGTGGCAATCAAAGCACCAAATGCTGAGGACCTGTCTTACGTGAACAGAAAGGGTCTCCATTCCCTGAACTGCCTGATGGTGTGTGATGCCAGAGGAGTCCTCCTGAGCGCAGAAACACACTGGCCAGGCAGCCTGCCCGACTGCACGGTGTTAGAGCAGGCAGCCCTCACAAGCCAGTTTGAAACTGAGCTGCATAAAGATGGCTGGCTACTAGGTAAGTCAGTTTTTCAATGGAAAGTCTACTATAGGTTGTCTCCTCATTGAGTCAAGAGCCTCTGGGCACAAATGATGTGTTTACTTTTGATGCATTCCTACAAATTGCTTTGAGATATGTGATTCAGTTTAGACAATCCTTATCTTAGAAGTTTAGAACAGTAACTTCCAATCTGTCTTTTATACTGTCTGGTTATTGTATGTATTAGTTTACATTTATTCTGTTGAGAGCTTGTTTTCGGTATCCTACACCTTTCTAAGCTGAATTATGCCGTTTTTAATTCTAGATAGGATCCCAGTCCAATTGTCTTTCACTGTTTTATGCAATAAATGAATTCTCTTAAAACTTTGTTCTTCCAGGATATTCTTGCATAAAACTGCATGCCTTTACTTTGTCACATTTGAAAACAGAGTTATTGTTGCCCTTTCATGCCTTCTGGTTTAGCCAGAGAAATAAGTTATACTGTATCTGCTGTACCAGAAGACCGGGGCAAGGAGCTGAAATCTGTGTCTAACTGTGAGTGTGTAACCTTCTCCTTTTCCCTGTTAACAGGTGACAGCTCCTTCTTACTACGGACGTGGTTGATGACCCCTCTGCATATCCCCGAGACACCCGCGGAATACCGGTACAACATGGCACATTCTGCCACTCACAACGTCATTGAGCGGACGTTCAGGACCATTCGGTCGCGCTTCCGCTGCCTGGATGGGTCCAAAGGCACCCTGCAGTATTCTCCAGAGAAATCCAGCCACATCATTCTGGCCTGCTGTGTGCTTCACAACATCTCCCTGGAACATGGGCTGGACGTGTGGTCTTTGCCCGCCACAGGACCCGTGGAACAACCCGAAGAAGAGTACGAGCAAATGGAATCAGTGGACTCGGAAGCCTGTCGTATTCGTCAGGAACTTTTACTGACTCATTTTAGCTGATGTTGTGACAGAGGAAAGGCTTCTAACAGTTCATCTGGGAAGTTACCCAGAGCAGATATGCCTCCTCCTGTTCTTTAAGTCAGTAAAGACTAAGCAGATGTGAGACAAGGAGATATTTTACTGTTGTGATGCTTAGAGACTCCCCTTTCACCTTAGAGAACAATGTGACATGAGTGGAGAAATTTGGGAAATTGCCTTTGATAATGATGAAAGATCTGTAAACCTTGCACTGTTTTACAAAGCAACAATTCTATGCCACTATGTAACCCAAAACACTTATGATTGATTTTTAAACAGTATTTCACACAAATTAAGATTCCATGTGAGCTCCTGTCTACCATGAATTCATGAGTAGGAAAGCAAACATTTATCTTTTTCCTTGCGGGTATAAATTCTTGCTGAATACCATTTTGATGTTTTGCAGATCTCACAAAGCCCAGTGATTTCTCTGAAAGCTGAACTATGTTCTGGGCAGGGTCTGGCTTTTTGCTGGGTACACACTAGTGCTTGCACATATCTAGAGGATCAAGAAGGCTTGAATGTTTCTTCTTTCCCAAACAGGCTTAGGAAGATGTTAAGCTATGGTTGATTCTGTCAGGTACTTATCAGATATCGGGAAACAGGCTAGTGAATGCTAAGTCTGGTTTTTACTAGGTATGTCTGCCACAACAGGAGACCAGTCATCTTGTTGGCTGCTGTAACAGAGATGGCAAGGACTGACTGGGTCACAAAAATTGAATTGATTGTGAAAGTTCTCCATTTAGATCGTGCTGAGGTACAGAAAGGCTGCTCTGGCACTTCTGGCAATCCATCTCTTCAGTGGAACAAGATGACTGATCCACACAGTTGTTGCTGGCACAAGGCTAGGCAGTTTCCTGGCAATGTTCGCTTTCTAAAAGACCCAAGTGTTTCCAAGGATCTTGTGACAGCAGTCTGAGAAAATTTAGTTTCTTAGATTTTATTGTTTGCTGGGCAGTAAATGAAACAAAATGGGAGGTAATGCAGAATGGTAAAAAATTGTAGCTACTTAACATAGAGTGCAACCACCTGGCACTGCAGTTCTGTCCTTTTAGAGGAAATGAGCCCGGATCGTGCCCCACATATGAAGAATATGAGAGTATGGGACATGTTTCAAAGTGCAGGATGGACATACAGGATGTCTGCCACGTCTGCAATGACAATAAGCATTTACTATCTTACAGAAAGCCAGGTATGCTTTATGATGTGTAAGCAAGATGTTTTCACAAGCCTTGATGAGAGCTGTAAAATGTAATGTACAACAATATGAGATGTAAGTCTATTTTCTTTACACATCTTCCCATGACATATCTTGTAGGAACTACTACTGGTCACTGTGGCATAACTCCTCCTTTTAGCTAGGAAGAAGCAGACAAGCATTGTTGTCTAAAAGAAAAAAAAATAACCAAGACATTTTTAAGGTAACATTTTTTGCTGTATAAGGTGCCTGATGGCTCATAATCACATCTGATGGTCTGTGCTAAAACTGATCACTAGACCAAAACACTAGCAGATGCTGAATGAGCCGCGTGGGTGACGCTAAGGTCAAGTGAGCCTTGGACGTGTGTACGTACAAACACTGGCACATAATAACAAGCTGGAGTTTCTCAATTTACTCTAGGAATAGCTCTTCCCAGCGTGTGCCAAGGCCAGAATGAGCTCAGAGTGGAGGTACTTCCTGGAAAACATTTGCTACTCAGTTTTGTGTTCTTTCAGCCACTGTCACTTTTGGTAGAGTTTAATTTCAAAACAGATTTCTCTGCTTGTCAGTTTGGTCAAAAACTGCAGCAGACCACACCGCACAAACACAATCCACTGAACACAGCTGTTCTTTCCTGAGTCAGAAGTCAGCACTTCTGTTCACTCGGGAAATGTAGGGAGCAGTTTGCCCAACACACTCCTTAGCAGTTTCCTTCAAAATGATTCACCTAGACCTTTTTCTTTTCTCTTGTGTTTAGGTGTGTGACAGCAGCAATTCATGTTCCGTCACTGCTTTCTGGCATCTGTACTTTCAGCTCATCTTGCTAGCTGCATTCCAGGGTGCTTACAAGTCTGTGCACTGTCAGAACTTTGAGATGTAAAGTCTGCCCTGGCTGTGTAATACCTGATAATTCTCAATCATCTGTTGAAGGATGACAGTGACTGGCTGTTCAAGGTGTTGGAGTTTTCAGCGCTTGACTAAACTCCCTGTAAAACCCCATCCTGAGCCCTTTTGGCGTTCCCGTGAGATACTCCCTCATATGGAGCTTGTGCTCCTGCCAGTGCCGCATCTCACACACTCGCCGGGTTCTCACAGAATCACCCAGTGGTTTGGGTTGGAAGGGGCCTTGAAGATCACTCAGTTCCAACCCCATGCCAGAGGGACACCTCCCACTAGTCCACGTTGCTCAGAGCCCCATCCAGCCTGGCCTTGAGCACCTCCAGGGATGGGGCATCCACAGCTTCCTGGACAACCCGTTCCAGTGCCCCACCACCCTCCCGGTAACGAATTTTCCCCTAATATCCAACTTAAGCCTACTCCCTTTCAGTTTGAACCCATCCCCCTTTGTCGAACCACATGCTTTGGGAAATAATGTTGCCCCATCTTTCTCGTAAGTTCCCTTCAGGTGCTGGAGCACCGCAATTAGGTCACCCCTTCTATTTTCCCGTTTTCTGCAAATTGCTTTGAGATTTGTGATGCCGCTCAGACAATCGGCACCCTGGAAGTCCAGAGCAGAACTTCCAATCTGTTTGGGACATCTTATCGGACCTATTAGTGTACATCCCTTGTCTTTCGGGTACGTGTCCCGGCGCCGCCCGGCCCAACTGTGCACGCTTCAATGCCCGCCCCGCCGCCCTCGGGACTCGACTGCTCTCGCCTGCCCTCCATCTCCCCTGGCCGGCAGTGGAGGACCTCGTCGCTCGGCTGGCGCTGCCTGGCGGCGTTCTACCCTCGGCTGCTCGGGCCTTGGTCCCGCCGCGCTCGGCGCCGCCGCCGTTCGGGCCCGCTC
>WBMV01001924.1:85040-149385 GCA_013396655.1 Campylorhamphus procurvoides | reverse complement strand
GAGTGCGGCCTTGCAGGGCAGGGGGGAGCGGGGAGCAGGCCGCGCCGGCCGGGGCTCGGCACGGCCCGGGGAGAGAGAGGAGCGGCCCCTGCCCGGCGGGGAGCCCCTCAGTCAGGGCTCTGTGCCCGGGTTCGGGTGCCCCCGGGGGGCCGGCCCGGGCTGCCGCCTTGGAATCACGCTCTTTGTCGTCGCTGCTGTTGTTTTCCGGCATTGCCCAAACAAAATGTGCAGGAAGTGTTGTTCTGTCTCCTCTGGTTTTCACCGTGCGTTGCAGAATACTTGCTTGTGAAAGTAATGTTTGGCATACAATGCGTTCAGGTGGTCTCTTGTCTCGGGGGGGACCGAACCCCGCAATTTCACCAGCTGCGGGAACATTCTCTGTTTTCGTCTACAACGTTTCTCCAGACAACACAGAATTTTCTGTAGCGTTCGTCTAGTCTTTTGAGATTACTTGTGATCCTGCCAGTACCATGCCTTCTACTGCCTTTGGAAAGCAACTTTTCCCGCTCCAAAGCAGCATTTCATCTTCAAGAGATGCTGTCGGTGGTTACACGTAGTTTTTCCCACTACACACTTGACCGTGTTGTCTTGTTATAACAGACTGATTCAAGAATTGCTGTTAACTAGATGAAAGCCCCTCCTCAGGAAGATCAGTAGTATGAATGTGAAGTCGGTGTAAATATGGTCAGTGCTCAGTGCTGCGCCACTTTCTTCTCTGTATGAAATGTACTTTGGTCTCTATTTAAAAACCCAGTGTGTTCTTCTATATTTGTCCTTGTTTACTGCTCCACCCAGTTTGGTGTCCTCTGCAAGTGTCATCTGGCTTCTTTGCCTTTGCCACTCCCATCCTCTTTCAAATTACTAATGGGAATGTTAAAAAGGGACCTAAGAATGACCTGCTGGTAATGTGCACTTGTTGCCAGTCCATTATTGGACTGTTTAATTTTGTTGTTGGGTCACTTTTGAGAATGTGGTACGGGTTTAAATCCACGCAGATTTGAATACCTTATGGGTGATGTAGGCCACAGGACCTGAAATTCTCTGCTAAATTTACAATCCTTTTTTGTGTTCTGAAAGGCTGCTGTAATGCTTTTTCTCACATTCAGATCTGTTCAGTGTAGCTTGCATGCCAGCTCTGGAGTCCACAGTTGATGCTTCTGTAGGTAATTATTTTGTAAATCTGGGCCACTTGTGTTTCAACAGTGACGAGTAAGTGTGTTGTACTCATCTGTTGATTTGTGGCAGTGTGGCTGTTCATGAGTAGGGCAGTGCACTAGCGTTTTTATTTTTCCTAACGCTTGGAATGAAGAGTATATTTGAATCCAAATATCTGGATTTGCCTTTTCAGATCGAGTTGCTGGGCAGTTTATGCTGAGTGTTTACTTTGCTGACAGCTTCTTCTCAGTTTTTTTTCTTTTGCCCTTTTCTGAGTCATAACTGACCCTCTGGATTCTTGTTTGGTTGTTTCCTACTCTTCCATTTTCCGTGCAGCATTTCTAACTTTTATGCAACCAGTTCTAAAGAAGGCAAGCAATGATGCTGTCTGCCACTATCCCTCTGCCAGAGGTTTGGCATTTGAATACTTATTTTGTTAAGAAACCTCTGGAAAGATACTCTGGTATCTTTTATGCCATGCTTAGCAAGCTAACTGAACTCACAGCTCCTGCAAAGTTAGTGTTGATGTTAATACTTATTGGTAATACTAATGCCAGCAGCATTAAGGCACTTTTTTTTCCCCCCTTCTGAGTTTGTATTATCAGGGACCTAATAAAGGGTGTAGTGCATGGTTATAGTTCCCTTGTGTGTTTTGTGTTTTGTGTTACTATCTCTCTGCTAACCTAGCAAGGAGGGTGACAGAAACAAAATATTATTAAAATATTAATAAGGAAAGGACAAAAGAATTTTGGTTTACAAAAGTGAATGACAATGGGATATACAATGGAAGAGGATTAGTATTAGAAATATTTTTATGGGAAGTTATTAAATTATATAGTCTTTGCCTAATCAAGACCCATGGATTGGGTTGCTTGAAACAAGATCAGATGTACTTGCCTGCCTGTCAGGACTTCCCATGGGTTGTTAAGAACTCTTATTGGGATTGTTATGTAGTTACTGTTGTCTCCATTTTTTTGTAAAGTATTGAAGGTGCTCAGGATGATGAGGTGAGCATGGAGACTGTCATCCTAACCTATGTGCTTGCACAGCTCCACTTCACACATTCTCAGTGAGGTATTTTGGGCTGTTGTGGCAGAGTGATTCCTGCTTCCTTCTTCCTGGTATGTAGTACTAATTCTCCACCTTGAGTAGCATAGAATTGCTGAGAGGAATCTCTGCCCTGTGTTTCAGACACTTTCTCCCCTCCCTTTTTTATTTCTACACAGTCTCAGTCCAAGGCCAAGAAGGGCAAGGGTGTCAAGAATCGGCTGTATTTCTTTGTTCGGAGTCTGAATCTTCTTTGTCTCCCACCTCTTCTTTAGTTCTGATACATCTTTATGTGAAGGCTTCAGCTTCTGTGTGGATACTTTTTGCTTTTTGACTTTTTAACTTAATTCCATGTGAGCAGGAAATTATATGACCTGTGTTTTTTAAAATGTGTTCTTTTTTTCCCTTTATTACTTGGGTAAGGAGCATATGCCTTAAGTGCATAAATCACTTTATCTTCATCTTGTGGATACCTAATGTTACTTCTGCTACTCTCTAGTATGGGTGCTCCCAAATTTGTCATGTATGATGTCACTTGGGGGCACCTGGCTGTGGCCCTTGAGCTTGAGGAACCTTGATGTGAATTTGAATGTAAATACTGGGATTCTGAATTGAAAATTTCTTTACCTTTCTATCAAAGTGAGAATAAATTATTTTAGGGGGTTAATCTGAATTCTGTGTTGCTCTGTTTGTGTCTCTCTTTGTTGCTCTATCTCTCTGTCTCTCATTTTCTGCTGTGTATGATACTTAACAAAAGATGCCCTGACTAGAGTATGGAATTGTGGAAATCAACTCTTAATCTTCTGGATCGCAATTCTGCTGTTTGACTTATCTTACAGCTCTGTGAAATTATATTTATTCTCTTCCTGTCTTCTGGACTGAAACTAATATCTCTCTTCTCAAGAATTCATTGAGTTTATGTGGAAATTGTAATAATAGTCAAGAAAGTGCTCCATATTCTCATTGGGAAATGAAACTGTCAGACTTCGGACACGGCTGATCACTTACATTTATTTTCATTACTTCCCTTTTTATATTTACCATTAATTTTCTGACCTTTAGGAGTTTCTCTTATTCATCATTTTGCAGTAAATAGCTGGCAATTTAATATATTTCTTTTGACTGAAAAGTTCTCTCAGGAATGTTTAGCTCATTTAATCCAGACTGGGAAGACAAATTAAGATTCTAATGGCAATCAGCTCCTTGTTGCAGTGCTACAGGATCTTGAAATGACAGTGTACTATTGACATCTTTGTAATGTAATTGAATTTCCTGAGCTGTTTGTAGTTTCAATTTAAAACATGGCATTGAATTTTTCAATCATGAAGCACTAATACAAGTTATTTTACTTTAGGCATTCTGTTCTGATTTATGTGGAAGCCCTTACTGCAGTATATACAATTTAGAGCAGTATGTCTAATGCATCTGCAGAAGATGTGCTTTTGAATTACTTTCCCACCCCTCCCTGGCCTTAATCAAAGAAAAACGTCAGCTTACAGAATTATACTTTAGGGAACATTTAAAAACTTCGAAGAGTAAAATCAGGGCCGTGTAATGAAAGTGCCTTCATGATATTAGTTTTGGACTCTGTTGCATACTTGCATCATAAAGTTGCTTTCTCTCCTCCTAAGGCTTTTTAGTAGTATTTTTTTAATTCTCCATATTTAGGGACACTTAGTTGAAAACTGGCTCTTGCTCTAATTAAATTCTTAAATTAAGCTGCCTTTTTTTAAAGCATAATCAAGGACACATAAGTAGAAACAGAACAAAAGAATGGATCCTAGTTTTGTTTTTTTCATTGTTTTGATTAATCATGCTTAAGATAATTGTTTGTTACCCCTCTGTGGACTGTTTTTCTTTGTGGCTTAGCCTCATTTAAAGATTCAAGTGCAATGTAGTTTTATTTTCAGTTTTCTGTTCATTTAGATATTACTGCAAGGTGTCTTGATGTTCACTGTATGCAAAATGTTTTCTGATTTTGGGGTTTATTTTGGTTGGTTAGTTTTTTGGTTTTGTTTGCTTGTGGGGTTTTTTTGCATTTGGTTTTTTGTTTTTAACTAAGAAGAGCTAATACCTCTGCCAGTGGACACAAAGCTAATATGGAAGTACCACAAATGGAGTTAAGGACAGACCAATCCTGTTGTTTGAAGTAAATTTAAATATGTAGCTGATCAGGTATATTGCCTGAAATTCATATGACCCTGTCACTTAATAATGAACATAGTCCTGTTCTTCTAACACTTGTCTTAAGTTTTGACCCATGCAACTATTCTGAATATGAGTCATGTCACCTATTTTTTACTCATTTTGTTGTTGTTATAGCATTGCTCAAATTCCAGTGCTACATAGGTCAATTACTTACTAAACTAGGACTCCTTTAGTTGTCTTGTTTGTTTAGCAGAGTTGATGCAGTGCAAAGAGGGCAAATCAGCTTTTTTGTTTTGCTTTTACATAAACTTTTTTTAAAATTTTGCTGTCTTTCAAGTGAAGACATGAAAAGGGTTAGTGGGAATGGCATGACATTTGGTATGAATTGAATCAGTATTTTTCATAAAACTGCAAGTAGAATTTAGATCTTCTATCTGGGATAGCATTTCTGGAGCTTCTTACATGGTATTGTCTTGTGCAATTTAGAAAAATGATGGCATCATAATCTCTGTATTGCAGAAGGGAGGGAAACATGGATTGTAAACAAGGAAGGGAACTAGAAAGTCATTGGAGCTGTGTAATTCCAAATGTTTTAGGCATCTGGTGTGTTCTTGGAGGTCTCCTGTCTGTGGGTCTTGGTACCAGGTTTTATTGCTTTATCAATGAACTGCCTGTAAAAGGAGGGGCTGTGGAGTCAGAGTCCTTGGCAAGATGATTTTTGACAGTTTTCAGTGTGAACAATGATTTCTTCTTTGCTCTTTTGAGCTTCTGAAAAACATAAGGGGTCATGATAAGGCAGTTTGCCTCAAAATTAAACTGTGTAAAATACAGGGAAACTGACTTGTAGAAAATCCTTTGAGGAAATAGCAGGTCTTGTGATTGCAGCCTTCATTCACTGTGAAGATAAAACATTTGGTCTTAGTGCTGCATACACTGTTTTCATGCTTGTCTCGTGACCTCCTGATCATTCTTGGAGAACCCACTCACATGTACAATAGCAGGAATGCTAAATTATTGCTAATATTTATTGAAAATATTAAATACAATAAGAAATTCTCTTGAATATATTGCTGGTGCTCCAAGCCTGAAATGCTGCAGTTTATAATTTGGAATAACTGCAATGGCACACTGTATTGTTAGTGCTGGACACTTCCCTTAAGAACAGACATTTTGAAAACAGAAGTAACTGCCTTACAAGATAGTGAGGCCCTTGGCCAGAGCAGGGGTAGTTCACAGGACTAATAATCTGTTTCCTCTTCTTTGCTAGAGACAAGTTTGCTTGTGGTTTTGCAGGACAGTGACATGCCTCATTGTTCACGAGAGGGTTTTTTTTGGTTCTGTTTTGTGGGGATTTTTTCCCCCCATGTGTTTTTTTTTAACACAAAGTATACAGCTTGCCTTGGCCTATAAGCTATGTGGATCATATTTTTACATTTTACAGTCAGTGTGTTCTGGAAGTCTTAAAACTCAGCAAAAGGACTGTGAGACAGAAACTACCAGAAAATGCTGTCTTGCACTGTCTTTTCTAGGGAGCCTTGTACATGTGTTCTCTCTGTGTCTCGGATTGCAAAGTCAGTGACAACTTTTATGTTTCACTTAGTGTTGCCTCTTTCTTCATCAGTCACTTGAGATTTCTTCGGGCAGTAAAATTGTCTGAAATTACTTGGACATTTGTATCTTCTGGATAGATCTCCCATTATAAGTAACATTTACTGATTGCAGCTTTTTTTAACACTGATAGAGCTGTTTACACTGGTCCTGTATACACACAGCAAAGGCTTTTAGTGTTGGGGTCAGCATGCAACTACAATGTCCTTTGGAGTGGTATTAGATTTGTAGTCTGAAAGCCGAAGGCCACAGTGAATAGCTTTCTGCCAATGGAGAATTGAATAACATGAAATAAATAGTATTCAGATACTTTTCTTTGCATCAGAGGCAGTTGTACTCCCAACATGGTGGTACCAGAATTGCCACAAAATCAGTAGCACCAGAGGTGGGGAAGGGGCATGTTAAGAGATGGGACCATCATCTCTGTAAAATGCTAAAGTTTCTAAGTGGAATGGTAAACCATTGCAAAATGCATGAAATATCTTTACATCCTTTCTGTATGGCAGTTTGAATGTGCTTTTTATTCCTCTTCTATTCCTACCTTTTTGTCAGTGTTTTCATGAGGTAGTATAAATGTGCTGCTTCTCTTTGGTTTTTAGAGGTTCAGTATCTGTAAAAGTGGCAATTACAAGTGAGCTTCTATCACTCTAATGCTGGGAATTCTTCAGGCTTCTTTGAGGACAGCTGGTACAGAGCAAGTAAAAGGCTTGGGGTTGGGCCCTGTAATGCTCTTCCCAAAACTGTAAACAGCCCAGCATGTTGTCCTGAAATGCCCTGAAGGGAAAAAACTGTTAAGGAAAGAAAACTTCCAATTATAAAAAAAATTTCTTGACTCTTCACTTTCAGAATTTCTGTGGTGTTGTGGTCCACATCCAGGACATCATTTAATCTTCCAGTTGTGGCACTGCACTTTTGGTCATCCTAATTAAACCAACCGAAACCACCCTGTGCCTCCTGTCCCCCCCAAAAAAACCCCAACCTAACAAAACCCCAAACAAACCCAAAAACCAACCCCAAAAAACCCAGCAAGGAGAAAACAGAACAATACCAATCCCTGCTTAGGTTGTCAGCTGCTAATCAGTTATCATAGCATGGGTGTTTGTAATAAAGCTGTTACTGATTTAGTTCACCACTTGCCTGAACAGGTTTGATCCAGTGAGCTGCACGTTTTCTTTATGCTGAGGCCCAAGAGTATTTTCAAACCCACAGCATTTAATTTAAACTTTGTTAGTCAGATGGCTAATGACTAGCCATAAATATGGTTGGTACTTCAATGGTTTATCTGCTAATGGTATTTAATAATATACTGCCATCATTTGACTTATATCTGAGGAAAATGTTTGGAGTTGGTTCAGGCTAATTCAGACAAAGGGTAAAACTTGGCCCCCAGAGGGGTCCAGGGTATCACTGGAGTCCCAGCATCATTCAAAAAGGATACATTCAGTGTTCTCTGAAGAGATTACAGCTTCTAAAAATGTTGAGCAGGTTAGCAGGGTACTGTGAAGGCATTTCAACTCTGAGTTTTCTTTTGTTTACTTTTCAGATGGGATAAAGACATGAGTAAGAAGAAGCTGAAAAAACAAGGGACAATCCCTGAGGAAAAAACATCCCGTTCAAACACTCAGGAAGCTCACATATGAAGTGTTTGTTATAACCAACTGAGTTGAATAAATTAGGACACACACACAGACTTAGATAAACTGTCTTAAAGTATGTATAAGTATATTGATTTTATATAGTGAAGACGACTTGGTCTTTCACCAAGGTTAAACTAGAGGTTCACTGAGTGCAGTTGTAGGTGTTACCTCTCCCTTTATTTTAGAATACATAAACTTGCCCATGGCATGACCAAACATAAAGTTGTTTGGAAAGCCTCTTGATTTCCTTGTTGCTGGTGTACTTGAGGGAACATTAGTTTTTCTGAAAGGGCTGAAATGTTGGTAGGTTGTCAGAGCTTGTTCTTTTTCAGGAGTAACTGGGTTATTCTGCTTGTAAGTTATCAGGATCTCTTAAGTTATTTAGTTTTTTTGCCCTTTACAGCTATTGAAAGGCTGTTCCAAAGCTTAATGTTTTAGATCTATTCAAACTTCCAGCTTATTCCAGCTGCAGGTTTTGTCTTCCAGTGGTGTCCTGTTTGTATATTTATTCCTGGGTTGTTGTAGCCCGTATTCCTTGAATACACCCATACTGTTAATTTTACTAGACAAAACTGGACTTAGTTTCCTCCTGTAAAATAGGCTTTTTGTTGCATGTATTGTTCTGAGCTGTCCTTCTCCGTACTGGTTACCATCTCAATCCAATATTTTCTGAACATGGGTGACTGGGGCTGTTTGCAGAATCTGGACCGGGATTTATTAGCATTTAGTGGAAAAGGATTTTTGGTTTAGGGATTTCTGTGTTATATCGTGCTTTTTGTTGTGTCTGTTCCAGCTATCCTTGTAATAGCATTTTTGTGTCTGGGCTTTTTTAATCACAACAGTTGTTTTTAAGAATTTGCTTGCAGCATGACATCTTGAGTTTTTTGTGTTGCTTTTGAGTAAGACTTTTATTTTGTAGAATAATTCCTTCCTAATATTTGGCTGACTTTCGCAGATTCTCAAAAGAAGGCTTATTTTTACACTGTGGAGTTCAGCATCTCTAAAACACATGATCCCCGTGCTGTTTACATTAAGCATCAGGGATTTTTCAGCTAGCTTGAATTTCATTGTGGAGGGTTTCTTTTCTAGGAAAATGGATGCCTTTACTTGTTCATCACTCCAGTACCCTTTATTGTGCTTCTGTGAATAAAAACTGGACTACTTTATTAGAACTCATTTTGCTGGGTTATCTCTTCAGACAGCTCCTCCCTGTAAGCAGCAGCTGTTTTAAATCATCTGTTCAAGGTTTTGTTTTTTTTTGGTTTTTTTTTTAAGGAGAGTGGGAGGAAAGAAAGGTTTGCTAATGACCATTCTGAGTTCTGTCGTTTAACAATTCATCTCTTGTGTACACGAACCTTTTCTTGCTGTATGTGATTTTGCTATTTTAAGTTGGTACATTCTTTTTCTTCTCTGTTGAATATTGATTGTTTTGTTTGGTGTAACATGAGCGAGGAGGATTTATCTTCAGATCTTTATGTTCCAAAGAGATGGCAGAGTGGTATGCGTGCTCTGCTGGGATCAAAAGGTAATAGCATTACAGCAGAGTTTCTTAGTTTATCTATTCAAAGAAACTTTCCTGGAGAGCTTTTGTGGGCCACCACTCAAAAGCTGTGTAACTTTGTTGCTATGAGAGTGACTATATTTAGTTCTTTCAAAGAATTAATTTTTTTTCTTCTAAACAATTGGTATTAATGCTTTCCTTTGAAGCTCAAAGTGTTCCAAAAGCATTAATCTTTGCCATTGTGCATTACTTGGGTGAACTGTTGTTCTAAGAGCTATGTAGGTAGAAAGATGATGTACAGACAGGGGAAGTTAATAATCTTGATGGACTTGGCCAAGATGCCACTGCTGTGTAAGGTTTTGGTCCAGTACATGATTGTTTTCATATGTTGTAAGCTGTTGTGATGGAGTTGGAAGTAACTTGGACTTGAGATCTATCAATTGTCTGACCTTGCATTGATAATAATTACTGTTTCTGAAATTTGAATAATTCCCTGGAGACTAAAGTGTCATATTGTCAATTTTATAATACTATTTCTCTAGCTGTTAGTCACACTTCCCAGATAGGACCTAAATCTTTAAGGCGTAGAAACTGTATGTTTATAAATCTTTTCTTCTTTATTATGTACACAAGAGATGAAGGGAAGGGAAAGAATTTCAATTTTTAATTCTCTTTAGGTGTGGTGTGCCTAGGGCATGTGTACAAGGAAAGAGGTGGATACTTTCCAAGCATTCTTTGGCTGTAGAAATGCCAAAGTTTGGTCTCTATTATGGAAACAGGTAGCAAAGGCTGTGGGAAAGGGTAGATTTTTCTCTTAAATCTAGTACTTTGGGATTTAAAGCTCTTATTTCATCTAGGTGATCAAGGTAAAAGCTGCCTTCCTTACCTGTGTCTTATCTTTCTAGGTTTCCATGAAGATAAACAAGTGAAATGTGGATAGCCTCTTTGTAGCTTGGTGGTGGTTGTCATCTAGAACCTGCTGGTGTCTCCTCTGAGTAGCTGGCATAGTGTTGGCAGCTGAGAGCCATGAAGGTTGTACCAGAGAAGAATGCTGTCCGCATCCTGTGGGGTAGGGAACGGGGTACCCAAGCCCTGGGTGCTCAACGACTTCTGCAGGAGTTGGTGGAAGATAAAACTCGATGGATGAAATGGGAGGGCAAGGTAAGGTTGTGGTATAGAGCTGCACAACTTGATCTTGGAGTGGGGGAAGGGAGGTGGGGATTTGAGATAAATTGTCTTATGATTGTACATTTGATGTGCTACACTTGATATGCTCTCTGGCTCAGTCCAGTTCCTGCAGTGATGTGGTACTGGATACATTCCTGCAGCAGGTTCCCCTTGTTGTCTTTGTGGCTTACAGTTAAAGTATGATCATATGACTCTTGCAACACTTCCTGCTTTGTTGGCTTTTTCAGAAAGTTGAGTTACCAGACAGTCCACGCTCGACCTTCTTGCTGGCGTTTAGTCCAGACAGGTAATTAACTCCTAGTTCATTCCCTGTTTCAGCAGTCTCCCTGCACTTGCAGAAATGATGGAGGCTTGTGCCCATTGAGTTGTCCTGTCCTGAACAGCTGAGTGAAACTCCTGGTTCCTAATGTGCATGGATGGAATGTGTCCACCTTCCTAATCTCACAGCTTTGAGTGTAGTTGGTGTTAAATTTTTAAGGTACCCAGCAGATATGAAGTTCTAAGGAAAAAAAATAAATCTGTGCAGCCACCATGGGATTTCATAAGAAACTAGAGGGAGTAAAGGATGCATGTATTGAAAGCAGAAGTGGAGGTGGGATCTCTCATAACATCACTTAATTTGACAGTGGTTGAGATGGTGTGGAGAATTGGGAGTATTTATTTTCCCCAAATTGTCCCTCAGGAGTTCCTTCTGAGCTGCATGTTCACTCTGACATTCAAGGTCAAGTTACGGTGGTGCTTGCAGGTTCAGATGAGCTCATTTGTGCATGAAAATCTGAAATCTAGCTACAAGAAGCCTTGTGGCCATAGGTGAAACAGCCCCTTACCCTTTGAGCTCTATGGGGGAGAGCTGCTGGATTAGGTGAACACACCCTGTTGAGATGAGGCTAACCATGGTCTGATTTTGGTGTACTTTCCTCATACTGATGTTTGTCCTGCCTTCTGCATTCCCAGGACCCTAATGGCTTCCACACATGTGAACCACAACATCTACATCACAGAGGTGAAAACGGGCAAATGTGTTCATTCCTTGGTTGGACATCGCCGCACTCCGTGGTGTGTCACCTTCCATCCCACCATCCCAGGCCTCATTGCTTCAGGATGCCTAGATGGGGAGGTTAGAATTTGGGATTTACATGTAAGTCCTCCTTGAAACGTACATTCCTTTGATATTTGGTGGGTGGTGACATTTTTTATCTGAGTTTGTTTTCCAAATGTTACCTCGTAAGAGCTGTTCGGAAGCTTTGATGGGCCCTGTCTCTAAAAGCATAGAACAGACCATAGCCATCCTCTTCTGTTTAGAGAGGAGATGACAGATTATTCACTCAATCCTTCCAGGTAGGTCATGCTTTTAACCATGCTTGTTTAATTTGTTAGGGTGGTACAGGTAATGCTGGAGAAGTTCGTGCAAGTTGCCTATTTAGCTTATGTGAAAGACATGCCATTTGTCATTTCACTGAGTGTATCTGAATTGTTCAGTACAGAAGCTGCTGCTCTGCCAGTTCTACCTAGTCTGGTGATTGGTACAGAGACAAAACACAGGTACTTAACCTGGTTGCTCTAAAATGAAGCATTTTTACAGGCTGCTTGGGACACACGTACAAAAATACATCTGAGATCATTGTTGCAAGTAACATTACATTCTAGACATGGCACATGACCTTGTACGGGAACAGCTGTTGTTGCTGAAAAAAGATGTCACTTCCCATACTCTAGGCAGTCCTATAGGCATGGCACATACATGGAAACATAATGATTGCAAACTGTAAGAAACCTCTTGTGGTTCTTGACTCCTCATTTCAGGGTGGAAGTGAGAGCTGGTTCACAGATAGCAACAATGCCATTGCATCGCTTGCTTTCCATCCTACGGCTCAGCTCTTGTTGATTGCTACTGCCAATGAGATACATTTCTGGGACTGGAGTCGTCGGGAGCCTTTTGCAGTAGTGAAAACAGCTAGTGAAATGGAGCGGGTCAGGTGAGTTCCTGTTTCTGGGTGCAGAGAACACTTGTGTGTGAAAAGTGGTCCGATCCGGGGAATCCAGGGCATTCCTCTGGGGTGCTGCACCCTCTGTTGAGTAGGACAGCACTGCAGAAGCAGTGGAGGGAAGTGTTACTTGAAGCTTCTTAACTCAGCTGGGAGAAAAACAGTTTTGCGAGCAGGAAGAAAAGCAACTGGAAGTAATAGATCAGCTTGGTAGTTCATATTTGTAATAGGTCATGTGTCCAGTAAATGCCCAGAATGTACTTCATGTTGATTTGTAAGCTTAGTAATTAAACTTGTCAGCCATAAGGGTGAGAGAACCCAGAAGCTGCTGGAACAGAGTGCTGAGCTATTATTTTGGTGAACTTATAGAGGAAGCTGCATTGCTGGAAAATGGATGCCTTCTTTTGAGCCATTTAAAGTAAGACAATGATGTGACATTCAAGGCAATTTAATCTCTCCCTTTGTAATATAAACATGCATATTCCTTTAAATTTTCTGGTTACTTCAATTGATACAGCAGTATTTACTTCTAGCTTTTAACTTCTGTATAGTGTTGCTGTGGGCTATAAAGTAGCTGCAATCTTCAGCTAGATAAGTACATTTTGTTCTTTTTAATGCCTAAAATTTTTGACATCCTTCATAAGAAGATGATGATAGTGTAGTAATACTCTCATCGCAAGTATTTCCTGTGGGTTTTTCTTCCCTCATGTGTTCAGCTTCTTGTGTCAGTGTGGAATGTGAACTGATACTGTGGTACTGCTTTTGTTTTAGGCTGGTACGGTTTGATCCCTTGGGACACTACTTGCTTACAGCCATTGTTAACCCTTCTAACCAGCAGGTAAGGGGAACATCAGTACCTGTATTGACTGGCTAATTACAAGATGCTCCACTTCAACCTTAGTCTGTTTCTAAGCAGCCTTGTGCTTTTCTGAAAACCTGAAATCCTCCTAAGCTGAGTTCTGTCTCACCTTTGTTGGTCAGGTGAATGTTCTTGTGCTATGTGCAGGGCTAGTAAAGTGCTTTCCAAAATGTGGGGTTTTTGCCCTCACTGATCACTGGTGGAACAGATGTCCCAATGGTCCTTCTCTTTCAGTTCTGTTGTGACATTCTTGCGGCTTTGAAGCTTTCTGAGGTATTAATAATGCTCCCCTCAGCTATTGATTCTTCTGTTTGTGTGAAGAATGTATTGTCAAAGCTCACTGCGTAGAGGTTGTCTGGATCCATAAAATGAGCTTGGAAGTAGTCTCAACTGTTTTTCTGCAAATCAAGGCCTGTGGAAAGGAGCTTATCATATTCTTTCATCTCTCTGGGGTGGCAGCTGGCTTTTGGTTGTTTATTTGGAGGTACAGGGTTTTACCTTGAGGTTACTGAACTTTGATTGTTTCTTTCTGCAGAGTGATGAGGAAGTGGAAATCTCCGTGGATAGCACAGAGATGCCTCATTATCGTCAGCGCGCTATCCTTCCGTCTCAGCCTGTGAGGCGCACACCCCTCCTCCACAACTTCCTGCATATGTTGTCCTCCCGCTCCTCTGGCATACAGGTGGGAGAGCAAAACAGTGTTCAAGACTCTGCTACCCCATCCCCTCCACCGCCTCCACCACCACCACCTCCGCCTCCAGCCAGTGAGAACACAAGGGCATCTGTCTATAACAGGCTCCGGGAGCGAGTCAGCTATCCCACAGCAGAGTGCTGCCAGCACCTGGGGATGTTGTGCCTTTGCAGCCGATGCTCTAGTGCAAGACTTCCTTCTTCTCTCTTCCCACACCAGGAAAATGCACCCTCCACGTCTTCTGGGGCCACTGGCACTTCCTTCTCCTCTGTGCAGACAGAGCCTTATCAACCCCCAGAGCAGGCATCTGTAGTGCAGGAGGAGCAGGGGATACTTAACAGGCCCTCTGCTTTCAGCACAGTTCAGAGCAGCACTGCGGGCAACACCCTGCGCAACCTTAGCCTGGGCCCCACACGGCGGTCCCTCGGTGGGCCCTTGGCAGGCCACCAGTCCCGGTATCAACAGTCTGCAAGAGAGATGGCTTCAGGCTTAAGTGGGTCTGACTGGTCCAGGACAGTGCTGAACATGAGCTCTCGGTCTGAGCTGGAAGCCATGCCTCCCCCTAGGACCAGTGCCTCCTCCGTGAGCTTGCTGTCTGTGCTCAGACAGCAGGAGGGAGGTTCCCAGGCATCAGTCTATACCTCTGCAACAGAAGGGAGGGGCTTTCTGGCCCCAGGGGCTGAGGTGAACAGTGGTACTAGTGCTGGCCCGAGCAATCCGTCCAGTATCCGTAATGAGCTCCAGTGTGATTTGAGGCGATTCTTCCTGGAATATGACCGGCTTCAGGAGTTAGATCAGGGGATTGGTGGGGAGCCCAGCCAGTCGCAACAGGCTCAAGAAATGCTCAACAACAACATTGAGCCTGATCGACCGGGTCCCTCCCATCAGCAGACTCCACACAGCAGTGAAAACAATTCCAGTTTGTCCCGGGGTCACCTGAACCGCTGTCGTGCTTGTCATAACCTGCTGACCTTTAACAATGATACGCTGCGCTGGGAAAGAAGCACGCCTAGCTACCCACCAGGGCAGGTCCAAAGCACATTTGAGGGTGTGCCTCCAAATACCAGCCAGGTGCAGCCTGCAGAGAGAACCGAGGGCAGAGCTCCTGCCTCTAGCAGACTGCAGCTGGGCAGCTCTTCCACCCCGCAGGAGGAGAGGACCGTGGGAGTGGTCTTTAACCAGGAGACGGGGCACTGGGAAAGAGTTTACAGCCAGTCGGCTTCAAGCAGACCTGGGAATGTATCACAGGAGGCCTTAAACCAGGAAATGCCTGAGGAAAGCTCAGAGGAGGATTCACTCAGGAGGTAAGATATACGCTTGCCTTTCCTCCTCTATTTTTTCTTAAACCTTTCCCATCTAGTCTGAGGCTTTTCAGTCAGTATTTTCAGAGTTAAAAACCCTTTTCTCCTGTGGCTATGTGCTATTCATGTAGAGGAAAATAGAGACGTCATTGTTTATGTCTTTTATAGTTGCTGTTGTCATGCTGCAGGTGGGTTTTGAAGCTTGTAAGGACAGAGACTGGACCTCTAAATGACAGTACAGACAGACAGAAGGATGGGCTCTTGCAGCAGATCTCTGGGGTGAACTGTGCTAGTATTTCCCAGATACTGCAGAAGGGTGGGAACACAGGATATGTTATGCTGTCCTTTGTGCCCCATGCCACACACATGCTGCAGATGGAGAATCTGCCCAGGGTTGGCATGGAAAATTGGGCATGAGTAGTGAGAACTGCTTTTTTGAGTGCTTTGTCTTGTTGAGGTTGTAAAGTTGGAAGGGTCAAAGGTGTGTGTCAGTGGTTTGGGTATATACCCAAATGTGAGTGTTTGATCAAATCTCTACAGATTGTTTGCCCTTGAAAAAAGAGGTAAGTTTTGTAAGTGGCTCCTGTTGATCTGAACTGGCTGGGGATATGCTGATCACTGAAAATTTTAGGCTTTGCTATAGTCTTTAAGGAGGTGATTCTTTTTTTTGAAAAATACTTTTCTTCTACTTCAGATATGTTAGAAGAAACAGGACAAGCTAAATTGAACTTGGATCAGAAAGAACCTGTACTTTGTGTGAAAGTGTCTTCATTGGCTTGTGTGGATGATTCAGCTACGTTGGTACTTTGGATAGGAGTTCCCTACTGGGTTTCAATTTCACATCTTTTCTGTCAAATAATTTGTGCCCTTGCCAGAGGAAAGGTCCAACCTTGCTGTTTCTTGGAAATAGATGCTTTGAGCTATAAGAAAGCAAAATTTCCAGGTTGGACATAGATCCAGCTGACTGAGGAGGCTTTGTGCACAGGAGTGCTTGAGGAAAGGGAGTTCATTCCTTCTTCCTGCAGACAAGCTGATTATACTCAGGCTGGAACAGTGGCTGCCCTTCTTGTTGCTGTAGTTGCATAGCAAGTAAGTGGTAGTGGTCATGAAATTATTTATCTGCTTCTAAATCCTTGCCCCATTTTTTTTTATAGCCTACCATAATGAGAGTCTCAAGCTGATTACATGATAGCTACTTCTCTCTTGGGCCTGAACTTGCCTGCTGTTAACTGAAATCAGATATCCTCTTGTACCCTATTAAAGGGCAGAGAGGTGAGAAGGAGCTGACAGAAGTTAGCTTTAAAATGGCACTTGAATAAGTCTTGCATTACCTTTCTTTTGAAATAGTGGTGCATACTCATCTCCACAGTATCTTGTTTTCTAGGATGAGTCATTGTAGTGTCAGAAATAACAGGGGCAAATAACCTTTTAATTAATCAGGCGATTGGCACGTATTTGGACAGTGAGATGTAGTGCGATCTGTAGATGTGATGTTTTCTGAGGTAACTGCATGATTTTAAAAATGCCCTGAGGCATATAAATCAGTCCACCCCAGCCTGCAGGAGTTGGATGAGTTACTGTCTAACAGCTAGAGTCCTATGACTAAATCTCTGCATCTCTTTGCCTGTCATCCATGGTAGTTGCTGTTGCCTGCTGCAGTGGCTGTAGCATCTGTACAGGGTTACTTGCCTACCTGGTCACCTGAGCAAACAGGTGCTTTTTGCTGAGATTTTAATTTCGAGTGGGTAGTTTGATGTGTGAGGTTAATTCCAAAGGAATTCCTATTAGATGAAACCTTTAGTGAAACCCTTTTGGAAGAGGTTGCTGAGAACCTCATAGGGACTCTTGTTTGTTTGTTTCCCAAGTGTCCTGCCTCTGTTATCAGACCTTTTTCAAGAGCAGGCTCAGCAGGGCCTGCTTCCCTTCTAACTGAAGTCAGGGTAACTATAGAGTACTGAGGTAAGGAAGCTGGAAGCAGTGGGCAGCCTAGTATTCAATGCTCAAGCAATTTCCTTGAAGTAAAATTGCACCCAATGTGGAAAGGAAATGTACTTGGGGGCTTTATGAAATCTTTTCCCTTAAAATAAGCTCTGCATGGGGGATAGCTATATCCTGCTGGTGTAATTTTTTGCCATTCCCAAATTAGCTGTTATTGTTCTATAAGTAAAAATATAAAGTCAGCAAGCACCTGGTTGCCTGTTTTTTGCACAGAGTGAACATCCTCACACCAAGCCTTCATGTCTCCCAGGCCTAGGATGTACTTTCTCAATGGGAGATACTGCGTCGATTTCTGCACAGTAGAGTCCAAAATGTCTATTAACCTTTGCAGCTGCAGAAGCATGCAAACATGGTAGCTAAGAGTCATTAGATGTAAGCTATGTAATGCTGGAAGTGCTGGGGAAATAGAACAGGGAAGATAAGCCTTCAAACCTGAGAGTACAAGTGATAACTGCATACACACTGTCAATCCATGTAATTTTGTGCCTATGTACCTCAGGTTAATTCTTAGTGTTGGAATCCAAGATTTGCTTGTAACCTGTTTCATAATTCTGTTCTTCTTTGTCTCTCCATTAGATGTCCTCATTGGGCAATTGAGCTCTGTATTCAAAGGTCAGCTGAAAAAAGATGAAAATTGTATCTGGAAACTGTGCATGTTCTCATTCCCTGTCCGTGGGCGGGATTCATTCCTTGATCTGCCCTGTCTGTCTGAGAAGTGGGTTGCTGGGAAGACATTGCTATTGAAGATCAATTAATTTAATAGGGTAGTTTAATGAAGGCTGTTGTTTGAATTATGTTGATGCAGCTATGTCAGCTGGGTAGGGAGAGAATTCTGCTCTTTCTCATGGTATTGGGCTAATTATTTTGGGCTAATCACAAAGGTATTAATAAGCATGTAGTGATACTATTCATTACTAACAGCTCTGGCACCTCTGTAAGGAAGAGCATGTATGTCACTGGGAGCCTTGGCAATACAGACAGTCCTATCACATTCAGCTTGGCCTGAAAGCAGTGTGGACATTGAACTATGCCCTTCTTGAAGTTGTGCCAGTGAGGTGTGAATTTGGGGAAGGTGTATGGTCTACATTAAGCAGAAGATGGTCAGACTGAGCTTCAGCTTCTCTGAGATTCTACAGCCTGATCTTATTAATTCAAATGTAGGGGGGTTTTCCCTGTGGATTTCTTTGCCTCACTTCTAACATCAAAGTGAAAAGAACCTCAGAAATCGCTCAAGTTTCTGTGTGAAATGTGCTGCATAAAACTGATGATAAAAACTGTTGGAAAGATGTGGATAAAGGACAGATAACTGAGGAACAGATGATAGCTAGCTTAGTTTTTCTATAACTTTCTGTTAATTAAAAAATGTGTTGAGGAAGCATTGTATTAATACTGTAATCTCAGTGAGGGAAAATATTCTCTAAGTACTTTAAGCTGTTGTTGCTTTGTGGGCCAATTCTGGTTCATAATGAAAAATTGAACAAGGAATGAAAGAGGATTCTGTCAGCTGCTTGTTTGAGAGAAGTTAGTGCCACCTTCTTAATAAAATGATGTATGGAATCCTAGAAATGGTCTCCACTGAAATATATTTCAGTTCTTCAGTTAGTGATAGGTACAGTGTGATGCTCACTAATACAATTGATCCAGATTTTCTCTTTGGTTATTTTAATATCACATAGGCGACATTTACAGAATTAGTGTGGTTTTTTCAGAAAAAAAAATAATCTGGATTTTAATCTGTCGTCCTTTTTGGCAATGGCACAGCACCCTGGCCACAGTATTTTTGGAATAGATGCAAGGAGCAAGTATTGACATAAGTGTATCCATTGACATATTTCAAACCTTATTCTTTGAAATAATACCTTTAAATGGAGAAAAGAAGGAAGACGAACATTGTCTTCCATAGATAAAAGATTTAGCTGCTTATACTATGTGAAAGGGACAATTTTGATATTGTTTACCTGTTTATTTTGTCTAGAGATTTGAATTCATTACTGCAAATGAAAGGTACACCCTCTCCTATTGCCAGGCAGATTTGCATAAACCCACATTTCACAAGGAAATGCTTATTATCCTTTTTTTTCCATAAAGAAGCTGTGTCTGGCAATTATGTTAAACTTCAGTCTTTCCAGAGGTCAAATTCTGTAGGCTGTGGTACCAGTAACTCCTGTGCCTGCATCTTATGTTTTCACCTTGCCTCACCTATTTAGTTTGACAGACAAGATATACTACTGAAGTTATCTGAACATCTGAGAAGTCTTTTGAACTGTCCTGGATGATGGTTTTGCCATGCATACAGGTAGAAAAGAGTGAGTGTGAAATGGGAGAGTTTTTATCTGGGGACACTTACATAAACTCCTTTGTTTTGTGAGTATATAAAAGGCAGAGTCCAAAGTGCTGTGGAAATAATTGACCTGCTGAAGTTGCACAGCTTACCAAAGGCACTGCTTTTTGATGTCTTAGAATGTTGGATGTCCTGTGCACAAGTGACAATCTTCACTGACCAGATTCTCTGGGTCCATTTAACAGTGTCCAGGGTCAAATTTCTGTCTTTTGTTTTCTCAGTTTTTGTCTGAGGACTCTGATTTCTCCTGCCTATGTTCTTGCTATGCAATGTGAATCCAGTCTTCTTTCCTGAGTGAAGACTTTGTTGCACTCAAGCTGGATGAGAAAGCTATATATAGGATTGTAAATGCGATGCAGGTGTCAGTGCTGTACATTACAAGTGAATTTGTCTGTGTTGTGTTTCCCTTGGGATGTTTTAAATGCTCTAACTGTGGTTTCACCTGTTAGTTGAATGTGGACCTTTGTGCCCTTCTCTTGTCAGGCAGGTAGAGGCCTGGCATAACACCAGGTGCAGGAGGGTGGGAGCAGTGGTACCGTTCTCACCTGCCTGCATAGTGCAGTGACTCCAGTTCATATCACATCTCTCGTTGGTCTTGATGGCCTTTCTGACAGCACATAGCTCTCCATACTTAGAGCATGTATGAAAAGAAACACCTACTCTGTTCCACTTTGAATTTTTCAGAACTTCTTTCCATATTGCTTTGCTGCCACAAGGGGGTAATGTTGCTTCTGCTCCTTTCTGTCTCCTTTCAGAACCAGAAAGTTTCTGAGTTCTTATATAAGGAAAACAGGGTAGCTTGAGGACCCTCCCCGCTCCTGAACTGCAGCTTATCTCCTTTGTTACCATACATTTGAAAGTTCTTCAGTCTTTGGAGAAAGGCGTGAATGTGAGGATCCAGAGGGGAAATGGCTCTGATACAGAATGCAAGCAAGGGAGGAGCTTAATTCTTTTGGCTTTTGTAAGGGTTTGAAAGAGAGAGATACGGATTTGAGGTGAGACAGGTATTTTGTCTTTCTCGTATGCACATGCTCATGAGTTAGAGCTGTAAAAGACCTTGGCAACTTTGTAGAATTCGTCTGGACTTCCTGCTTATTGCCTGCCTAGCCTGGAGCAAGCGTTGCTTTGTAGTCTGCCTTCTCTAACGTTTTCTTTTCGTTTAAATGGTTGCTCATCCTCTGAAAACTTCCATAATACGGATCTTGTTTTCTAGAGGAATGCTTGGCAGATGTTGGCTGAAGTCTGGGCGGTCACCTTTTCCACGGTGCTGTGTTTATTTTCTTCTTCAAGCTATTATCTAAATTTTGAGGCTTTTCCATAAGAAGGCAATTAATATGTTTGGAGGTGGTGGGTTTTTGTTTGGGTTTTCTTTTTTTTTCTTTTTTTTTTCCCCTCCCCTAATGCAAATAGGTATGACTTTCTCGTGGCCTTGAGGGGATGCCTCTTTTGGGTCTACATTTTAGATACAGTGTTGACTTGTGATCAAACTGGGACCAGTCTGTGGTTAAAGTAGATTGACAGGGTAGAACCATCCCCATTCCTGCCCAGCAGTGGTGAGTGCTGTATATGAAAGGAAAAGAGTACAGTCACTTTTGCAGCTCATTTCTGAGTTTGTGCTGGAGCTTCTGATGTGCAACTCTGGTTTTTGATGTAAATGACCAAGCTGATCAGATCTCTGCAGGTATTGACTTCTGGTAGCTTTCTCGCTGTGCAAAGCACTGAATGAAAAGGTGCATGTCACTCATATCCTTGCTTAGAAACAAAGCAATCAGAACTCTTCCTTGCCCCCTACCACCAGTACAGAATTGCCTAGGAAGAGACAGTTCTGTGGCTGAAATTTACTGTCAAAATAAGAGAGGAGAGTAGTGCTATTCACTTTACTTTTTGTGGAGAGAGAACTAAAGCAGGAGGGAACTACCTTATCTAAATCTACAAAATATGGTTTGTGGTAGAGATAGAACACATAGCTAGTGTATTCTGTCTTTTGTTCCATTCCTTATTTCACAAAATCCGTGTTGTTACTACTTTTTTCCTAATTGCTTACAGCAGTTAGGGCTTGCTGATTCAAATATTTAATATATATTCTGGCAGTGGTGTTTTGTTCACTGAGAAAGGGAGCCTTGAGCCAGGAGAAGGCTGAGCTGTGGAGAAGAGAGGCAGCAATAACCGGCACTGGCTGTTCAGACTGCACGTCAGTGGCAATGTGGCTTCTGCCTAATCTAAACAGACCTACCCAATATCATTTTTCTCACTCTTTATGTTCAGGCCCGTTACCTGTGGAAACCTTACTAGCCTTGTGTTCTGGCATTTGTAGTTTGGGCTGAGTGTTTTGTTTAATGTTATGGTGTGTAGACCTTTCCTGTGCTGTGGAAAGAAAGATTTTCTGACAAACCTCATAGCCTCCATGTGTAAAGTAATAGTTTTGGATACGTTTATTCTGTGCTGTTTTCAGTCTGGTTAAGAAATAATTCCAAAGATGCTTGTTGTAATTCTTGAAAATTGTGGTGATAGAGATAAGTAATATCTCAGCAGTTAGTAAGGAACAGTGGAGCAAACAGAAGTTATTAGTGAACTTGCAAGCAGAGACAAAAGGTTTGGGTTTCTCCTTGGGAAGAGGTGCTTGAGGGGAGATGGACAAAACTGTGGGATAAGGGAATTATTTCTCTAAAATATAGCCTGGGCATACAGGTGTGAACAAAGACCTAATTTGTCAGTTGCAAGCATAAAATGAAGTCATAGTCTGAAGGTGACACAAGCATTTAGACATGATAATTAGCGGTGTTTATGGGTGAGATGTGCAGCCTGGGGGCAAACCTGGCAAGTGTTGTTTGTTTGGCCTTTTCTAAAAAAGGGAAATGCATATTGCTTTTATCATGAGACTGTAACAGTAGCCTGAACTATAGGAGAGGCTGCCAAGGTATCTAAACGGTCAGTTAATGCCTGTGTGAGCTCTGAGGTTACTGCTGCCACCCTTCTAGCGTTGTGGTTTCTTTTTTTTCCAGACTGAGCTGGCTTGTCTATGTGTGGGCAGGAAAGACTTTGTTTTACTGACGTCATAGAAGTTTGAGCGCTTGAATATGCCACTAGTTACGTAGAACAAGTGAAAGAAGTGCCTATTTTCTTGCACAAATATTCCTCCCCCTGCCTTTGCTGGTTTCCTGATTTAAGAATTATGTGAGGTTGCTAGATCCCTTTTACTTATTCACTGAAAGTTGATGGGGGGAAAAAATGATGCCTTGTGCTTTCCCTCTTGTTAATAAAGGTCTCACTCCCTGCTGCCGAGTTTCCCCCAGTGCTTTGGAAAGCTGGGCATGTATATGCAGTCCTTGCCAAATTTGCAAAGAGGCCTAAGCCGCCTTTTCTTTTTCCCAACCTGAATGTAAATTTACAGCAATGATTGTAGCACATCAAAAGTGATTCTTTGCCGCATGTTACTCTTGCAGCAGCTTGACTTGCAAACTAGCAGGTGTAGAAATACCTCTGCTTTCTTAGGTACCTTTATGGTGTTTCCCCTTTCGAACCACTGCCCTTCTGCTTTTCTTTTTTTTTTTTTTTGTAGTTCAGGTCTAATTATAAGGAGTTCACATATAAAAGAAGCAGGTAAAGTTTGTTCCTCTGCAATCTCCAGGAAGTGTCTGTCTATGGGACTGTTCTTTGATTTCACCTGTTGCAGTGTGACAGCAAGGGAATTTATTGAAATTGGATTCCAGTGATGATTCTTAGTGAGGATAGAAGTACGTGCTTCCAGACTAGCTTACATTTTTGCTTCTGCTGAGGGGTAATGAGGTCTAGAGGTTGAGTGGGTTGGGTTTGATTTTGATTTAGAATTTTTTTTTTTTTATGTGCATGGTGTGTTTTTTTGTTGGGTTTTTGTTTGTTTGTTTTGAGAAAGGCCTACATGAGATGACCACAGAACAAAGGTCTTGAATAAATAGATTACTTAGAAGTTTAAAGACAGCTGACTTCAAACAGATAGCTATTTGAGGACACCATAAAACATATCCATTCGCAGCTTTCCTACAGACAGGGAAGAAGTGTAAATAGCTTCACTCTCTTGAAAGCCATCCTTAGGCTGTCTCTGCTGTCTGCACATAGTTTCCTTGCAGCCACCTGAACCAGCTGCTGCAGGGTGGGCAGCATGTCCAGGCAAGCTCACTTGACCAGGTACAGTTGCTCCTGTTCCTGTTTTTCTCCTAGGTGCCTAGGCTCCTGTAACTGTGGTATTCTGTCTAGGGGATGATGCTCAACTTAAGATTAATGGTCAACTTAAGATTAATGGTCTGTGACATGCCTAAACTATCGCATTGTGATTTCTAGAGCTTGTTGTGTGGCTTCAGATAAGTCACATAAAACAATTTTTAAATTTCGATTTGGTTTTATTTTTTGCCAAGAGGTAAGTTATGGGCAGGCCCTCAGACCCCTTGCTGATCTAAAAGCTCTCTGTAGCTTTCTTCAGTGTGGGGAGGAGCAGGAGATGTTGATAGTATAGTGTGCCTTTTTTATGCTAATACAAGCCCTTAATCTTTAGATGTGCAGTCCATATGTTGTGTGTGTACACTCATTCTTTATGCTCTTTAGAAATGCACACAGCATGGTGTGCCCGGGGACAAAGTGCCCTCGTCCAATTCTTTCTTCCTTACTACAGAATCTGGACTGGAGAACTTGTAATAGGGCAGCAGCATCCACCGTCTGGGCTGGGAGCAAGAGGAGAGAGGGAGACCTGTGATCTGACTCAATAATACAACCGTAACCAAAATAGTGATAACTCTAGATTTCTTCAGTTGAGGCGTTCTGGTCTGTTGAATAGCTAACATGCATTTTAAACATTTTCCACATACATATTTAACTGATTGCACCAAATGGCTGTTTGTGTGATGATGTAACTGACCCCCTCCCTTGCTCTTCTTGAGAAAGCACCTGCTGGAACTGAAAGCTGTAAATAAACAAGGTTCATTATCTGCCAGGAAACTGACTCATTTTTCTTCTTGAAATGCATTAGTATCAAATCTTTCCCCTATCTTCCTGAAGTGGGAAGGCTGGACTAAGTGCCTGAACTTCCCTGCCAGTCATCTGTTAACCTGGCTTTCTTCATTACTCCAGCCTGAACAACAGCATTTTAAAGGAATTTATTGATTTGTGGTGAGACCTGTTTTCATTGCCTTAGAAGCCTATGGAGATAACGATATGGCTTCTTACCCCCTCAGCAAAGACACCTCTGACACCTCCTCTTCAATTCCCTATAGAGAAACATGAGTCCTATGTAATTATCCCAGAAGCTGACACAGATCTGCGTGTGTGGGTAAGCAGAGATTTCTGCTGTCCACACGATCTGTGGTGTTGGGAACTCCCAGGAAAAGGAGAATTTGCAACAGGCATTATACAGATGAAGGTAGGTAGAAGAGCCCTCAGAAGAGCAAAGCTGCTTGGAGGCTGAGGAGTTCAGTGTGTTGGCTGTGTTCTGGCCATGCTTTCAAGCCTGTTATCGTAACTAGAAACCCATATCCTCTAGCTGAATTTCTGATGCAATGGCATGTTGTTAAGGGTCTAGGTGGAGGAATATGGTGTCTGTCTTCAGGTTGGCTGAGGTGCCTGCCCCCTTCTGAGCACTGGTATGAAATTGCCACTGTAGAGCAAAACAGCAAATGCAGTGGCTTGATCTGATTTAAATTTCTTCTTCCCCCTCTGTCCCTCAAGCTTTGCCCTCTGCAAAATGAAAGTGCAAGATCTTTCATTGCTCTCCTTATGTTGGAGTTATTGGCAAGCTAATCACTGATGCTGTAGATGGTCTTGACCCTTCTAATGTCTCTCGTGGATGCTTCCTCTTGTCTATTGAAATAACACATTAATCATTCTCTGGGTGCTGTATGATGAGGGCCTCTGCATAATGCTTGTTAATCTTTTGTTCTGATGTGTGGCCTTTTTCAGCAGGTGAAGTAATAGATTAACAATGCAATCTTGGGTCTTCTTAAAAGAATCTGTCACTTTCCTCAGAGCCACCCACCTTCCCTATGATGAGCTCCAAAAGTGCTGCTGTGTAGCTCCTGTGGCATCAGGTGGTAAATGGAAGTTGAAGTTCCTAGTCAGAGAGCAGAGGTGCAGTAGCACAATTCATCATGTGGTATTACTTTCTAGTTAAATTGAAGCAAGTAAACTTTAAAGAGTTAAGCATGTTCATCTTGACATTCTGTTCCCTACCTTGTGATTAGAAGAACTCAAATCCCAGTGCTCATTTCTGCTGTTCAAACTCTTACTTACAGTTCATTGTTTCATGTAATTATGCTCTTTTTCTCTGTACTCCTTCCCATCTTGGCTGAAGACCTTATGTGCTGTTTTCTGACTGAGAAATCCTTACAGCTTCTTTTCAATAGGATTCTTGCTCAGAATCAGTGAAGGGGGAAGATTGTTTTCGATGATAACTTCTGTGTTATATCAAACCCGCTTCCCTGACAACTCCATATGTCCAGCTGGGAAGAATGTCTTCTCTGTCCCTGGTTGCCCTTCAGAGTTAGCACAAGTTCTTTCCCACAAAGCGGCCAAAGTGTTCTACAAAGGCTGTGTTTGGAACGTGTCTAGGATCACCTATTGCATCTTTCCTTTCCCTAAAGAAAGGAAATTTTCTTGTAAAGGTTGCTCATTATGTGGAATAACAACAAAAAAAAGGTGATGAAAAGGATGCCTAACAGGGTTTGGATACTCATAAGAAAGGCAGACACTAACTCTCATTCTTTGTCAAGGACGAGTTGTTTGGCACAGATTTGAACAAGGGAATGGAGGAACTAACTCAGAACTGAAAAAATGAGTGTTGAGGTTTTAATGAGTAGTGAAATTTTCAGGTTATTTATCTCTTCTAGGTGGTTACAACTATCTTAAGAAAGGTTTGATCCTTTTGTTTGACTATTTCTGACCTGTCTTAATCCAGTCTTGATACCAGGCTAAATATATCTAACTATAACCATGTGAAAGCTGAAACTGTCTAGAAATGTTAGCTTAGAGGTATCAGAACAGATTATGTTAAGAACTTAATTTTAGAAATCATTTTTTCAGGCAATCTTTAGAACTGCATACTGATTGCTTTTTTTATTTTAAGCTTGAATATAAAACTGGTGAATAGCTATAGTGTTTTTCTGTTTGGCAAGAACTACAAAACTTGTATGGAAAATGAAGCTATGGAACAAAATGCATGATGGTTTCTGCTTACGTGATTTCAGTTTGCTCTTTGAAAGTAGGCAACACAAATACAGATGTTTGAAATAATTTTTTCATATTCTTCTGAGAAAAGGAAGGGAAAAACATCCAAGCCGGTGGATTGGATTGTTTGAGATTTTTATTTGGAATAGTTTTCTAGTGTTCTATTGAGGCTATAATTTATCTCCAAGAATTTATTTAGCTTGTTAATGGTTAAAAATTGAGTTTAGGATTTGAGGGAGGGTAGTGGTGTTACTGGGAAGCTGGAGAACGTTCAGCTGTTTTCATGCTTCAGCTTTCTTGTTATCTCTAGGTTATACATTGCCTGGCTATAAGAGGAAGATGACTGAAGGAAGTCTAGTTTTAAACTATTGCTATTTTTTACTTTCTTATGAGGAACAACAGGAGCACATCCACAGGGACAAGTGCTCAGGAGAACTGACTGCTGGCTGTAAATTGGAGGGTTCAAAAAACGATGTGGTATGAAGTAGTGTGATAATTTTCATCTCCAAATGGGCAGTAGGGAGTATAAAAGTCTTTTCAGGGAAGATACAGAACTAGGGGAGGAAAATCACAGAAGCTGCCAGAGTTGTCAGTGTACTTTTGCTTCAAAGGATAACTAGGAATTGCTCTTTTTTTAGGTCTCTTCATAGCTGAAGGCCGGGTCTGTTGGGAGGGGTAGATGTGAATGCTGTCCTTAGAGTGCTTCATTTTACTGGTTTGCTCTGGTTTTTGGCGTGCAGCAGCTTAGAAGGATGCTAGCTGACTGAACACCCTTGGATTTTAAGGAAACTAAGCCTCAGTCGTGTTGGTTATTGCCTTCCTTTTGGATGGGGAGGAAAACCCTTCCCTCAGTGTGGCTTGGAGTAGGTGCTACTCAGTAAGGTGTGTGCTCTGACAGCAAATCTAAGATGTCATGTAGGGATAGCATATCCTTAGAAACTGTTACTGAAAAGTTAAATTTGCTGCAGTTAAGTATCTTCTCAAAGCCTGCCAAGATGAGTCATTCTGTCACAAAAGGCTTTGGTGGTGATCATGACCTCCATGGGGAGAATGTGGGTATCGTCCAATGGTAGATGTGCTCTGAGGAGGTTTCTTCATGACTTTTTCCCCCTTGAGCTGCAGCTTCTAGCATTCAGCTGCTTCATTCCTGAGAAATTTCCATTTTCTGCTTGTAGTGTCTTGTATGCCTGCACTCTTTTTCTCTCTCTCTTGACTAGAGGTGTCCTGTAACTTGGACTTTGCGTCCTTTCCGCCGCTGCTAGCAATTGCTGCAGACCTAGAGTAGCAAAGCAAGTGTAGAGCAGCAATTCCATAGCTACTGATGTCTGACAGAAAAGGAGTATGCTGAGATCTCAATGCTGCTGAACAGAGGCAATTTATATCTTGTAGTAGTTTTAATAAAAAAAAATAAACCAACAAAAAAATCTACAGTCCCCCTCCTATTTTAGCAAGCTGAGGCAGAAGCATCTCTCAGGGTGAGCAGTTAATCGTCATCACTGCAGCATTGACTGACAACCTGGAGGATGATAATATGTGATTTTTATTTTTTTTCTGGTGAGCGGGGGAGGAGAGTGGAAATTACAGTTTCTCTGCTAATTGTACTTTAGATGTCATTTGTGACAATTTCATATTGTCTAGACAGAGATAGTGGAGCAATTGCTTCCACAGAGCCTAGTGTTAGCCTGTTATATATCTGGGTAGCAAAAATGGAGGATGTGGGAGAGGAGGAGGTTGCTGTAAGCTGCAGAAAGGATTCAGGAGTTAACATGGTGTACTGAAATGGTTCAAAAGGAGGTGCGAGCAATATGCATTTCTGTTCTCTCTTTGCACACTTCTCTGTTGGAAAGTTAGATGTTTAGTGGCTAGCAGTTTTCTGTAACAAAGCTGCTTCTATTCGTACATGGATTATGTTTATCTTCCTTAACAGAAATGCTAAACCTTAGCATTTACTGTGGTAGGATATTGGGCTTACTGAAAGCAGTCTTTGTCTCTTCTGGGACTTTGGGTAGTGAAAGCTGAGTGTGATACCTAAGACTTGGTAGAGTGCAGCATGGCTTACTTTAAAAATATTTATCTATGCCTTCCTGGGGTGCAAGGGGTTACACTACCAGTGTCACGGATGGGACATTTTATTGATGATTATGGTGGTGTATCTATTATTGAACCCATTTGTCAGTACCAAATGCATTTGGATCTGTAACTTTGGGTCTCAAGGGCTCAGTATAGAACAAGTTAGTTAAATAATAGATTTTATTTGTGCTTAGTATGCTGCTTCAGTACAGGTATTCTTACTCTCTGGAGCATTAAGCATAGAGATGGTCCATCTGGATCTCATGAGATTGCATGTTGCCTTGTTTTAAGTTTTTCTTACTGTGTTCCTATCCCCTAGTTCATTGCTCTGTGATCTGAGAAAGCACAGTTATAGGATAATTAATTAAGATCTACCAATCAACCTCAAAATCAGCTATAACTTTTAGCATATACTGTTAACTGAATTATCTTTGTCCACCTGATCTGAATGTGGGCCTAGTATGTGGCTTGTGTGCCTCAGTGTGAGGTAGTGCAGGACAATCTGGTCAAACTTGGAAAGTTCTGCTGGAAAGGCCATAGTAGCTGACACCATTCAACTCAGACTGTGCAGCTTCTGAAAGGGTCCTGGGAAATGTGTTTAACAGAGAGTTATCCTACTCCTCACAGCCCTGTAACTACTGGTTTTAGGGAGCCCTTCTGGTGAAGGAGATGCTCCTGCAGCAGCAGCGACTCCTGTTGCTGCATGGGGTGAAGTTGCAGGCTGTTCAGGTAACATCACAGGGCTGTTGAAACCTATAAGAAGTCTTTTTACCTGAACACTTGGCCATCCCGTGCCTCAGGCAGATGTTAGTCTGCCTGTTGCTAGAGTACTACATACCAGTTCTTATCTGAGATGCCAGGTACCTGCTAGAGCAAGATTTTTCAAGTATTTATTTCAGTGGTTGGATGGGATGTTAAGGTGAGAACTGTAGATTCCTGAAAGTGCTGTTCCGAAGCCAAGCAGAGGGTCTCCTGACAGACTCATGGTAAGTTATAATGACAGGCACTGGAAAAGAGGGTGGGATGTATGGTCTCTAGGGACCAAGACTTTTGACAGGGATGAGTCTGATGATCATTGGTGTGTGCACATTAGCAGAGCACCATAGGCATTGCAGGGAAGTAGCATCAAAAAAGTCATTTGCATTGTGTGTAGGTTGCTCACATCAGGAGGCAGCTACTGTTTCTAGGATTGTGGCCCTGCCAGAATCTGCATGCTGTGGGAGCTCTTTCTCCATGATTAAGTCCAGTGATCAGGCAGGATGTTTCAGTAGGGTGGCAGCCTTGGCACATCCAGGTTGCTTACAAACTGCTATTTTTGGATCACTGCACAGGCAGCTTCTGAAGTGCAGATTTGGAAAAAGCATGTTGGTGTTGCGATGGCAGTAACCTAGTCTGAGTGAGTGGTTCAGAAAGGGCCAGCTGATTGACGAGGTAAAATATCCCTTCTGCTAATTTCAATCTGCCTACCTTCCCCCGGAGAAGGAATTAAAGCAGTTTATATATGATGCAGCTGATAGATATACCTCATAAGTACACAACTTCAGATATACTTAAAGCTGTAGTATAATGTTTTGGATTAGCTGCTTTTGCACACATTAACATATGTTTGGAGCAGAAGAAGGGCTTGGTAAGACAGGGTTGAAGTATAACAACTTTCTGGGGAGCCGAGGGATTAGCAATATCTATCAGTGCTGAAGGTTATAACTTTTGACTCAGTAACCTGGGAACCTGAGGTATTAATTCATCCCAAAATTTAAGAGATTTAATAACTGTTCTTGAATAAGACAAAGGGTTGCCAAGTGACTTTGTGCCAGAGAGGATAGGATTTCTTGCCTTCTGTAGAGTCCCAGTGCTTTGTAGCAAGTACTGAGTTTCTTAAGCTGACACATTCCTTTCCAACTGGGAAACTGGAGCAATCTCTCACTGTTTTCTGCATTCTAGATTATAATGTAAAATGATTTTTTTTAATTGCCAGAAGGCAGTGAAAATTTGTCTTGAGATCTTGATGGGTGGGCTGCTGCTGAGAAAAAAAAACATGTCTCATTTCAATTCTACTGTCTTTAAGTAGCTAGAAATGGGAAGTTGGGTGTGGATTTTATCTGTTCTTCCTGCGTGCTTTCTGTGTTGATGCTTGCTGTCACTGCAAATGCTAACTGTGCTGTAGGAATGTGGGGCTAAGACTGAGAGATTCAAGTCTTTCTCGACAGTTGTGTGTGTGTGGGTGAATAGAACAGATGCAGTGCTGGACCTCTTTGACCTTCAAACAGTTTTCATTAAGTTACAGATTGGAAAACAAAATCTAGCAGTTCTGAGGCAGAAAGACTTGAAGGGGAATTCAGCAGTCTTATAAACTTTGGCAGTTGGTTTTTCCACTGTCCATAGCTGCCCCAAATCATCTCTCTTGTGTTAATCTAATGACTGTAGTAGGCCATGAGTCAGTCTTGAAACAATACTGTCCTTTGCTTTATGACAGAAGCTAGATAGAGGTGCATGTAGAAGTCAGGGTGGAGGACATGTTCCTGCTCTATACTTTTGATTCTGCTGCCTTCATGACTCAGACTCGCTGCTCGGATATTCAGGCTCGCTGGCTGCATTTGCATACATTTACTTCTTGTGTGAATATTTGGTATCTCTCCCTGTGGCTGATAAAAATACAGAGGAATAGAACTTTTTTCTCGTAACTGAAAACCTCTCTTTCAAAGCCTTGAGGCTAAGTTTGAATATCTTACTGTGAACAAACACCAGTGGTGCCGTTAAAATCCAGATGCTGAGGTGTGTTCTTTGCACGTGTTCCATGGCACATTTCATGTGTAACCACCTTTCAGTAGGTATGACTTTGACAGATGGCCAGTGCAGTGGTAGTGTTTATGAACTTGGCAAATTTCTATGGCTTGTCTCCAAAGGAGAAGTGACATCTGCATCTTTTGCTTGGAAGATGGAAGAAGGTTTGGTACCACTCTTCTTTCTTACTTGACATGTTCTTTCTCCTGTGCAGTGAGAATATTACACTTTGAATAACGATGTGGTGAAAACACTTGTGCCATCAGTGAGTGGTTCAGTATGTTACAGAATTCTCTGCGCTGGTGCCAGAAATAGTCTTAAGAGGTTTCAGAAAGAAGGGCATAAATAGGAGGGATGTTCCTGAATGGTCTTTGACTTGATAGTTTATTTTTCCTTTCTAGGAGGTTGCTGGAGTCTTCCCTCATTTCATTATCTCGCTATGATGGAGCAGGATCCCGTGAACATCCGATCTACCCAGATCCAGCCAGGTAAAAGTTAAATGCAGTCTAAATGCATTTAAGTTTTATAGACAAAAACTTAACTTCAGTATAACTCAATGAATCCTCTGAGAAGGGTTCTCTTATTGGGCTCATCTTCTCCTTAATGACTTGTCATGGGGACAGAGTGCAAAATAAGTGAGAAGATGCTGTTAAGTCTGGGGGAGAATGAGGAAAAGAGGAAAGAATTACTGTTCAAGTAAGCACATAAGGATTCCTGGAATCATTTGGGATGAAGAACACTAGGTGGCAAACAGGTCCAGCAGTAAATGAGATATATCAATATATTCAAAAACTCTTTTGAAGGAAAATGAAGAAAAAACAAATAGTCTACTCAGGAGAAAGAGGGAATGCAAGAAAGGCAGTTAGGAGCTGGTGTGAGCAGACAACATGCTTGGAAGAATGAATTGTCTCCATAAATGTATCTGTATGAGAGAGAGCATAACCAGGAGGTTATGTATACCTAACTAAGAACAAAATACTGACAGTTATTTCTGAAGAGTCATGAATCATTGACATTAGACATAGAAACACCTGTAGTGCTGCTTAAAAGAGGTGGGAGTGTTTCAGAGGACTAGAAAAAGCAAATGTGGCAGTTATCAAAAATGAAAAGGAGTGATCTTTGCAGTTTCTACGCAGTGTATTAAGAAAGCAACAGATGGGATAATGTGACCTACAGACTGTGTCAGAAGAAATGATAGAATCGTGAACAGCAAGCAGCTTTGGAAGCTTTCAAAGAATAGATCGTGACAAATAAGCTTTCTCTAGATGGGTTTAACAAAGCTATGAATGAGGAAAATTCAGTAAGTGTAAAATAGATCTGATTTAGCCTTTTAGGGTACCTATGGCATAGCTGCATGCATTGAAAGCTACTGGGATTTATTACAAAGAAGAGTACAGGAATACCACTGCATGAAAATTACATCTTAAGTTGCTGAGGGAGGTTTGTTGTTGTGTGGGTTTTGGTGGGGTTTTTTAATCTCGGGGTTTTTTTCATCATTAACAACAAAATCTGCATTTTTATACCAATAGTGGTCTAAGTACAAGTTCTGAAATAAAAGGCTGTGTTGCAAACTGGCCAGATGGTGAAATTGTGCTGGTAAATAACTCCTTGCTAACTATCTCTGTAGATAAAGCCTTGTAGAGGTGAAATCTTACATTAGGCTTTTTTTCCCCCCATTTGTGGGAAGAAAGATGCTTTGTAAAGATAATTCAAAGGCTCAGAAATTTTGCTCAGGTAAACAAAACATTAGTGGAAGTAAGGTGGAATGTGCTCCGATATGTAAAGTCATTGGGAAACCAACTTAAATGACTGCTGAAGACCTTGGCAACTGCATGTAAGAAAAATGCTGATAAATGTAAAACCTTCTAAATGACAGGTGATTAAATGATGGCAGGTAAAGGGATTGATTTGGAAAGTTTGATTTTGATTTTGGAAAGATGCAGATAGTATTTACAAATGTTAATTAAAAGGTATTACTACATTCAGGTCAATTTATGAATGCCAAGAGCCGCTAAATTGCTGCAAGTTCACCATTCCTTATTTCTGAGATGTGTAGTCCAAAGCAGGCAGATTGATACACCAAAGATTTTAAGAATTGTTCTGGTTCTCTGGGAGACAAAAGGACAGCCTGCCTAGGTTACTGAATTTTTTTTCCCCTTCTGTCAAATGTCTGCTGTGATGAAGCTCAGTAAAATGTATGAAACGGGATCAATGCTTGAGACATTTCCTAACATAAGGAGAATTGTCAAAAATATTTTTCTACTTGAAAGCCATTTTTTAACTGATACGATGCTCTTCACGTGACAGTTCAAGTGGGTTTTAGGTTGCGGTGGAAGCCATAGTGGTTAGAGTTTATAGGGAGCTTTGGAAGAAAAGTCCAGTGATGAAATGTCTTCTGAGAGAGTTAATTTGTCCCAGTAAATATCACTGTCCTTTGCAGAGGATGAGATTCACAGATGCATAATCAGAATGAACTGAAAGTTTGAGTGGGGTAGGATTAGTATGTTTCTACATAAACCTTACTGGTATGTTAAGCTAGGGGGGAATTTTTAACTGTTCCTTGAATGTGTTAGAAATCTGGGAGTTTGGGATTAAGAGGAGTGTTACTGAATTTTTGAGGGGATTTTTAATAGCACAAATCCTATGAGGGGTGGCTGAGGGAGTTGGAGTTGTTTAGCCTAGAGCAGAGGAGACTCGGGGGAGACCTTATGACTCTACAACTACCTGAAAGGAAGTTGTAGCCAGATGGGGGTCAGTCTCTTCTCCCTGGCAACAAATGATAGGACAAGAGAACATAGTCTTAAGCTGTGCCAGAGGAGGTTTCAGGTTGGACATTAGGAGGAATTTCTTTGCAGAAAAAGTGATTAGATATTGGAATGGGCTGCCCAGGTAGCTGGTGGAGTCACCATCCCTGGAGTTGTCTAAGACTGGATGTGGCACTCATGGCCATGGTCTAATTGACATGGTGGTGTTCAGTCATAGGTTGGACTTGATGATCTCAGAGGTGTTTTCCAAAGTAGTTGATTTTGTGATCATAAGTTTGAAATGTCTTTGAGCTGTTAAATAGCAAAGTGGAAAAGTGAACAAAGGTGAAATAAACATACATCTTTATCTATAAGTAAAGAACTACATAGGTCTGTGTGTGTACCTGTGTTTTAAATATGTATTTAAAATATACCTCCTTAAGACCAAGCTGTCTCCATTGGAGTCTTTTTTTAAAAAACTACACAATCTGAAAAATTTATTTTTGAGCATGCGTGTGTTAGTTTTATTTCTGCATCTACTGTCTGTATGGTGCTATATTTGAATAACCTAGGTCAGCAGTGAGGTGGGGAGAAGGTTTTTTTTGAAGTTTATTCAGATTTGGAGTGAATATTCTGATGTAGACTACAGCAGTATTTCTCAATGGCCTTGCTGAATTTCTCTAAAGTCAACAGGGCTTTTTGGTCATTTTCCACAGTTTCCATATATACTGAGCTCAGAAAACAATCTGCAGAGGAATCAAATAAAGCTGTCATCAAAGAACACCTGTATTAATTTTTTTTATATAGAAATACTCAATAAGATGCTCCCAGACTGATACATAAAGCATCACAGGGTTTTTTGGTAAAAGTGTCTCTAGAAAAAAATCTGAGCTGCTGGAAAGTATTTTCTCTCTCACACCTTTCTCTCTGTGTATCAGACTTAAGTTTCTTGTGTTGTTTGGAAATCCTTTTCACAGTCTATCCAGTGTGCATACTATGTGCTGTCAGGAAGCTGAATCTTGTCATTCATTGTGTCCAGTCTTCATTGCCTACCCTTTCTTGTTCTTCTAAGAAGCATCACTGTGGGTTTTTTTTCTTCTGGTGTCCTACATAATTTTAGGAGACTAAATGTCTGCAAAACACATATCCTCCTGTAAAACTCTCCCTTGCTGTGATATTAGCAAAAAGAAAAGTTTCAGTGGTTACGCTGCTGGACTGCTGAGACCACTGTTGATGGTTTCCAGTGTTCCCTTGTTCCTTTACTTTCTCTGTGTGCACTTATTATACTGTAGACTTATTTTTAGGCATGCACAAAAGCTTGGGATTATGGAAAAGACCAAAGAAGAGAATAGCTCCTCGTTTATGGCATTCCATAATGCCTTGCTTTTTTATACCTGGCCTATTGAATCTTATGGGGAGTAGAGAGAAGTGCTATATTTGTACATCAATGCCTTCTACTTCATGTAACATGGAGCAATTTAGCTCTTTAAACAGTGAATAAATGACTCAGGAAGAATTAAAATCAACCTGTGTGGTTCCCCTTACCCTTTTGCTGCTTTTTGACTTAGGTGTTTACAGTTCTGAACCTGTAGTTGCCCCTTTACCAGGATGGCAGTCTAGTAAGGTAAAAGGACCTTACCTTGAGGAAGTTCTCTCTTTGTGTCTACATGACTTGTAATTCATTCCTTCTTGCCGCTTTCTCCTTTGCCTGCATGCCTGGAATGTATGGCAGAATTTGAGATTGAATGTCCTTGATGGGTGTCTGCAGCAAAACCAACATTAGTAAATTCTATCCTTTGAGGTATTAGTGCCTTTTTTTTCCTACTGGTGTAGAAAGCAGTCTCTACTGATGCTATTAAATGTAGTTTTCTATTGAAATATGATTTTAGGGATAGTAGCAGAGCACTTCATCAGACCTAGTGTGATTATTTGCTGCCCCTGCTGTTGAGGGTGTGAAACTTATCCATTTATAAGCAAAATCTTATTTCCAGTATGTTTCCATAGAATCAGCACAGCTTTGGGAGGAATAAAAAGTCATTTATCAATTGTATTATCAGAGATGATTATGGAGTTGAATTTTTGTCACTGGTTATAGTGTAGCACAGTGAAACTGTGTGATATTAGTCACTATAAAGTTAAATGTGTCTTTAAAAAGTCTTCACAGCTGAAGGTGAGGTCCACCGTAAAGTGAATGTAGTCTGAAACTGTTCTGAAGATGGGTAACATTCACATAGGGCAGGCAGGCAGGCCACTTCTGTGATTGCAGAGGAGTGTGTATATATATGATTATCCCCTGGAATAACCCCCCTGTTTGTGGGGTTTTTTTTCTATTTTTCTTTGTTTAAAGCCTTTCACACTTTCATTCATAGATTTAAAATTAGGGCTGCTCTCTCCATTATCAGTCTCTTGCCTGTGGTGCCTTTGCAGGAAATGAGATTGTATTTTCATGACTCTGGGAAGTACCAGGCTGGTAATTTGAATAAAAAAAGAACAAAATCTAACACATGTATGAAATGGGAAGAGGGGAGAAGGGAGCTAGAATTTAAGGAATAGACATCTTAGACCTAATTTCCAGGGTGGGGGAAAGGGGGAGTGTGTTGTTGTCGTCTCCCCTTCTCCCTCCAAATTGGAATTCAAGTCTAATCCAAATAAGGCTAATAAAATGATAAATCAAGCATCTGAGCTGTCTGGATTTTACCACTGAGAAACTGTGTTACAGAAAGCATATGCAAGGAGCTGTGGATATATGCAGGGTAGGAAAACGGTGTGTTTTTACCTGTCTAGCATCAAGAAAGTAATAGTGGTGTGTGATAGCTGATGCAAACAAAGGCAAGGTTATGCATGAGAGAGAGTGAATTGCCTAGGGAAGGTTTCCTATCAGATGTGATGCAAGGCTTTTAAAGCTCCACTTAACGTATATCTAGTGGATCTGATGAAATCCCTACCATTTAGTTTGCAAAGTATTTGAACAAATCTGTGGAACCTTTTTTCTCCTTCTTCATACTCCATGATGCTACATAAGTACCCTCAAAACAACACCCCCTTCCTTCAATGTTTTTGTGAACACTGCTGCTGTTTGGCATTGCAGAGTTCACATTGGGACTGGGCTTGGTTCTTGTAAGTAATACTCACTGGGCTTAGTTGAATGAACTGGCAGTAAAAGAATCTATGAGCTCCAAGAAGTCCTGAGAAGTGAATTTTCCTGTGTTGTGGATGAGCTTTTTGTCTATAGGTACTGTGCAGTGCTTCTGTTTGCACAAGGGAATCACGTGGGAGTGTAGTGTATTACGGGAAAATGATATCTACTTGCTTTGTTTATTTACTCTGTCTTGCTCACGGATAAAATGCAGTCAGTTTCGTGATATGCTGTTACTGGCCTGGCAGTTGGAGTTCGGAAGGAAAATTAGGACTGGCTGTCATTCTGTAGTTGTGTAATGAGTATCTGCATATCTTTCTCTTGCTCAGATTGTCTCCTGCTGCATATTATGCTCAGAGGATGATCCAGTATCTTTCCCGGAGGGATAGTATTCGACAGCGCTCTATGCGATATCAACAAAACCGTCTCCGGTCTTCCTCCTCCTCTGCTTCCACTTCAGAGAACTCAAGCCCATCTGTGGAGGGAAATGATCTGGAATTTGAAGATTTTGAGTAAGTGTGCATGCTGCCTTGCTTTCCTGCTTGCTTCTGTTGTCAGCACAAGACTACTTTCTGGTTTTCTACTGTTTACCAGTCAAAGACACCTGTTCCTATAGGAACAAGTTAAGTCATTCAGTTAATAATTAGAGTAATGATTGCTACAAATAAGTCTTGTCATTTCTGTTACCAAAGTTAAGGATGCTGTAGCCTACCTTCAACACATTGGGCTATCTCAACCAGATTTAGAAGACTGGATAAATAAAGAAAAGGAGAATCTCTCCCATGGAACAGATGGGGCACCAGGAGTTTACTAGAGCTGTCAAATGGTGAGACAGAACAGGAACAACTAAGAGGCTTTGCAGAACTTAGTTATTTGGTCTAGGGCTGTAGGAGGCAGCCAGACATGTCCTGTTGCTTTTACTTGCTCTATCCTTATAACTTTGTCAAATTAACTGAAGTTCTTGGGATTGGGTTAGGTCGGAGGTTTTGTTCTGTTTTGGTGTTTGATTTGGTTTCTCCCCCCTTTTTGTGTTTTGTTTGGATTTTTTGGTGTTTGATTCTTCTGCTTTGCTTGTATTTGGGTTTTTTTTTGTTTGGTTTGGTTTTTTGGGGTCTTGGGGGTGGTGGTTTGGTTGGTTTGTGAATCTGTGTTAAGGCTTAGTTCCTGTAAGGAGCCAAAAAGGCCTCTTGTGCCAAAGTGAGTAATGACGGCATCCAAACCTTAAAAGAACATTCATGTTAGCCGTTGTATTTCCTTCTGAGTGGTTCTGCTGGCAGACTTTTAAAGTCTCTTCTCCAGCATCTGCTTTTGGACTTTTAGTGATACCCAGTTTAATCCCAGCAAGCAAATTTATTGCAAACACTTTCCAATAAATAGAAGAGTATAGTAATGTATTCTTTAGATAGCATTGATGCCAAAAGCTCAGGAATTTAAATTGAAATCGATTTTGAATCCAATGCAGAAAAGAGAATATGACCTTTCTAGTCTGTCTTCAGTAATTTCCTTTTAAATATGGGATTTTCCCTGGATACTCTTAAGCATTTCACTGATTTCCTCCACATACACACACCACCCACAGCTCCCCTTGTTGTGAATATTGCAATTAAAACATAGGATCATTCTGAGAATGGTTGTAAAAGTAGTCTCTGATGGTAGTGTAGTAGGGAGGTGTGTTTGATGGGAGTGGTGAACGCCACAAAATGGGAGTGGTGAACGCCACAAAAATCTGGGCTGTTTCATTGCAGTTGACAGTGAAGGATGATGTCCACTTAGCTGCTGTCTTAACTTGCATGGTCACTTGCTGCAGTGGCATATGCTTGAGACAGCATGTTGTTAAAGCCCCGTGTCCTTTGTGTCAGAGTGAAGTCCCCTTATGATGGACACTAGTGACACTAGCTATTCCCAAAAGCAAGATACCAATCCCTTTTTAACTTTTTAAGTGGTGGTAGACTTTTTCTTCCTTAGGAAGTTGTTCTGGGAAGCTGTAATTTCATGCTCCAGCAATTAAATATTCTGAAGTACAGGGTGAGTGAATGTCTTTCCCTGTCATTGTGGCCTTGTTTGTGTAAAATGTAAATGAGGGTAGATAATGCAGAAGAGTCACTGCCTAGTAGCTTTTTTCATGCAGCTTTGTGGTCTAGAGGAGAAGAAATATGGTGGCTGATGGGCCTGTTTTGTGAAGTGGGTATGTTGCAAGCACAGACCTTACTATTTCCATTATTCCATTGCATCTATCTACAGTGGCTTGTTCTGCTGGAAAAGTAAAAGATGGTAAGTTCTTCATTCATAGAGCCAGGCAAATGCCTGCAGAGAAGTGTGTTCTCCTGCAGATAATGTTCACACAGTAAGAGCACCCAGTCAGGGAAGCAATTCAATCAGCCATGCTAAGGTTTTCATACTGAGCAAAAAGAAGTGTTTATTCCTTAATATGCAGTGGCTGAATTTGTTAGTTGAATATTTCGTACTGAATTCTGGTCTGTGCATTCAAGACCTGCTGTCTTTTTCCTTCTCTGCTTCATTATTTCTCCTTGCTGATTAGAGAGTGCTACTGTGCAGGGGTCCTTAGAGCTGAAACTTGTTCGTGACTCATTTGATTTCTTCTGTTGAGACTTCACAATTAAATCTCTTACAGAGAGATCATGCTTCACCTTTTGGCTCCTGTATCCTTCCTTGCTTGCTCATCTGCACAGTTATGTATTTATTCACTTACGTATTTCTTACCCTGGTTTAGATGCTCTGACTTTCCTGCTTTTCCAGATCTGCTATAAGACAGGGAGTTGCAGCTGTTTGCAGCTGAGCTGTTTGCAGCTCATGCTTTTCTCCTGGATTCCAGTGTTTTTTTATTTTTATTTTAATACATAAAAGCCTTGGCAAATTGCTTTGATGCTTTATCTTTTTAATCTGTTTAAGGTAATTGGTAAATAATCTGTTTTCGCAGGGATTAGGAGAAAGATGTAATGGACATTAAACACAAGTTGGTTTTACTGTACGTGGGAGTCTGGGCACGGAGTGAGCCCTGTGCTTGTGTGGAGTGCCTGGGAGATGAGCATTCCTCCACTCTTATCTTTTGTGGGATTCTGAGGGTCTTTTTCTCGTCAGAGATTCATTTTGGATCTTCTCAGTTTTGTTTGGCTAATGACCTAGTAATGGGCACGAAAAACTTGTCCTATGCACTGTTTGCATGCATATGGCCTCTAAATTTAAGTTAAAGGCTCTCCTTTGTCTTAATCTAATGGTGAATTTGTTCATAAATGTATTTAGTTTGTGATAGCAGTAGCAGTAGTGTTGGTATAAGAAAATGAAGTAGTGTTTTTATAGGTATTATAATATACTCGTTTCACACCAGCTTTTGCGGACAGGAGAGGAGGAGGGAGACACGCTATACCTGTGTTTTTTGGTCTAATAAGATGTTCTGTATCTACACCCGCTGCCTGTGTTTAACCTGTCACTGTTGTCATCTTACTGCTTATTGAACGCAACTGTCAACTGTAAACTTAGTCATGTCTGTATGAAAGCATTTAATACAGTCTGTAATATATATACAGATTGTAATATTAGGTTATTAACAGATAGATTGATATGAGTGGGTTTTAAGGTTAACTTCAGCAGAATCCTAAGCTAAAATGAAAAGGCTTCCTGAATTCTGGAATAAGAATCCCTGAATGGAGAATGACATGACTTTAGTCTTCCAGCATAACATAAAAATAGGTTCTTTGTAGACAAGTCATACATGTTGAACTTTCTAATTTTAAGTTCTTATTTGAGTGTCTTGTGTTTGGATCACATAGTAAATTTCTATTTTTAGAGCTAAATTATTTTCTTTTGACTTTTTCAACATTTTTGACTGTGTCTCTTCTAGGCACTTCTTTTAGACTAGAATAGCTTTCTGATGCTGAAGACGGTTGGTGATGCTTCTAGGGCTCCTTGGATAGTGCAATCTAATTTTCTTTCATTTGTAATTCTAAATTTGTCACCATAATCAGAACGTGAAGGTCCTTCCATAGATGAATTTTGGCCATTTATGTCCCTTTTTGTCTGCAGTAAGTGTGCGAGCAAATACAGAAATACACTTTTGTTTCACCTGTCAGACTGAAAAGCAGATACATAGGACAGTGCACCAGCTCACTGTCTGAAAGCCTGTCTCAAATCCTTCACTACAGTTCTATAAAGGCTTTCAAGCTAAGGCTAAAGGTGTGACTGTGGCTGACTCCTCTGTGTGCTTTTGAGAGTGGGCTGCCTGGTAGAATATAGATAGGAAGGAGCTTGGAGATTACACTCTTTTGAGTCTGCAGCTTTTCCACATTTTATTCTTTCCTTTTTCCTTCCTTCCAGCGGGACATGTTCTGGATTGGATCTGTTCAGTTGTGCTATTGTCACAGGCTAGGAAGGTCTTTATTGTGTCTTGACAACAAGAAGGTCTTTGCATACAGGCCTGAAGTCTTGTTTGAGTGTTTTATCTTTTTAATTTCTTTTGAGACACCACTGAGCATCCAGACAGAGAATGTGAGAACTGTAGGCACTGTTTTACTGAGACCATAACGGATATTGTGGTTTTAGCAAAGCAAGTTCTTGCTTTGCAGAGATGATTCATCACTTAGGGAAAGCTTACAAGATTCAGGGTGGCATTATTTGGCTTTGTCACCTTAAAATCCTTTTGCTTAAGGCTTGTGGACCAAGGGTTGTGGTTTCTCAGATGGGCATCTTGTAAGGGTCTCTTCACAAATGCGTAAGATTGATGAGTGTCTGCCATACCTGCCTTCTGCCATTTTTGGTTGCTTTATTGACACTGTCATGGCAAGAATTGCCAAATCTAAGTTTCCTCAATAGCCTTTTGTCTTGAAAGGTTTTAAGGTCACAACTTGACGGCTGACTGCCGGTGCATTAAGGCTGGGAGTCTCACTTCCAGTTTCTTGTGTGTGATTTAATTAATTTTTTGGTATGGTAGATTCTTTTTGGCCTCTTTTATAGGTGAAGTGGTTGCTTTGTGAGTCTGTTTTGTGCCATAGAACTCCACTTCAAGCTGGCATTCTGATTTAACTTTTTTATATATTAAGGAGAAAAGTGTATTTCTGATTAGACACTCACAAGTGTCTAATCAGAAGCAGTCACCCTTCTTTTGGAAATTTTTAATTTAAAGTACATTTTGTTGTTAGCCTACTTTAAGAACCTTGACTGGTGCATTGATATCTGACAATATCAATTAGGAACTGGCTACATGCAATTGTGTCTGAACTAACATTATGCAGTGAGAGAGAAGGGGAGACAATGGCTGTGGCAGTGTGGTGACTCAGTGTTGTGTGCTTGGGTAGTAGATTTGGTTTTGGATTCTGTTCTTCATATTGCTCCTCAAGTGGAATGGTAGAAGTGAGTTTTGAGAAGGGGATTGTGTGTCATGGTGAGAATAAACATGTGATTTGCTTAGTGGCTGAGGCAGAAAAAAGTTTTTGGAAAGTTTGAGTGAGGGGAGGAAGAGGTTGGACATACCTCTCTCTACCTTTTCAGTCTGACTGTATCATTGTTTACTAAAGACACAGCACAATGGGAACACTAAAATGCAGAAATGCAATCAATTCATAGTGCACCTGCTGATTTCCCTTAACACACCAACTGCTAAGAGCACATGGGTAGAACTTGGGCTCTTCGTACAGCCAGTCTTCTTTTTACTGCTCTGCTTCACAGCTGTCCACTGTGCACTCATGTATTTTAGGGTGGGTTTTTTTCCTTTCTGTGACAAAGTTCAATTTTTGCAAAAGAAACTCCTTCAAGTAGGAGCCAGATTTTCTTGGCAGGAGAAAGGAGAGATTGGAATGGCTAAATTTTTTTTGTGAGGCTTTAAGTATGGAGCTTTTGATCTGCAGCTCCAGAACAGTGAGACAAGCTCTGTCATTGTGAAGAGAGAAGCATAAGGAATCCCAGAGGTAAAGAGGTTTACTCTGTAAGGAGACTAGGTTAAGCTGACACCTCAGGATGAATGGGATGCTGAGTGTTACGCTCTGATAGGGGGGATAAGAGATGACTTGATCAATGGTAGCTTTTTGGCATCCAAACCACAAGGTTTCTAAAAGCAGTTAGGCTGGTTTTTTTCATTTTTCTCCTTGATATTTACTCTTGAAGTTAACAAAGGACATATAGGAGATGTGAGAATCTATGTGGGCTCTTCACGACACTTAAATGCTGTTGGAAATGGATTTTTAGGATCCATGAGTCATTGGTAGGTATACTGCAGAAAAAGCAGCAGTTTCTTTCTGTAAGTTGTGGATGGGACTTGTGTTTCCTACTTCAGCAGCTACAAATAATATTCTTGTTAGCAATTTGCTATTTGAGTTCAGATGAAGATATTACAAACAGAATCACTCTTGTACACACTGGACTTTGTTGCTTTCTTCACAGATAACTCCATTATCTTTTTTTGATGCTTTTATCCTTTGCCTCTGTTTCTTGGCTCATATGGCTCTGCATCATTGTTTTTGATGAAGGTGGGCCTTCTCAAAACTGGCTTTCTAGGCAGACATGAATATTGTGGTCACTTTCTGGGGATTTTTTTTGCTTCTTTGTTACAGGTTTCTGGAGCAGTTAGCACTGGGATGTTGATTAATTATATTCATGATCTTAAACACTGTTTCAGGCTAGAAAAGTTAGAAGTCCTGGATAAATGGGAATTATATTGAATCTATCCATTGAACCTTATTTCCAGAGATTAGTTAGACTCTTACCTTGGCTTGTGATCTATTCACAGTAGCCTGCAGCTTCATTTTTATCTTTATCTTTTGTGACAGTCTTTTGTATTACCCTTATCTAGGTCTTAATGTCTAGTAGTACTGCCTGGATGCAGTGGACGGGCAATGAGTGTTCCCTTGCAGCAGCACTGCAGGCTATTGCTAACCTCTCCAGCATACTGTTGTTCTACCATTACGTCACATTCCAGCAAGGCAAGTGTCTCTTCATAGCAGGGCGGTGAAAGGGTGAGCGCCTTTTGAAAGCTGGCAGTTGCCAGGAAAGCTCACATCATATTCCACACTGTTGGTTGCCTGGGCCTGTAGAAACAGTTTTCCTGTCAAGATGGTACATCTGAGGTCGTTTTGCTACTTAGAGACTGTGTTTGTTGTTTTCAGTTTGCTTTTATTTTGTGTCTGTGCAACTCGGAAGTCAAAGTAGGTCACTTAGTAGGTGAGGTCTGATGTCAATGGGAGTGATTGAGAAGCAAGCTGTTACTGGTCTGTTGCTGGCTGTGCAGAGCAGGTAGTGAGTGGTCAACATTCTTGAGGCCTGGAGGTCTAACAGATCAGCATTGTTTGTAAAGTTTTCGTTTCTGTTTCCCTTGGAAAATAGAAAGCTGGTGCTTACTTTTGGCATTTTTATTCTGGTACTGAAGCCTGATGGGGCAGCTGATTGTATGTTTGTGCTACAAACTGTGTTCAATGAGCACCAGTTGTGAAGTTTCCAAGTGCTTAGATTTAGCCAAAGTGGTGTTTTCCACAGTCATGCTCATGTTTGGATGAATGTTTGAAAGTGGCTAATTAAGGGGTCAAAGGAAGAGTAGGTGTAGTGCTGGGTGCCGTGTTGGTTTTTTTTATAAAACACTGTATACAGTGTTTTCCTTGATGCTCATGTATTGGGTAAAGTCTGGGGAGTAGGGATTCTCTACCTTTGTCTGGCCACTGTTGTTTCTGTTTTCTGATGATTCATTGTAGCTATGAAGTGTATCACTCGTATTCTGAAACATCATCATCAATTTGTGAAACCACCACACAACTTGTTAAAATAGAGACAACTGGATCTTGCACCTACGAGAGTGCTGTGTTCTAGTTCCATATCAGTCTTTCTCTGCAGCAGTTAATCCTTGGCATTTACCAGGCAAGAGCTGCTGTTTTTCTTGACCACATGATAAATCCTCTTATATGTGATGCTTCTCTGAAACACTTGATCTTCTGAAGTGTCATTTTTAATCTTGTAAATACATTTTCCCCTGAACAGCCCTCGGAGCGTTAACGAACGCTGGGGGGTTTGTTTCCCCTCTGGTCAGCAGTGCCATTAGTAACTCAGCAGTCTGCTCTTTTCTATGATGTTTTGGCTGATAAGTAGATATATGTTTTCCCTGGTGTTCTTTTGAAAAAAGCTCTTTAGCAAAGACTGACATTTCAGTCTTCAGAAGGATACAGAAAGACAGAAAGGCACCATATCTTGAGTGCCTCGCCTAACTTCTGTATCAATTAGGGAGTTAAAAAACTATTCTTCTAGTTCCTGTCTCTCCAGCTGGCCAGTATTGCTCTTTGCAGTTTCTCTAATATTTTTATTATTCAATCTTTTTTTGTTTTCAGTGTTATACTTGGGACTTTGTTCCACAGTCGTAATATATCTAGTGCCAGGAAAGGCTTTTGCTGTAGCAGTTGCTTCTTTTTGCTTAAATTTTCTTGTTTTTCCCTTCAATTCTGCCTTAAGTACTTCTCCTTCAGTAACGGTCATATCCTTCAAAGCTATATATATACATTTATAACTTTTATTTTTACCAGATTATGTATATTCTTTTACATATAATTTAAAAGAATCATATAATAGTTATTTTGATGGATATCAATATTTGTACCCTTTTTGATAGGACCAGTGCTCCTGACTTGCTTATTTGTATCTACTTGTGAAAATAAATCTGCTTAGATAAGTCAATTGTCTTGAATGTTTTGTCTTTAACATAATCCTGTTTTTAGGAGAGATACCCTTGTCCTCAGAGCCATAAGTTGGGTAGTCCCTTTTTCCTGGGTTGAGTTTACAACTTCTCCAAGACTTGAGGACTGTGAGTAAAGTAGCATATACTGAATGGAAGCTTTGTTTTTTGAATAAGAGCCCGGTCTTCCTGATCCAGGAGATATTATTTCACCTACTATGTCTCTCTACAGAATTACAACCAGCTTGCCATGTGGTGTTTCTTTTTGTCTTCTAGGATATCTGTATCTCACTGAAATACTCAGAATGTCAAGGTTTTATTTATTTTGTGTTTTCCTTGCTATTTTAAGGCTTACTTCCTACAAATGCTTCAATTTTTTTCCTAAATCAGTTTGTACAAGATGCTCAGGATCTTGCAGGATCAGACAGAGAAAAAAATGAAGTTAACATCTGGTATTTGCTGCTCCTCTCAGTGGTAAAGCTAGTATCTAACCTTCTATCGTGGTGTTCCCAATGCTGTATGTTCCCTTACCCATCAGGATGGTTCTGTAAAGCAATTGACATGTTCTTAGAACCACCAGCAAATGTAATGCTCCCTTCACCACCTTTTTCCTACTTTTGTACCCTTTGAAAACATAGCACACATTTTGTCTTGTAGCTCTATGCAACTCTTGTTAATACACTCTTCTAAGGATATAGATCATCTCTTTTCATCCAAATCAACAGTGAATCCTGTGAAATGAATTGCAGGATTTCAGGATCTGTTTCTACTTTAGTATGAAAATTTCATATGACATCTTCCAGGTATCCTCTTTAGAGGACCTTCAGTCAGACTTGACCCACCTCTAGAGCCGATAAGATTTCATTTTCTGGTAACCTCCTCTGATCTCCCAATAGGATCTTTGGCCTACTCCTGCCTTCTGCACTATCTCCTCTGAAGTAACCTCATGCAATTAAAAAAAAAAAAATTATAATCAATAAATACAGATACTAAGCATTTTCTCAGTACTTCAGACGTTGGGTTTTTTCTGCTACATGAAGTTGGTGCGACTGAATCCAGTGTCAACCTTTAAGAATATTAGTAAATGCCCCTCAACCAATTATTTAGCATTTCTATTGTATCTAAGTGCCTAACTGCTGCAATAGGAATTGACTTAGCATTTTAAATTGGATTGCATGAAACGTGATAAAATGCTGGAAATATGGAACAATTGGCTTGGTCCGATATAATTTGATTCATCTGAACTTGCATGGCTTGCTGGTGCTGGCTCTGATTAAATGGCTTTTCAAAATGGTCATTGTTGACCTAATTCTACTGGCAGTGTAGTCAGTGGGAGTTTTAATATTGACTACAATGGGAACAGTTAGACCAACAGATTGCATTAGAAATCTCATGCTGTGTGTTTAATTTCACTTCCTGATACAACAATCACTAAATATTAAAGTGAATTCTTGCCAAGACAGAAAAGCAAAATGTGGCTTTCTTTGTCTTTACTGTCTTCTGTATCCACTGTTATTAATGCAGTAGCCAAGTTACCAGATGAAAAAGAGTGGCTTTCTCTCCAGTCTTTAGGACACAAAATTTTGCATTTTCAGCTTTGTTTTCAGAGCTCGCATTGCTGTTCCATTAAATTTACATTGTTCAACTTTTCTTTCAACAAGTAAACAAGACAATAGCAGAAAAATCCAAGAGGATTTGGCTGTCTCGCCCAGTCTAGGATAAACTTTCGTCCTTCTTATGCTCTATTAAATGTCCATAAATCTCCTGAATATTTGGGAATTGCTTTATTTTCATGCTCTGTTGTACTTTAGTGTTAATACTGTTTCTCCCCTACCAACTCTTATTCTCTGCATCACTGTTCTGATTTGTCCCACAATGGTATCTGAAGAAATGATGAATAACCTGAATTTTGAACCAGACCCTTAAAGTTGTTTTGACTGTTTGTTGGTTCTTGCAGATTTCCAGCTGAGATAAACTAGTCTGTTAATAATTAGAGTGTTAAGTTTCCCTTGTCACCTTACTGTGGCGCATTTTTGTATCATTTACTTTTGCAAGGTTATTGAGTTGCTTTACAGAAGAGGTCTTTTTTACGTAGACAAACACACACTCTGAGGAATTGGCTTTCCACTTCTGCCAGTAATGTTAATTAAACTATTCACTGTGAATCATTAGCTAATGAGTCTATGGGTAGTTGACCCTAAATGGAAAGTAGAGCATTAGAGAACTTTGAAAAGTTCTCATTTCTTGCCGGAGTGGTGCACGCTGGCACTGCAGTGTGCTAACATCTGCTCTCCTCCCTCCATCAGCAGGCTGTGTGTGATACAGAAATAACACAAGTGCCACGCATCTTCACTGATTTGTAGGGGGTTTTTTATTTTCCTTTTTAGAGGGTGCAGAAATAATCTTCAGCTGGCATCAGAGTAATACCTCCTGTTCTAGCTTTTCAGCACTAGACTAGACACTCTTGCATGTAGTTGTTGAGCATGGGAGTTTAGATATAAATGGCTCTGTAAATTAGTGATTCAGAGTAATATTTGATAATATTATTCTTTACCTTCTTTTATTTGCTGGAGCTAATTCCTCATTCCTTTTGAAATCTGCTGCAGAGATTCTCTTCAGCTGGAGAGCTCTGCAGGGTATATTCCTGCTGTTGTTCCTCTTGATGATATTTGTCTGTTTCAAGAGCGTCTTCCAGTAAATGTTCGGAGCAAATGCAAACCCTGAAAACTGTTTTATTGCTTTTCTCCCACAGTTGCATATCAGTGTTGTTTTGAAAATTGCTACATAGGGTTTTTAAAAAGTGTATTTCTTGTCTTCTGCTAGCTCTTACTGTGTATGGCAAGAACTGAAACATGAGACTTCTATTTCTCTTTGACCATTTCTCTGTAGCAGGAGAAGTTGATACGTCACCACTTGAGTTTGCAGGATTCCCTCTGTTACTGATCCACATCTTAATAGGCTGGAGGCCTCTGATAAAAGAACAGCATCAACTTTTACATTTCTGATTTCAGGAACCCTGCTGGTTATACAGAAACCTGAGGATGAGTTTTGGCTTTGGCTGTGAACTGCAAATGCTGTGTCTGCAGTGGGAGGAGAAATGGAAGCTTTGAGTTTGGATTCAGATTTGGTTTTGGTGAAATAGCTTGAAATGCTAACGACCTTTGCAGAACAACCTCTGCTTTTGTGTGCCTGGGTTCCTCAAGTGCGTGGGAAACAGCCACGTAATGGACTTTCTTCTCAGCCTACGTTTCTTGCTCACTGACTTTAAAAAAGCAAAACGAAAAAAAGATTATAAAATGTGCAGCTTGCTGGAGTGGGTTAGAAATGTGCTGCTAGTGCGTTGCATAAGGAATATTTAGTTTCCTAGCGATTTCAAGGCTCTGCAAGTAATATTCCCCCCCCCGAACTGCTTGGGAAGGAGACAAGGAGAGCTGCAATTACAGATGGAGATCTCAAATCCAAGGTCATACAGAGAGTAAATTCTGAACAGAGAAGAAAGGACGGTGGAGGTCTGTTTCAGAACTCGAGTCACTAATGGAGTTTCATTATTTTCCTTGCAGTTTTAGTGCTGGACAATTACAGGTCCTCTTGTGGCCTGTGAATGCGGTATCAAAAGTTTTGTTTGCTGGGGATTCTGAAGGTCCTCCAGTTTGACCTCCTGCTTGTTGTACAGTTGTTCTTGCCTGAATAGGGTCAGCCATGGCTTTTTCTAGCTCCTGTCTTGAGACTTAAGAAGGATGGCAGCTCTGCAGCCTCTCTGTATAACCCGTTCAGTGTTGCACTGCCCTCCTGGGGAAGACCTTCCGGTGTCTGCTGTAGGACAATAGATGCTAGACCCTTTCCCCTCATTCCCTAAGGCCCAGATGTTTATTCTTAAATGAAATGAGATGCTGTTAAGGAGGTGCAGTTTTGTCTGATACCACCTAATGTTTCTGATTTAACTGGAAAAGCTTTTGAAAGGTGAGCTGATCTTAAGATCTTGAACTGGACCTTGAGGGAAGGAACACAAAAGAATAGTCTGCAGCTTATGCTCTTTTGCCTACACTTGCAGGAATGAAAATGTGAAACTTGGCAGATCCCTTTTGACTAACTGAAAGTTCTCCTCAGGACTGTGGTGAGCTTGCTTTTTGCTCCCAGTCAAAATTCTGAGGTTTGTCTTTCATTTGCTCAGGTGCTGACACTGATTCATTAATTCTCTGTGGCTTTGTTGATACTTTCGAGACATTGTCAAACAATGAAGAAAGTGGACTTTAGGGTTACTTGTATGTAAAATTGTCAAAAGGATTTGGTAGAGGTAGGTGTACGAATTTGGAACATTAGAAGCACTAAAACCATTAAATCTCTGTAGCATGCTCAGGATGACTAGGTGATGTTGATGGGTTTTTGTTTTCTTGGAAAACACTTTATTACATGGCATTTTTAATGTATGATAATTTTCTTTCTTTTACTGAAGGGACAATGGAGACCGATCCAGGCACCGAGCTCCCCGGAATGCCCGTATGTCTGCACCATCGCTAGGGCGCTTTGTCCCGAGGTAAGGCACCTACATGTAATAGGGTGTGGAAATTCTGGAGGTACCAGTTGCGGTACAGCTCTCTGGTGCTTGCAGATGGATTCTTTTTCTTCTGAGGGGCTTCTTTGTCCTTGGTTTTCAATTTCTGGGACTTCTGAGATGTCATGTTAGTATGAGCAGCTCATTCTGTGTCGTTTGGAGGACAGCATGGCCTTAGTGCTTCATACTTGCAGGTTGGGGCCATGGTGTGAAGGCAGAATAAGAGAAGGGAAGAATCTGATCGGGGATTCTCACCACACTGTGCTGCTTTGAGATTAGGAAGCTATTGTGGGAGGTAGAAGATTTGGTTAATGCTGATCTTTGCAGCCACATTGATCAGAGAAGGATCTAATCTGTAATTTGTTTTTGTCTGAAGCAGTGACGAGGTTGGCTAAGCAGAGGATTCCAGCCTTCCCTCCACTATAGTCTGCTGGAATGTAGTCATATTTCCTCAAAGTAATTGCGGTTGCTCTCCAGGGCTGCGTACAGTGGGATGTCTTTCTCCATGTAAGCTTACTCTCTTTGTTTTGCAGACGCTTTTTGCTGCCAGAGTACTTGCCTTATGCTGGGATTTTCCATGAACGGGGACAGCCTGGCTTGGCCACCCATTCCTCTGTCAACAGGGTTTTGGCAGGTAATGAAATTTTCTTCTTTGCAGTAGTCATGTGTATTAGTGGTGTTTTTTTCATGAATCTGAGCAGAGGAAGATTTATAAGGAAAAGTAATGCCAACTTTTGAGGTTCTGTTTAAGTCGTCTGAAGCAGGAGAAATGATTGTTGGAGCGATGTGATGAGCTGTCATTCAAGTGCTTGAGCATTGCAGATTCCATACTTCAAATATGTGTATGGGAGTGTCTGCGTGAACTGGGGAGGGGTGCTGTTAACAATTCTCCCTTTATTTAACTTCTTCCCCTATTTCTACATGTCTTTTAAAAAAAAAAAAACTGACAGACTAATGATCAGCTTGCTGCAGGTCCTTCTAATTGAATTACAGGGTGCCTTGTTCATGTTCCGGCTAGGAAAATGCACACAAGGCAATGTGGGATTCAATTAAGATCTTAATAAGTGCATAGTAAAAAACTTAGCTGCCACCATGTACAGCACACAGGCATTTGGGAGCCTTACAGGGCAAGTGGAGGTGGGAAGGGAGGTGGGGTGAAGAGGAGGAGTATGGCAGTCTGGCAGTTCATGAATGAGATGGTTATAGATGACACATATCTTGAGTGTGAGTTTTTTTGGCTGGGTCTGAGTTGCTCTGTAATTAACCCCAGTATGGGGGAGTGATTTTGGAGCCTGGGGGAGAACAAGAGATGATGTGTGGACAGGTAGGTTGGGATGTGGTTCTCTTCCTTCCTGTAGATAATCACAGGACCCCCACTGAAAGGAGTGTTGAAAAGTTTTGCAAGAGGCTGTATGACCCTTTTCCTTATCCTGAGTCACAATCAACTATGCCTCAGTAATTTTTGATGGGATTTTTCTAACTGTTCTTAAGAGAATTCATTGGAGTTTTCCCAACCATTTTGGGGTGGAACTGTTGCTGGTTTTGCGTGGTTGATTTAGTATGACCGTGGTCTTGCCTTTGATAATAGATTTTGGATATTTTCCAGACTTTTGTCTCTCTGGACATGTTGGTTTGAGCGCATTGTTCCTAGACCTTGCTGTTGTAGTAACAGTAAGAGCTCAGCCTAAGTCTAGCCTCCAAAGCACCTCTGGGTTTTTTTCTTAGGAGGCAGTGAAGATAGCCTGTAGTTTTAGCTGATGCATGTACCTTCCTATGGTTGCTGGCTGTGTGGGCTTTGGCTGTTGGCACATGGAAACAGCACGCTGGAGAATAATTACTTGCTGCCAGGCAACACTGCAGAACTCTTGCGTGGCCCTGCTTTGCTGCAGACACCTGCCTTCAACCCTTCTCTAGGCCTCTTTGCAGTTTGCCTATTCCTTGGTGGCTGGGAAATAGCCAGGTGTTTTCATCTCTCACTTTCTGGGGAATTTGAACGCCAAAACACAAGTGCTTGCTGAATAACAAAAGAGAGCAAAGGTTGTAATCATGGGAGTTTCAAAAAGCAAGATCAATCTTTCTGTGTAACATTGTGCTGAGCCCATTTAAGGCTGGGTTTGTTGTTGTGGTACCTCACACTGGAGTGGCTGGGACTTCACAGTAAAGGCATTTATTGGCTTAAATATAAAATTAATTGTTCCAATGCAACAACTGGTTGTGTTTTGTTGTTTTAATATTTTGTTTGTTTTACCTATGCTTTTGATTTTCAAAATGTCTTTTTTACATTTGTGCTGAAAAACTTGTTCATGCATTGCAGAAACCAGCAGAGTTGAAATTGTAAATATTAGGAGGAAGCATGAAAGGCAAGAACTAGAAAATGATGTTGCAATTGTGGAATAGGCAGAGAATTTCTTGTCCTTGTTATGTTAGTCAGCAGCATTGTCATTTTCAGCATTATACTTCAGAGCCATTGGAAGTTACAGTGCTGATAGCATGTTTTTCTTTTTACTTAGCCTGTGCCAAATTTTGTAGTAGTTCTTTCTTCAGTATCATGGTGGAAAAACCTCTGCTTGGGCTCAAAAATACTTTAACCCTATCCTGGTATTTACAGGTGAGGTTGCTAGCAATAGCTGAAGAAAAAAAATCATTTCTTTTCCTATTAACATAGGCTAATCTAAGCTTGAATGCCTTAAATTGCTTCATCCTACCACGTATCCAGACTGTCATTTCTGAATTATGTTTAAATGCAAAAATGCCAAATGTATTTCTTATGTAACCTCTACAGCATTTGAGAAGACATAGGAAAAAGCCCTGTGTTCTAACCTGACAGCTTTCTAAAAACTGGCAGTAGACTTTTGTGGTCCAATATGAGTGAGAGCTGCTGTTTGGGAAATTACAGCCAATTGCACTTCTCCTGTCCCCTGCTCCACTTACTGCTGTATGCTGAGAGGAAATCAAAGCAGCAGATGGAGATCTTAGTGTGTGAATTACTGTGGTGTGCTGACTAAATTTCTTAATGTCAAAGCTCTTGCTGTCAGGTTCTGTCCACGTTTACTTTCAGCTCTCTACTTTATATGAACAGCTTTCTGTTGTTTAAGTGTCACTCTCATGCAACTGTTACACAGACAATAGCTCCACACTAGGGAAGACTGCCTTGTGAATAAATTCTTAAAGCAGTCTGGTTTAATGAACCGCTAAAAATTACAGGTTATCTAAGCAGACAGGCTAATCCAGCAACACAGTAGGTTGGGGAGAAAGACTGACATGCCAAGCAGGGTTTAGGTCAGGATTAGAGTCCTTTGTACTAGTCAGGGGACTGGTGGCCATCTCTGTGCCAAAGCACTTCCAGGCAAAGCATAGGAAAGGTGGCAACAGATGGATAGAGTAGGTGGGAGCTCAAGGGGAGAACTAAGCGATACTAGTCAACATGACAGACAGAGATATCTCCATGCCAGCAGCCTAATTTGCATGTAGCACTGGAACAACAATGCCCCCCAGTAGCACCTTCCTGCCTACCTCCTATCTACTGGTGGAGTTTAGATCTATCAGCTGATATGACGCGCTGCATCACTGTGCTTTTTGGCACCAAGTAAAACACCATGTGAAAATACATTACATCAACATTGTTATAGCGTTCAAACTTGTAATCACACCAAAAAGTGTTGGTAGTTTGACAAGTTATATTTTCCTATAAAGTCTATGTTGATTGGCAGTAATTACACTGTCCTCCTTTAATCCTTTATTAACTGAGTCTTATATCAGCTTTTTCATTATTTTGTCTGGAATCAATGTCAGGTTGACAAGACTGACAGTCTCATCCTATTTCAACCTTTTAAAATACTGGTATAACACTAGCATATTTTTCAGCTTTCCATGTTCCCCTTTATTTCAAGACTCATAAAAAAATCTGAGAGTTCATTTGGCAGCTCTTTCAAGGCTCTTGATAGTGTGGGCTGTAAGCCACTGTCTGCACTCTCCTCTCCTTGGTGAACTGCTCTAAGGGATGGGATTGTGGCCTTCAAGGAAACATCCATACAGTGAAAGCTAGTTGAAGTGGTTGTTTGCTAAAGTGATGATGAAAACAGTAAATACATTTTGGCTTCTCACTTCTTAGGACTGACTGATTGCATGTGGTAATACAGGTGGGATATTGCATCTCGGGGCCATTTCAGTCTTTTAGTGTACTGGGTTCTCTGCCATTTGCAGGCCAACAGAGTGAGGCTTTGGGTTTGGTTTGGTTTTGGTTTTTTTAATGTATTTTATTTCCCTGTGCTTACCAGGAGGTGCTAAAGATGCGCTCTATGGGATGAGGTTGTGCCTTTTATAAAGGGAGTTAGTACTGCTGTAAAGCTCAGCAGTGTTAGCCTGTCCAAAGAACACAGTTCAGTAGTGTATTTACCACCTCTTGCTGCTTTTTAAAAATGTTTCTTTCAGCTGAATATTTCTGCCCACTGTTTTGTTTGGGGATTTTTGTGTGTTTGTTTCTTTGGTTGATTTTTTTGTTGGTCTTTTTGTTGTTGGGTTGGTTTTGTTCTTTGTAATAAATTATCTTTTTGTCCTAAATCACATGGTGAGTAGGACACTACTAAGTAATTTGATGGCCAAATTCTGGGTGTTTTTTGCATCTGATAACACAGACTAAGATATACATTTTAACATATTTTTAAAAATCAGTAAGTAGATTAAAAAAAAAAGGTTCACATCATTGCCACAGAAGTGCTTGTGACCTCTTGTTCACCTCTGTGAACTTTTGCTTCAGGCCTTATAAGTAATTGACTGCTTTGGGATGGACAGACACATGCTAATGGTATAGTGAAACAAAGAAGGCTTTAGTTTCAGTTCAGTGGAAGCTTGGGAGGAGGAAGAGAATCAGTGTTTGCCGAGGAACTTCGTAGGAGGTTTTAAAAATTGACACAGATGCTATTTTGTTGACATTTGTTGCTCATTAGGAGACCTGCAGGTGAAAGCTTATGGTAGAGTTACCGAGCTTTGTGGAATGCTTCCATCTCACCTCTATTTTAATAGGCTTCTGTTCAGTTATGTGTATCTCAACACACATTTTTCCTTGCATGGTCACAGGCTGTGTTTGTCTGTTCTGGCTTTACCAGCAGACTTTATCTGTTTAAATGCAATCCCACATAGTTGCCCTGAGCTTTTCACCTCATCGGGAGACCCAGACTCAGCAGGGCTTAAGGGTTGAGTGATAGAACACTCTACATTTACAGTTTCTGAGTGATTTCATTGTTATCTTAGAGTAATAGTTTCAGACCAGATACTGAGCACTTACATGTAGTCGAAGAATAAGCTTGATGTTACAGATTTTTTCTGTAGCCCACACCTAATCAGACTGCCTAATCTCTTCTACAAGAGCAATAATGGTTCATCTTTGGCTATCTCTGCTGGAGTTGCCAAAGCAAGCCATCTGTAGCCTTGTTACACTGGGGTACTGCTGAGGCTATTGATGAAGCTAAGAATCGGTTGATCCCTTTAATGTGGATTAGGATTTCGAAGTATAATGTTCAGCAGTTGTATTTGCAAAATAACCTAAGCTATCTCATTCTTTACAGCTTGACTCCCTGGGAGAATTCCAAGTCCTGTGTCTTCAAGGGAATTTCTGTACTTCAGCCAGCAACTGCTAACACACTGTTGTTAGAGCATAGGAAGTTTCATCAGGATGAAAGTTAGCTAAGATGATGGATAAATGTTGTCATCCTTCTGGGACACGATGATTTATTTGAGCATGAGATATTTCTATTAAGAATTAGGGTAATGGTCTCTCACTAGCTAAGTGCCTCCTGGTGCATGTTCTCAATCCCTTCCTGATCACTCTAGCTGTTTTTAGGGTTAATGTTCACATACAAGTGAGTGGCTCTAACCTAAAGCCAGTTAAAGTGGCTATCAATGAGCCTGTGATACATGCAGTTGGACAGAGCACTGGTTGCTGTTGTGACTAGAGTTAGCCCAGTAACCTTTCATTTCTGCTCTAATGATGAAAGTGATCATGATAAGGGTCTTCTTTGGTTGCCTTCAAAACCATATTTGCAGGTAGATCTCCAGTTCCTCTGGCATTTTCAGACATGATTGCCTTCTGTCAAGTCTTCTTGACTTAATCCTGTTCTGTCATGTATGGTGTTAGTGTGCTAATTCTGTTCTGAGAAGCTCCCATCCTTCAGATATGCATGCAGTGATGCACAGCTGTACAGGGTAGGACAAAGATGACTTGAGAGCTTCAGAAAGCCAACAGAAGTTGATGGGAAAACACACTGCAGTTGTCTCTGATTTACCCTGTACTCTGACATTTTTCTCAGTAGGTATGTATTTTCTGTACAGCTACCTGATATTTGATTTGATTTCTGCCTTTTCACCCATGACAAGTATGTGAATTAGTATCCAGATCTAATCCTGCTTTTGGCTGTAACAGTTCTGTAAAATAATAGAATCAATGAACATAGCCATGTGACTTTCTATGCTGTGTGTTTCTGTTATAAGTCTGTTTGGTACTGCTAACTGTGGAAAGATGTGAACCTTTGAATAAAACTATTTTTTGTGGTGTTTCTGTGATCTACGTCAGTGGGCACTGAATGACATAAGAGGCTTAAAATATACCTCAGATTCTTTTGTGACTTGAGAGCTGTAGATATGTTACCTTCATCACAAACTTTGAGAACAGTTCATAATTTCTGTGAAAGTGCAGTCTTCCATGCAGAAATGTAAGGAAAAAGAGGCTGTACTGCTGAATTGCAAATGCTCAAATGCATTACAGGAGGGAGTGGTGGAAAGTATCCCCTTATGGGACTGGTAAGAGGTATCCTCAGAGTTGTTGATTTCCTCAACATGGTACTTAAGTTTCTGAAGACAGTAGGATTTTGGAAGTGTGGAGCGGACTTTGTGTGACATCCTCCTGTGTAAGTGTTCACTTACTGCTTCATGTGTTCCAATAATGCACTTGCAGCCCATGAGCTTATGAAGGTTAGGTGCCGTACTTAAGCTCTTATTTGCCTTTTTCTCTCTCTAGCTGCTGGTTTCTTAGAGCAGCTTTCAGCTATGGAAGTTTCTAATGTTACTACTCAATCCCAGTGGAGTATCTCATAAATAAAATATTCTGGTAGTTTGGTCTCACAGGTGCAGAGTAAAGTCATATACTGTGAGTTAGCTTTTTTATAGTATTAGATCCGTTGTTGAATTCCACAGCTGCGGCTACAGGGTTATACTGCATCATGATTGTGCTCAGAAGGTGAACTTCTTAGCACACATTCTTCAAATGAAATCCCTCTCCTGGAAGGTAGAAGTCAGTTTGTTAATGCTTAAAAAAACAAGCTTAGAAAACATCTCATAATACACAACTTTTTGTGGTGACGCTATGATCAAATAGCTGATCCACAGATGCTACATTTGTCCTAGCAGGTTCATTTTTATAGTACCTTAGTAATTTTTCTGTGTATTGCAAGACAGCAGTGAGTTTATTTTTTCCGGCTCTGTGCTTTAATTGGCAATCCAGCTGCATCTTTTCTGGTACTGCAGTCTACATTATCCTGTATCATTGTACCTTGGCACAATGAAGGCTTATAGGTAGTTGATGCAATTAGTATTGTAAGGACCCACTGGCAGTCTGTTCTGAAGTACTAGTCCTGTGCAAAGTCCCCCACAGAAGTTCCTAAATTGGTGGCATGGATTTTGATGCAGATAAATGCTCCTCTGAGATAAAGGAGGTTTTAGTTCTGTCTATCTAGATGTCTCCTGGAAGTGAAGAATAGGTAGCATTAAGAGAAAGCCATTAACATACCCATTTGTGTGATGGAAGAGGTTTTGTGTGTTGTTTCCAGTTAGCCTTTCCCTCACATCCTAAATATCAAATTCTGCAGTGAGAGTCTGAGTGGTTACTCATCCTTATTTTGATGTCTGCTCCTGCTGTACACTGTCATATATAAAAAGCATAAACAACCAGAAAGCATCAGGGTACTTTCTGTGCTGCAGTGGAATAACTTTAATCTGGCTGTCTGCTTACAGTGCTCTGCTTGCTTATGTCTCTGTTGACTTGCATCTTCCACTTAGCAACAGAGGTGCTCTGTGGGCACAAACACTTCTCTGTTTACATCTATGAACAGGTGCAGTTTGAATTCTTTGGTTGGGACATTAAGAGTGCAATGCACTAGAGATTGTAGGGTGGATGGAATGAACTTGCATCAGAACCCTTGTAAGATGCTATCCCCTATTCGATTCCAGAGGCTAGAGTACTCTCAAGGCTTGAGTGACTCCAAACCCAGCTTAATTTCTGGAATAAATGTTGTATATCAATGTTTATATGAAAAGACCTCCTCTTCACACCTAAGAGCTGGAGATTTTCAGTGAGTCTCTTAAACCTTGCACAATAAAGGTGAGCTGAAGAGTCAAAATCATGCTATGACCACTTTAAAGCCTGCTATTGCTCAGTCCTTTTTGTTCTTGTCTTTCCTTTAAGCTTTTGTAAATCAAGCCATAGTTCATCATAATCTGCTGAGTCTGGGAATGTGTTAATTGAGAGGGATGGGAGTCAACTGGAAATAAGCTATGTGCACTATGGGGAGTATTTACACTAATTTTTGGGGCCTTTGACTTGGGAGGCTAAGCTTTCTGTATAGTTAGCAGAGTAAAAAAAAAGCTTCTGCTCTTATTCACCACCTGAAATAAGGTTAAGAGGTGCTCTGAATCTTCTGTGGAGCTGCCAGTGTATTTAACACTGATTATACAGGAAGCTTCAGAAGAGTGCTTCTGTGGATACCTTAGATGCATTAGACAGAGCTAGCCTTAGGCTAGATCCTGCTCTGATGGCTGAGTGCAGAAAGGATGATATCTAGAAGAGATCTTCATTCATCACTTGGATGATGGGTGAAAGTGCACCCACTGCAAAACTGGAAGAGGTAACTGATGAATCAGAAAGTTATGCTGCTATTCAAAGGGACTCTCATAGACTGGGAAAGGAACCAACAAGTCTCATTAAGTTTAGTGAAGAGAGATGCCGAGTCCTGCACCTGGGGAGGAATGACCTCATTCACAGTACAGGCTGTGGACCTACTGTCTGGAAAGCAGCTTTGCAGTAAATGACTTGGGGGTTCTGTGGACAGCAAGTTGAGCATGAGCCAGAAGATGTGCCCTTGCAGAAAATAAGGCCAACAGTATACTGTGTTGAATTAGGAAGGGCACTACCAGCAGACTGAGGGACCTGATCCTTCTATTCAGGCCTGGTAAGACCACATTTGCAGTGCATTGTCCAGTTCTGAACCCCCAGAGCAAGAAAGGCATGGGCATATAGCAGTAAGTGCAGTGAAGGGCCACAAAGGTGAGTAGAGGTTTAGAGATGGACTTGAGAGTAGAGATTTAGATGAACTCAACCTGTAACTCTTCAGCCTGGAGAAGAGAGGCCTCAGACTAGATCTTGTCAATGTGTATAAGGGAATAAAGAGAAGAGAGACAGGCTCTTTTCAGGGATGCCTAGTGAAAGAGCAGAAGGCAATGGACACAAATTGAAATTCCATTTGAACTTAAGAAAATGTTTTCTTATTGTGAGAGTGCTGGAACAGTTTGCCTGAGAAGGTTGTGGAGTTTGTTTTTAGAGATATCCAGGTTTGACTGGAGATAGTCCCCAGTAAGCTGCCATAATTCACCCCACTCTGATCAGGGAATGGTCTAGAGCATCTCAGACGTCTTTTCTACTCCAAATCTTCAGTGATTCTCTGACTTGACTGAGTGCACAGGAGCAGTGAAATGATGTTGGGATTCAATGTAGGTGAGAATAGAGTTTGTTCTGGTTGCGTTAAAGACTGTATTTTAGGAGTAGGTACTGCTGCTTCTGGTTGCACATTTTGGGGTGGTCTGCATATCCTATTATAAAACCTTGTAATGGCTGTTACTGCAGAGGACTTCTGGCTCTTTTAAGGTATGTTTGAGAGAGCAGATGCTACTGGAGAGTGCTTTGTTGCTAATTTTCCATGAGTATATATTTATTTTGTGCCCATAGTCTCATTTTCGGTTCCCTTTGGTAAATGAAAGCTGAAAACCCCTCAATTGCCTGCTTATGTAGCATAAGTGTCCATAGAAAGACTTGTTCTTAAATCAGTGGCTGTACATTGTGAGTATAATTTGCAATTTATATTTGCAAGTGAGATTAGAATGAGCACAACTCTTCTGGTCAGTGAGTGCAGGCCACTTCATTTTAGAGGATATGCTTGATGAGGTCTGAGGTGTCAGGGGATTTTTGACTAGTATCTGGAAGTGCAACTGCACAGAGATTAGCAGTAGTTGGAAAGATCTGCATTTACTCACAGTGTGCCAGATGCGGTCTGTGACTGGCTGCATTTCAGGAGTTGTGGAGATGTTTGCTGTAAGTTGCCCTTGGTTATGCTGCCCCATGAGAGAAGTTGTTAGAGCAATGTGATTGTCCTCCCCATGAGAAAAGTGTATTAAAGGGTTAAAAGGGCTCAACTACACAGCCTTCGAGTGCTAACTACACTTGTGTATCTGCAGAAGAGATGATGGTGCAATTGCAGGGTGGTTGTTACCAGCACTTAGCAGGCTTTCTTATGTATTTGTGGAAGATTCTTCAATTGGAAACAGAGTGGTATTCAAAGCCCTGAATTAAACTGAAACAGGGAAGATTTTGGACAGTTAAAGCAGTTTTATGGAATGACTCTAGGCCAGAGGCAAGATGTATTTTAAACAAGCCAGCTGTTAAGGACTCTTAAGAGCCAAGACTTTATGTTACAGTCTATTACTATATCAATAGATGTTGGCCTTTCAAAGAACCAAGTGTTTGGGGTCTGGGTTCGATCCACTTTTGTTTGTAGATAGTAAAATATGCAGTGGGACAGTGGCCATCCGGATCTGCTTACTTGGAGGGCTGATCTTTCCTGATCTTTCCTGCAGTAGCTTTATTCCCAGTGGTGATCCAAGCAATGGCGCTGTTGTGGCTAAGTGAATATTATTACAGCCCTGAGTGAGATGAGATACCTTGGGACAAATAATGTATATCCCATTTGCGATTTGTCAAAGGCTTCTTTTGGGCAATGTAGTGACTCTGAAAATGACTTTGGGGAGCTGCCAGTGAACCAAGGGAATTCTTGTCGTGATGGCGGAAGTCTTAAGATCTTATGTAGGCAGGCAACATCAGGGAGTATGAAACTGCTCTTATTTTTTATACGGCCTTATTGATACCATTCCAGATGATGTTCAAATGCATGTGCAGCTCTTTGTGCCTACACTTTAGGACTCAAAATAGCTGAAGGAAGAACCACCTGAGGAAAACTTGTGCTATGGAATGGCATAAGTTTAATGTACTTAGTTAATCAAAGAAGTAGCAGGTAGTTGTTGTTACTTGATTGGTCTAGATATATCTGTGGGGGAAAGACTTCTGATACAGCACCCATAGAAAGATGCAGAACCTGATGTCAGACCAACTTAGACTGGAAAGAAACTACAGATACTTGAGTGGTGGTGTTAGGTTTTTTTTTATTTCTTGAAGGTCTGCTATATAAAGTTCACCATTTACTTTGTGGTAGCTGATTGCTGAACAGGTGTTTTTTCCAGTACATGGAGTGTTTAAAATGGCAAAATTGTTGCCTGGTCTCAAGGGGAAATTTGTGTTCATAGTACTGGCCTCGAAGTTCCTGGTATATGTACAGGAGTCTTCATAGGGTGTCTGCAGTGGTCCCAGTGCAGGAGAGGCTTTACTCGCCGTTTGCACAATGTGACAAGCTGTTGTCTGTTCCAGTGCCGCATGATGGGAGCAAGCACCGAATCTGAGAAAGCTTGTATTAATGTATTTGCTGATACAAACTGTCCCAATAAGCCTTTCTTTGTACTGGTGGCTGGGAAGCTAAAGCTGCCTTTGAGATTCAGAAAGGCATTGGAGAGAGATGATCATATTCTTAAAAGTGAAGGGTGCAGGCTGATTCCTTTTGTGTGCATTGTTAAAGTGATGAATTTCTAGATATCATTATAGCAGAAGGGGTAAGGCTTTGCAGAAGTGCTCATCTTTTTGTGGGCGGTGAGGGCCCCTTGGGGACCTGTCTCTTTGTGGGTGGTAAAGCTCACTTAGGCATAGAAGTATTTTCCCACAGCTTGCTGCCTCCCTTTGAAAGGGAGAAAAAAATAATTAAAAAATTACCTGTGCTCCGGAGCACAGAGTGGAGGCAAGGACCAGTGCGATCTGCTGTGCAGAGGGGTGGGAATTCTCAGTGGCCTGCCCCATTTGGCTCTCATCTTTGAAGCGATTAGTCATGATTTTTGCTTACATGTTTTATATGGAGGGAAAAAAACCCACCAGCACAAGGCAAACCCTGAGCCAGATTTGCTATGCCCAATATAGAATATATTCCTAGACATTTTTGTAGCCACCCTGGCACAAAGATGGAGGAAGCTCTTGCTATGGCAACACAGTTGTATGTTGTATAAGAGATCTGAAAAGAATGCTGTATGGTGATTTCTGTGTCCCTTTCACAGGTAGAGAGGATTGTACCTTCTTTATAATTGAGCATTAATGTATCAATCTGTTATCACTTACTGTATCAAAATCAAATGTTGTGTTAGCTATTCCTGCAGTGGTAGTTTTCCCTCCACATAGTATTGTTACCTCTGCTGGTGCTGTTGATTTTATTCTTCTGGCCTGTTAGTTTTCCATGATTGAGGGGGAATTTATATGGTGAGGTATTGCAAATCGTGACAACTTGCCTGCCTCTCAAAGTTACTTTTCACTTCTGGGTTTACCTTAGCTGTGTGTTTTACTTTAACATGAGCCACGCGGAGAAGTTACCCTCTCTTTGTGGCAGCTGGAGGAGTTTTAGAACATGCCCTTGTCAAGGGCAGAGCCTAGGGAAATAAATTTAGGCTGTAGACTTTTCCCAAAATGTGAAGGGTGGATTTATCAGTGGTTTGGGGTTGTTAAAAATGTGGAAGGTGTTAAGTGTCTTGCTTCAGACAGGGAAATTCTTGAAGAAAACTGAGCAGAGAAGCGAAATGGTGTTTGTATAATAGGAAATACCAGCCCTAGCAGCATGAGAGCACTAGATAAACTCATACCAGCTTTTTAACTTGTTACTTCAGAACTCAGTGAAAAGTAAATGCAGGCAGCGGGAGACTTTTTACACTAAAAAATAATAAACAGGATGCAAAGCTGGGGGCATACCTCATACATGTCTCCCTCCATGCCCTGTTTGTTGTTTTTTTTTTAAATTAGTGTACCAACCACCTCTGGAATGGGGCTGAAGAGGGAAGGGTCTCCAGTGTCTGCAGGAGCTCAGAGCTGGTTTTGAACTAAGCAGGAGCTGCAAGTCAGTGCTACTTAAGGAAGCTGTATTTTGCTTTCTTGAGCAGTAGTTGATGCACTCTCTGGTTGAGCTCAGTGTGGGCTGTAATCCAGAAGCCCTGGTAGGCAGGAATTATGTTTCTGAGAGTTCAAAATCAGCGGGAGCTGTGAGCCAGCCTCTTCAAATATAATTGCTCTGGGCTCTGAGGTCCTGCTGAGCTCCCTGATAGTCTGGCTTCTCAGTTGCACTCTTGCTGATCTGGGGACCAAGTTCACATCTCTTCCCCTTGCTTCAAGCACTGTCTGAAAGTATGTACAATTTCAGCTGTATCAAGCCGCTTCAACCCATCAGTTTTTGCAGCAACAGGTGGGAAGAAGTACCTAGGTGTGGCTTATGACCGGTTAGATAACTTCAGGGCTGGCAGCAGAGATCAGTGTGCATGAAGCTCTGGTGATGGTCATAATTGCTTGTTTGTCTCTTTC
>WBMV01001924.1:343-84999 GCA_013396655.1 Campylorhamphus procurvoides | reverse complement strand
GGGAGGGGCGGTTAGGGTAGTAATGGTAGGTTTGACAGTCATTCACTTAAGGCAAGGGAGGAGTAATCGAAGAATCAAAAGTGTTACCACCTTTTCTAAGAAAGAAATCATGATGAAGGTTTGACTAGTAGTTCTGAGGTTTGACCAGAAAGGGGGTCTCACTAGAAGTAGAGCAGCTTTAGTAGTAGTTGAGAGACAGAAGGTATGCTGGAGGGGAAAAAGAAAAGTGACTGCCAGGAGTTCATATGGTACAGTTTGAGAGCTAGAGATGAAAAGGACATATGGGGTTAGACATCAAAACTGTGATCCAGAGTCTCTGGGAAATTTAGAGGTACGAGAAGTTAATGCATATTTGTATTGTGAGAGGGAGGAGGATACAAATGTTTACTGACAAATGTCAAGGGATAGAAACTGACACGATAAAATCATAGAGGCAGGTGGAGTGCTTACAAGGGTGGGGAACAGGCTTGTATACATGATGGGAGGAACTGCAGAAGGGGAAGGGAAGGTTGAAATGATAGAGGAAGTAATGTTGCTTGGTAATTTTCTTACAAGCAGCTGAGATTGTGTGCAGAGACAAATGGAGGCTGGAGGAGGGGAGGGTTTGAGGAATGAGTCAAAGGTGGTGATGAGGCAGCTGGGAGTGCAGGCGTGGGTTTCAGTTAAGCTGGAGAAACACTTTGTCTCCTTTAAAACAATTGTTCATATTAGCATTCATGGTGTGGGCATGCATGCACCCATCCATGTGATGTCTCCTGGTGTGCTGCACACACAAGTTGTTTGAGAATCTTGTCTTTTGGCTCCTGATGGACCAGCCCAGTCAGATCTCAGTCTTCTCTGAGATGCTATAAGAGAAAAGTTTAGTGGAAGAAATTGGTCCGGTAACAGTCTTCATTAGAGTTGTCTTGCAATAGATGATGGAATGGATACTGATATCGGAGATGGGTCAGGTTCAAAATCTCATGGGGAGCATGACTGAGGGAGGGAGGCAAATACCCAACACATACATATTCACCGCCACACCCCATTATGAGGACACTGAAAAGCATAAAGGAAATTCAAAACTACTTTGCCAGAGTGGAAGGGAAAGAAGACACAGAAAAAAGGAATTTGAGAGGAGACAAATAACTAACACTGCTTACAGACTGGAAATCCTAGCAAGATGAAATGAGAGAGAAGGGCTGATGGTAAACAGGGGAAGATATTAAGTTATGATGGGGAGGGATTCAATAACAAAATTTAGAGAAAGAGCTCATAGGCCGCATGGAATGAGCAGATTTGCAAAGATTTTGAAAGGTAAAGTGAGAAAGCATTTCACTGAGGACTTTTTTGAATTCTGTATCTGGAAGGTATGGAAGTGGTGCAAGAAGGAGAGTATGCTTCTATTTTTATCTGGCCCAGCTTGGCCGATGAGATTCCGTGGAAGAACCCTCATTTGTAGGGGCATGCATGTCTGTTGACACAAGAAACAGGGAAATCTGAAGGCAAAGTCCTGTCATAACCTCTCTGCTTGCAAAGAAACTAGCTGTAATTGGATGTCAGGCTGCCCCCTCCTGTGATTTTTAGTGAGCTACTGCCAAATTTCTGTTGTCCTATAACTTGTGAGGCCTAGTAAAATTGTCATTTGGGACTGTAATTTTACACTGAATCCTAAGACAGAGAGGCTGGCCTGGACTGCTCATCATCTGCTAGAATGTACCACTGCTGGTTCTTTGATCTGGGAGGAGTTGGACCTCTGCCTCTGCTGCTGTGACGATGAGATTTTGGAACCTTCCACCACAGTTTCTTTTTAGTTTGTGACCGCCTACCTCCAGTAAAGCATGGGTGCTCCAAGTCTTGGTTGTGTATAATTTAAAATTTTACCATAAACCAGTAAATTGTGATTCCCCTATTTTCAACGTGTGAATTTTCCTCCGTTCTTGCTTGTAAACGCTGTATGGAATAGCATGGTGGTTATTTTGTACAGGTCTCCTTAGCACCCACTGGAAGCATTATGAGCTAATTCAAGCTGGATTAAGGTCAAGTCTGCCCTAAAAAAGAAATAAAACCCCTCTGAAGTATCCATCTGTTGTGTGGTGCTTGTTGAGTAGCTAAGAAGTACTTCTGCTGTCTTAGTTTTTCTGTATGTGGCTTTGAATTTGACTTCTAATACTACTTAAAATAATGGGATAAGGTGTTAGTCTCCTTTCATCTTGCCGCTTTTTTAATTGCAGTGGATTGGACCTGTCTGGATTGGACTGAGCTGTGGCACTGATTTACAGAAGTCACTGCAAGGTTATGAGTTTGGCCAAAATTCTTGGTGGATTCCTCCTGCCTTCTGGGAGCTCTGACACTGCATCTCTGTTCCAAGTGTTGCATGGTTTCCTGTTGTTACATGTGGTACCCATCAAGGTGTGGACCAACATGCTTTGTCAGTCCTGCTCCACCTACTCTGGGATCTGGCTCACCCCTTGAGCCTGAATCTCTGCACTGGCTCCATGGAGAGATCCCTGTGCACTCGCTGACGTGCTGCAACCCTCTTCATGCATTAAAGCTAGTGACAATAAGGAATGAGTCTGGTTTCCATTGCTGTCATCTGGATCATGCCAAACCACTCTCAAAATTCTCTCCATGAGAAAGCATTCAGAACCTTGCAAGAGCCAAGTACTTTATTTGCTATATGTTTCTTTTACTATGTTCTTTTTCAGTTGGAACAATGTAGTCTCCCCATTATGTTCTTCCAGCCTGGGCTTTCTCCTTTCCATCTCGCCGTGCTTTAAATTTAAACTGCCTTTACATGAGTTAAACTACTATTGAATTTTGTCTTTTCTCAGCTTGCTCGTTTTCTTCTTATTTTTGGCTGTGTCTCTGTTCACTACTTTATCCAGAAAACTGCAAGTATGGCTTCTTACTTTCCAGTTCCTGTCCTGCCTTCTCTCCTTGCTCTTTAGATTGGGGACACCATGTAAATTGTTCCCTTTCTGTTATGTCTTTCCAGCTTTGTATTGGTATATTGTATTGTTAATGCTGTATTCCATGTTAACCCAATGCAAGGTTAATGTCTGTTTTCTTTGCAGACACAATGACTGCAGGACACATGAATCTGACAAGAGGCTTTTAGTGAATACATGTAAAAATACAATTTATAAATTCTGCCTCTTGGCTCTTGGTTTGCCCTAAGACACTTCGTTAGTTTATAGACTTTATTAAAGTTGTCAGGACCTCCCCATAGATTATTGGAGGTGCATTTTTATCTGAGAACACATGATTTCATCTTAGCCTCCCTAGATGAGTACAAATTCAGAACAGATAAGTATTTCCTCAGCTGACCTATCCTGCTCACAGACTATTATGACTGTGGAATGTAATCAACCATTGAGGCTGTTTAGCTTAGTGCTCTGTATTGTGGTGGTAGCTCAGTCTGTGTCACTAAGCTGATGCAGCATTTTCATTGTAAGTTTGGATGCACAAGGCTTATGCTGTAATACTGCAGTCCTGAAATGTGTTTAAGGATAGTAATAACTTTAGTAAGTCTTCCATTCACTGGCAAGTACAAGCCTTTGAATGTGTTTCTGTGCTTGACACTTTTATTAGTACTGTGTACTTTCCACAGTGAAAAGTGGCTCCAGTGTGGAAACTTGTTGTACTGATACACAGTTCAATCTCCAGAATTCAAACCCTTTCAGGGAACATACTGCTTCTTAGATTAGTGAAAGTTTGTATTTTTGCAGTGTGGTGGTTGATAAGGCATACATGCGCTCTACAAAGACACTGCTGAGGTTTTTTCTCCACCGCAGATGGGTATTTTGGCATAAGACACGCACATTTCAAGTTGTGCTAAGCACACATTCTTGCAGTAAGAGCTGCAGAGGCGGTAGCAGGCATTTGGCTTGCTGATTTGTTTGGATTAATAGGATTTCATGTAGCTGAAATGCACACTCACAATGGAAAAGGCTTTTCTGTGTAAAGCAGTTTCACTTGTTATTTTTGCATCTATTCTACATCTGTCTGTTGGCGTAGCTATATTGGTTAGATGGGAGTGCTGTAGCAGCATTATTTGAGCCTCTTCTCAAGAGAAGAATCACTTAGTGTGAACTAAAACTGTGGCAACACTAATTTATGAGCTGCGGAGTTGATGATATAATATAACCTGTGTGGAATATGGGCTAGAGTTGGCAAGGGTCTTGGCAAACAGCCTCTGTAGCAAAATCTCAAGGAATTACAAGACCTCTGAATTATCTAAAAATACATACAACAGTTTTTGGCAAGGCTGGATTAGTCTGATACTGTGTTAGCAGATACATTAGATGAGTGAACTGATGTAGACCTAGTATACAGTGTGGTGTGACAACTGTGGAAGACACAAGCCTTGAGTGGTAAGAATATTCTGGTTAGACAATGACAGCAACCTGAAGGAGTTTTTTGTTGCTGCAGTGGAAATATTCCTCTAAATCCAGACAAATGCTTCTAGACCAGAAAGTTAACTTCTTTAATGCTTGTTGGAGGCAAAACATCTTACTGATTCAGTTTCTCAGTGTCTGTGCTACTGGACAAGGCACTGCTAATGGAAAGGCCAGCTGTGGACTGCCAATGGGACTCTACAAACCTTTTCTTTGGTAAGAGAGCTGGTGTTGGGATGCAGATTGGCAAATGACCCTGAAAAGCCAGGCATTTAGTTTTGTTTTTTTTTACATACAGCATCAGTATTTGAGGACTGCCCACCCTGAGTCAGGTCGCACAATGAGCTCAGATGTGCTCTTGGACTGGAAGGGCTGTTTAGGAAGGAAAGGGGGAAGTATGGAAGGCAAGTCCCAATTTCTATATAGCTATTTGTGAAAGGTTATCCTTGTGTTCTTCATAAATGCAAAAAAGTGAGATCAGAGCTCTGGAAACTCAAGAGCTTAGTCTCTGGTGCCTGCTCGGAGCTGCTGGGTGGAAGGATGCCCCCTTTGTCCAGTCTCTGTGAGACTCTCCATCTGAGGCATTTAGGATTAGCAGGCACATTTCATGCTCTGAAAAGTCAGAAAAGGAAAGAAGAAGGAGTTTTACAGAAGGAAATGCCTGCCAGGCACAGATTTTGCTCTGTTTTTGTGCAGAGATGTGGAGGTTAAAAAGCAGACTTCCAGCAGCATTTAATGAAGGGCTTGGTAATGATGAAAGGGGCTTGGTTATGGGCCAGAGCAGAGGCATTACACTTGGTGTTAACACAGCAGAGGCATCCCAAGTGGCAGAGTTAGCAGAGGGAAAAACCCCAGGCGACACACAGCACAGATTAGGTATTGAAACCTTCCTAGTTCACATTTGCAAGGATTTTGTTAAATTCTGGCAGAGAGATGTGGCATTTTGATTCACAGAGTCACCTACTGTTTCTGGAGCCTAACTAGGGAGGAGGGCTGTGAATGTGCCCTCATGTGTGGGTTCAGAAGTAAAGGAAATGAATACATGTTTCTTTAGAGATGGCAAAATTCAGCTCTTTTCTGCCTTTTCATTGCCTTGCAATGTGTCTTGGCTTCATTCACTGCCCTCTTCCCCCCCTACCCCCTAATTAGTTCACAAAAACACTTTTCTCTTGCAGCATCATTTGTTTGGGAGCTGATTTCAAATGTATTGTCTCACTGACAATACATTTTTTGGTTTTAGTTGATTGATATGGATCTCCAGATGCAGAAATGTCTGTAAGACGGATTATAATCTCTCCTCACACTGACAAGATAAAATTGTCTTTATTTCCCCAGTATTTTCCAGTAAATAGGTTTCTGACTCCCATGCCAAAGCAGTAGCTTGATGACTCTTATACCTGATTTTATAAGTATCTGAGGATTTTACGGTGTATGGACAAACAGAAATTATGAAGAAAGTGTAAATCCCTTTTTCCAGCCATTTACTCATTGTTTTATGTTAGGGTTTCTTTATGCATACAGACAAATCATATAAAAAGCTGAAAATATGCAGAAAAGGTCAAACGAAAACATTAGTTAAAAAAGATGCAGATTGGAATATATTTTTAGTGCTTGAATATTTTCCCTAAAAGGCTATACTGAAGGAAGCATGTTTTACTGCTTGAATCATATGGTAGCATGAGGCATGTTTTTAACACATGCTGCTATCACATGGAAATAAAGAAAGAATCTCAAAACAAGTGATAATGTCTGCAGAAACTTCCTTTAACAGCTCCAGCAGTTAGCTGATAGGAAGACTACAGCCTTGACTACCCTTTCCAGCAAGGGGCCTAAATGAAAAACAGAGAAAGCTTGTTTGACCACCCACTTCTGAAACAACTTGCAAATTGTTTCAGCCAAGGCCAACAGATATTTCTTTTTTCATAACCTTTTCCTGTCAAACTCTTTCAATGATGCAGCATCTCAGTTTTCAGGAAGATTTCTTTGACTGTATAGCCTGATGACATTTATTTCCACCCAGGTGCTTCATGGAACGTTTCTGTGTCTTTGCATGCCATTCCAGTACTGTACCCACCGTCAGAATTCCATGAATTTCATGATTGTCTCTAAACAAGTGGGATTTTTGCTCTTTTAAAGGTGTATGCATGCATAGTGTTACATAGTGTAAAACAATCAGTGTAGTGGAGGCATAACACAGGACTTTCCATCCACTGCAGCTAAGAGCATCATAAATGACAAATGAGAAAACAAACATCTGAGCCTAAACGCTCCTTGTTCGTAAAGATTTTCTTATGAAGAAGAAAACAGGACTTAGCATCTTCATTTGAGTTGTATAAATATAAGAGCACCACTAAGGCCTGCAGCTCTGCTTCTTTTGCATCGGGATTTTCTGTTTTCTGGTGAATTGTACTTACTGCCCTGCAAGAATGAATTTGTAAGCTGTGCATCAGCTAAATAATTACATATCATTAATAACATATGACTGTTAGCTTTGTGTTCAATTGCCAAAGTCAAGCTCTCACTGCCCATTCATCCCTTCTTTCTAGTAGTTTAGCAGTTACATTCTCTCAACTCATCATTAAGGTAGGGCCTGAGCGAGACACTCTGGTATGCCCATGGTTCAGATGGTATTTCTCTCTGTGTTTTGTTGTCGTTTGGTTTTTTGTTTGTTTGGGTGTTTTTTGGCATGAAAGATTATGAATCTTACCAATAAATACTGTGCAAAAATTCTCTTAAATCCTGTCAGACTTTCATTGTGACAGGGCTGTACTTGATGTAATGATTGGTAGTGACTTGGGAGGTAGAAGGAAAGGATTCTGTGATTCAGTGAGTTCCTTACAGTTAATTTGGCTGGAGTGTTTTTTCTGTTCAGCAGCACATATCTGATATTGAATGGCTGGAGAAAGTTCTTGGCAAGTTGGAGACTTAGACCATGATCTGTCAATAATAGAAGCTGAGAGGGTTGATGTAGCTAGGTAATTAAAACTGCTTGTTCTTTATTGGTCGCTCTGGGTAGGATGAACAGTGACATTTGCTTGCTCCAATGTATGTATGCAAAGGCTATGATAATATCCCTTATTTTTCACCAATCTCTCATCTGAGAGTTTCTGTGTGAATATTACTGGCTCAAATCTTGCTGGTTCTGGAAGCTGACCATGCCATTGCATATCTGATTTTCCAACTTCTGTATGCAGCAGGGTGACATGAGCAGGGGGATCTCTATTGGGTGTACTCTATTAAAGAGAAAAATTACCAGCTTGCTTAGTGAGGTGCAAACAATTCAGATAAGAAGGGATGCCTTTGAAAAGGACTGTAATGACTTCTAGTTTCCCTGAGGGAAACTTGCATCTTCCCATCAAAGACAAATGCTTACTTGATGCATTTCTGTATTAATTGTTAGATGATCAGACAAAGAAATATAGGAAGATAAGATAAGATATCAAGGAGCCATCGTTACTGTACTGGAGATGGAGGCTCTGGGCAGGGGATCTGTTAATTATTTTTTTTGTGTTTCTTGCAAAGAAACTGATTTCCTTTTGAAGTCTGAAACTTGTGGCTGAAAAATTCCCTTTTCTATATGATGTTTGCATTGTTCACAATGTGAGTGGAGCCCTTGGGCGCTTCACTCACCTCCTATTAGGACGGTCATCTTTACTTACCTGCAGCTGAGGCCTGCTCAAATTCCCATAGCTGAAAGGACTGTGGAACTCTGCATGCTAAGTATTGCCCCTTTTAAAAGGAAATTTTGCAGTAGGAATGAACATGAATGGGCAATTACATTTCTTCTTATTTTATACATCTGTGGTAAAGAATAAGTAATAGCTTTTTGAGGGTTCAGCCTTCAGAGAGCATAGACCTCTTAGAGGCTTTCTCAGTTAACACTGAATCTTAAGATACCTTCAGTCCTTAGTGTGTGCTGAACTACTCTTAGTAGCATTTTGTGCATCCATTCATGAAAATTGTTTTGCCCACTTCCTATTTACAGCTTGCTAGTGCATTGAAGAACAAGCAAAATAAATCATTGAAAATACCAGGATGCTATGCATACTGTTTCTACAGCACTAGCCCAGTTCTAAATCGTTAGCTTGGCCACTTCAAAGGCTATCTCTTCGTGGTAGCCTGGAATAGAGACTTGCTTGGACTTGTCAAATTCATATTCAGGAGTTAGTATATTTACTGTGATCAAAGGCAGTTCCCCAAACCAGGCTGCCCCATAAAATGCTTCAGCATTGGAGATGTGCAAGAATTGGTTGCATCTTCACTAGGCTTCAGAGATCAGTAATTATTTCAGCTGAATTCAAATTGCTTTCGAACTGGCTGAGAAAATCTGGTGTATTCTTGCAGTAAAGAGCCTTATCCTTGGTTTATCAAGTAGATTTGTTCTGTGTTTTGGACTTCCTGGAGCCTACTTTATAGTAAATCTGGAACTAGTACATGTAAAACTCTTCAACTGTGATAGATCTTTTCTGCAAGTACAGGATAACCTCAGTATGAGCTAAAGTTACCAATGGTTTCATAAAAAGGTAATTACTTTTCAAAGGTACTTGTGCTTAGAGATGCAAGTACTAATCTAGCGGGAATTTTATACCAGGGGCTAATCACTGCCTTAGACTGAGTCACAAATTAGCTAAGGGTATTCTCCAGCTTCCTCAAGCTTATCTGTAAGCATTTTAATAGTTCTTTCATGTAGTATGAGGAAATCTGCCAGACACTAAAAACTTAAGAGTAAAGGATCTAGTCTAGGGAAAAAAAATTGAGCTTTGGTTTCTGTGAAATGTATGGGAAAAAATGCCCATAATATCTATAAATTTCCTGTCCTCAAAACCTGTACCCTAAATCCTGTGTGTAGCTCTAGAGTATTAGTTCTTGTGAGTGTTTGATAGTAGTAGTCCAGAGTTGTTATGATTTTCACCGAGGGAGTTCTGGAGTGCTGTGGAAAGTGGTTTTGCACCCCTTATTTCCCTTTCAGTCTAAACTCAAGACATTGGCTTGCATGGCTTGATTCATAAATGAGCAATAGTTGACTGGCAAAGGTTCATTTCTCCATATGCCAAGATACGTTGGATCCTCCGAGGAGATTGAGACTGATGGATAAATACCTGTCACATGTAGGTGGCCTATAAGAAAAGATTTGAGGATTATTTTTTTAAAGTCTTTGTTAAGACTTTCCTACCCCCCACTCTCCCCACTCTTTAAACTCTTTTTGTCATGTGCTGAGTGAGGGTGGATGGAGATGGGGTGGTGGGGGAGAAGGGGGGCTGCTGAAAGCATTTATCTTCATTTCTGCCATCACCCAGTGTTTATTATGCAGTGATAGACAGACGCAGGAAAACTGCCAATCAAACCTACGTTCATTGCATTTCAATTGGCCTTTGCTTTGGATTTCAGCATTTTGAAATCTACATCATCTCAGCAGTAAAAGGTCGTTCTGTTCGTGGGGGTGACAAGCCCAAGACCTTTGGGTACCCACTGCAGTCACTTGTGATCCCATCAAACAGTGGAAGATTGAGGAATCAGGACTCTCAGGTGCTTGGTGAGAACAGCTGCTTATAGAGCTGATCTGTTGCTGCCCGCATTTAAGAAGCTGAAGTGTGTTGTTTTCCACCAGGTTATGTACACTGCAACTTGAGAGGCAACAGCACCTTCTGCTCTCATACAGGCTGAAACCCTGGCTGGGCAAAGCCAACTGAGAATGAGTTCTTGTGCTGCATGGTGAGCAAAAGCTCTGTAGTGAGGATTTTAACTTTCTTGTTTTCCACCCGTGGTCTCAAATCTTTCCTGTCAACTAAAGAGAGCAACACAGGTTAGGCTAGCATAATTTTGTGCTGGAGGGTATTTTCCTCCTGTAAAGTGATTGTCTGAAATGTTTGCATGCTTTTAATCATCTTTACTGTAGGACAGTATATGTGTGCATGTGGGAGACATCTGGCAGGACTTGTGATACAAATGTTACTCCACTTTATGTGTATATAGATAAAATATAATAATTGCACTGCTCGATTACATAATTAGTATAAGTGAGATAATTACATAATAAAAACATGTAGATCATGGATTTGTGATTAGCGTTAGGTTCACTGGTTAGGAGCCTTTGAGAAATGGGCCAAATCCTTCTGACCATGCACCTTTCACTCCAAGAAATGCGTTCCCTGTGTCCTAATCCCTTTGATAAAGGTATCTGTTACCTGGAGCATTAGCATTAGTTGATAGCCTTTGCTGGCTCTGAAGTTTGTGCAGAGCTGTCATGTAGGTGGAGTGGTATTGCTTTTTTCCTACTGCTTCTTCATGCATGATGTGACTGCCTTTGGAGGTGAAGAGGTTTAAATGAACACTGTAACTAACCTGAAAGTTACGGGTAAATAGTTGAGAAGATCATAATCTTTACATAAAAAAAATTCAAAACTATTTACCAACTCCTCTTTATTATGATACTTGTACCAGTAGGTGCAGCAGTTGTATGAGCCAGATAAGCTTGCTCTTTGAGGAGCAGTTAGTGATGTTGTGAGGCTTCTGTGATGCAGAGGGGAGAGTACAATTATTCTCCAGTTTTTATATTGCTTGTTACACCTACAAAGGTTATGCTCATTGCATAAGAGGTGATGTAATTTTGTAACACTCACCTGTAATAAGATCAGTATTCCGGAATTATGTTCCTCCAGTAGAACTGCTGTTTCCAGTCTTTGCAAGGTGTTTTCCTTGCCTGACTCGTTGCTACCTTGTTGGTGACATTAGTTGCTGTTTCCCTGCAGCAAGTTCCACTGCTTGAAATTTGTAGACAAGCTGGTTTTTTGTTCTCCCCATGGGGGCTGGAGGCAAGACGGCAGAAGAGCTGCCTTTAAGTATCAATCCAGGGCTTGCAATGAGAAGACTTAAAGATGAAGCAACATAAAATTTAATTGTTCTTCTTCCACTTCTGGTTGCAAAGTGTAATTTCATCAGTGCATTGAATCTGCTTTTTCCTTCTGTTCTCATGCTCAGACAAGTCCTTTATTTTGAGGCATATAGCAAAAAAGATCTTGGGCATATGTTAGAGCCATGGAAGTGTTTTGAACTCCGCTCTCCAAGTGGTATGTGTGTCTGACAGAGAGGCAGGTACAGAGACTGAGCAGACACATGGTGGAGGTTGGTTGACTGCTGGAGGCCTGGCAGAGCTGAGTACACAGGGTAAAGCCGTCTGCTCAGAAGTCTTGTTCTTGGCATGTTTCTGAGTGTTCTCTAGAACCAAAAATCAAGACTCAAGCAGCTTTCTTTATGTCTTTATTTATCAGCACCAGTTTAGAATTTGCTTGCTTACTTTGCCCTGCTCACCGTCATCTTCTTAGATTTCCAGAGAAAATATAAAACCTGTTAGTGTGCTTATGTTTTCAGGGCTTTTTTAATTATCATTTTTGTGTGTTTGTGTGTTTTGCTGCAGGGTTTTTGTTGTTGTTTTATGGTTGGGGGGGGCTGTTTGTTTGTTTTGGGGTTTGGGGGAGTTTTTTGGGCATTTTTTTTTGGTTGGGTTTATTTGGTTGGGGTTTTTGGAAGGTTTTGTTTGTTTGGGGGTTTTTTGGTTGGGTTGGGTTTTGGGTTTTTTTTTTGCAAGTCTGAGTGTTCTTCTGGTATTTGGTAAGAAAAGTAACTATGCAGCCACCCTACACTCCCCATCTTCCTCTGTACCAGTTTCCATTACTAGCAGTTAGCAAGCTCTTAAGTCTCTGCAGAGGCATCTGGCAAAGTTGTCAAAATGATGTCTCTTCCATAATTGGTGCTGTGGCAGCAGGGTCCTGAGCCAGCCCTTCTAGGAGAGGCAAGGCACTGACTTTGTGTGCTTATCACTGGAGACAGTGCAGAGATGTTGAATCCAGACTGCATAGACTCTAGAGGCTTTGCTTGTAGTCATTTGTGCTTGAGGATGATCTTGTTTTTCTCTCCCTTATCAAATTCTGTTACCTTGAATTTCTCTGGGTGCCAGCATGTGTGTGTAGTACAAGGGCTGCAAGTAGGAAGGCCACAGAGACTGCAAATAGCATAGATTTTTTTGACTGTAGTATTATCATCAATAACTGTTTCTTCTTACCATTTGTCTCCCTAGGAATTGCACTGAATACATCTGAGCTTTCTCAAATGTATGCTCGAGTTACCAGTGGCTGTTCCTTTCTGCCTGGAAAATTAGGTTCTTTAAGGTGTTTCTGAAGTATTCTGCTTAGCCTTCTGCTTTGGGCTTTTGTCCAAATCGTTGGACAGTTAGCAAGAGTCATGTCATTTGCCTTGAGTCAGAGCGGCCCTTGCCTGCTCTAGGGTGGACTACCCGGAGCAGCAAAGGGCCAGCTCCTAGGTCCTCCTTTGAAATATTTTCTTACAACCCATGTTGTGTGACAAATACTGTAGACAACCTGTATCTTTGGAGTGAAGATTACAGTAGTAGCAGTGATTATGTCCACAAATATGTATAATTTTCCAAGGCAATGCTTTTCAGCAGTGTGTATTCTGATCTGCCTTCATAACTGTACTAGACAATTTTGGGTCTGTGAAAATACAGCTTCACTAGTATTGATAAATAAGAATGCATTTGCACCAAATGAATTGATTAGGATTTCTGTCTTGTGCATCCGCGTGAGTCTTATCTCTTATCAATTTTATTTTCTTTCAGAAATGTGTTGCAGGGAGATACTTTCCTATTAATTTCCTGTGTTCTGTGGTTTATTTGAAATATGTTGCCATTTCTGTAAATAAGGTTTTTCTAAGAATTTAGAGTTTTGAGTATTGGATTTTGAAAGGTTTCCTATGGTTTTGTCTCCACGGATTTTTTTCCGCATAATCTTGTAGCGGTTAAATAGCTAATTATTTTCCCCTTTTCTGTAGGTGCTGTGATTGGGGATGGACAGTCAGCTGTGGCCAGCAACATTGCCAACACCACCTACCGGCTCCAGTGGTGGGACTTCACTAAATTTGATCTGCCTGAAATCAGCAATGGTAAGCTAGAAAGGACACCAGTACCTTCTTTTTAAGTCTATACCTGCTAGAGCTGCAGTAAGCTACAGGGTATTTCAAAGGCAGCTGTATGTTGCAGGCCTTGGATTACTTGATTGTTATGTTGCACTGGGAACTGTAAAATGCTTAGTCGTCTGAGAAAGTTGACTAAAAGCTTGCAGAGCTGTTCCTGGTCTGTCGTCTGTCTAGCTTGTGTATTCTTGCTATCAGCAAATCCATGTATAAATGGGGTGGGGTTTTGTGAGCATTTTCATGGGCATATACCATTCTCTTAGAATTCTGTGTCCAATCTCCTCATTCTCTCACTAACAAGTTTCTAGAGAAAAACTATCCACCTTTAAATTATTACCTTGCTAATGAACTGGGTCTGATTTCTCTTAAGTTATGGACATTAGTGAGGATTAAAGTGCTGCAATACATTTTGGGAATCAGGACCCTGGTCTGTTGCTTATCCATAGTATTGCAAGCCCAGGGAAGTAGATTTACCTTCCAGCCATTTGCAAAAGCAGGGATTTCATCCCATTTCTCAGGTGAAAGTTCCTGAGTCAGGAATATAAACAATATTTCTGATTTATTTTCTCTTTTCCTTTGTGAAAATTAGGCCATGGTTTTACATGTGTTCCATGGCATAGGCTAGCTCTCACGTTGAAAGAGACTTTCTTACACAGGCACAATTATATTTGATTGTTGTGGTCAGTTCATCAAAGAATATTTTCAGGGCTAAACTAACTTGATGAGAAAAACTATTTTTAATCCAGAATGGTATCCTGATATAGCTTGCTACACAGCTGCAGAAATGTTTGTGGCAGCCTGGGATGAAGCTAGGAGGTAGATATTCATGAATGTTTCTTTGTACAGTGATTTTTTTTTTTAGCTTGGGCCATCTCTGTGCATATGTGAAATTCATTGATTGACTTCTCAGCAAAAGCAGATTAGGTTCTGCTTTGAGGGACTGCCTTTTTTAGGGAGAACAGGGATTCTATTTTCAGAAAGACTTCTGCTTTCACAGGTAGCCATTGAAATGAATTAAGAAAACTCTTCCAGTTCCAGCCCTCTCTGTTCTGCATTTTCAGAAATTACATATCTGACTACAGAGGTCTCTGTGAGGTATTGTCCTTTGCTTAAAGAACTCACAAAAGGAGCACATGTGGTGACATTGTAGTAGCAGAGATGCAGAGAATTGAAATAACATATCAAAGAATGGTTTGGTTGGGGATGGAGTTTTAGAAATCACCTTGTTCACCTCCCCTGCTATGAGCATGAACATTTTTCAATAGATCAGGTTGCTCAAAGCTCCACCCAGTCTGGCTGTCATGGTTTAACCCCACACAACCAGTTGTTCACTGCCTCCTGCCCCTTTACGATAGGGAGGACAATTAGAAAAGGCAAAACTCATGGTTTGAAGTAAGAACAGTTTAATAATTGAAATAAAGTTAATAATAACAATAGCAAAAAGAGTAAGGAAAAGAAGGGGGAGAGGGGAGAGAGAGGAAAAGGGAGCAGGAGGGAAGGGCTTAGGACTAAAACCGAAGAGAAGTGAGTGATAAACAGGACAATTACTCACCACCTGCTGACCAATACCCAGCACATCCCTCAACAACGACTGGCCACTCCTGGCCAACTCCATCAGTTTATACACTGGGAAGGATGTTCTGTGGTATGGAAGATCCCTTTGACCTTTTGGGCCACTTGTTCTGACTATGCTCCCTCCCAGCTTCTTGTGGGGATCAGTGCTCAAGGCAAAATTTTGCCACACAGCAATACTTTTGGTGGTCCTGCAAAACTCTGGAACAGAATAAAGATGAAGTCAGAGGGGGAAGCAACTTAAATCATTTGGGACTCCTCTCCAAGTTTTAAAGTGGCTGAAGAGTGCTTCAGCTGCTCATAGCTTATTTTTTTGGCGTCATCTGGCTGCTGCGGAGGCAGCTGCTAATTAAAGAAAAAAAAAGGCATAAGATGTTTGTTTATAATTTTTAGAATCCCATAGAAATTAAGAACCATCTGCTGCTCAATACATCAATATTTCAGTCTTTTCTCATCTCGCTTACCGGGATGCTTTTATTCTGGAATAGCTTCCAATTAGCTGAAAATTGGGTATGGTCTCTGTTGTTGTTGTGCCCTTCTTGCTGGCTGCATTCCTGCTAGAAGTCCATCCCCAGCCCTTCTGATTCTGATATTGCGCATCACAGTACTTGACTTGTCCATCTTGCCTCATTAATATTTGGAAATACTTAGTTATACTCTGCTTCTTCCTTTTTGTATGCCAAGCCCAGTTCTGACATTTCTAGGCTGTTAGCCTTATCTCCTTCTGCCAAGGTCGAGTAGGGATGTATGAAGATGTAGCAGCTGTGCTCATTCTAAACCAGGTATTTGCCAAGCTTGCCTAGACACAGAACAATGGCAAGCTGCACGATTGCCAAGGTGTACAAGTTAAAGATACCATGAAGCTAAATATATGTTAGTGGAGAGGTCCATTGGAGGACTTCTTTCCTGATTCATCATGATATTGGAAATAAACTATTTTCCCAGGAAAGCATGTGACCTCACTAGGTCCTTCACACACACACACACACACACACACACACACACACACACACACACACACACACACCCCGTTTCCTATAAATGAGAGGTAGCCCTGTGAAAGAATCTGCTTACACAGAGTGGGGGACGGTTGCATCTCCTAGGAATGACTTAAGCCACAAGTGGTTTGGGAGTTCAGGCAGATTAAATGACTCACCTGGAGTTTGGGCCTGCCTGCCAGCTCCAGTCTCCATCAGAGAAATGACTCTATGGCCAACCTCCGTCTTTGAGCATCTCTTGTTCCTGTTACAATTAAACAAAGGAAAAATAGCTTGGAAGTAGATGATTTCCACTGAAGTGGATACATCTGAGTAAGGGACAGCAATGTGATTAGTGCTGTCCTGTGATCTCAGTGTCTGGGCCCCAGCACTCTTGGGAGCCCTAGGCTCAGGATGTGGCTGTGCAGCAGCAACCTCACTGGTGCTCAGTCCAGCAAGAATATAAAAACAGACTCCAGCAGTCTTGGGAAAATGGCTTTGCAGGGACTTGTGGGATTTTAGTCTCTTCCCTGTCTTTTTCTATTAATTGCAAAATGGAAAAAGATGGCTTCAGATTTCTTCTCTCCTTTTGCCAGTTTTGCTTTTAATAGCTCTGAAATAAACATTACCCAGTCTTAAATTGTAATTGTCAGTTGTATCAGCATTAGAGTGGAGAAATAATTTGACAGCAGAGACGGTGCTATCTCTGCATTTATTTAATATTCTTCTAGTAAATGTTGCATATTCTTAAAATTCCTGCAGCTAAATATTGAAAACAGCGTAGAATATGGCCTTCCTATTGGTGAAATATATGAAAGTTTTCTCTCTTGTTTACATTTTTTGAATATAGTTTCTCTCATGCTCCTCACTGCTCATTAATTCAATTTCTACCCACTGTTGCTGAACTGGTCTCATTCTTCCATATTTAGTCATGCGTCAAGAAGTTGTCCTGTTCTAGCACTGAGGCTTGAGGAGGGTGGTTTGATCAATACTTGCTGATCCACAGTGGAATGCAAAATAACTTAGAAGAAGGGAAAAGAAGCATGGTAAACAATTTTTCAAATAAGGACAACTGTTAAGAAAGTGTCATCCACACTGGTGACTAGGAGTGGATGGTGCACCCAACACAGTTTTCCTTTGGCAAACAGTGCTTTTGCTGCCAGCATTCCAGGCCTTCCCCAGCTTCAAGCTGAATTAATGCTTTAGGTGTAAGCATTCTACGTTGGCACAATAATTTGTTCTCTGATGTTTCTTTTGATCTCTTCTGTTCGCTCTGTGGCTGGACTAAAGACAAAAGAAAACAAGAGATAAAAGGGCAGCCTTGTTGTAAATGGTCTTCCAAAAATAGCAACTATTTCCCCGTAAAAAAATCTGTATTGGCTTCATTTTCATAGATCAGGCCTCAGGCTCAAAGAAATCAAACAGCCTCTGGCTTTGTCCAATGCTTCTTTCCCATGTCTTGAAAACCTCTTGGATGCTGTTCCTTAGAATGAAACCTTGCTGAGGTCTCCACATCTCACACTTAGACTTTTTCTGCTGGCACAGTAGTCTGTATTGGTTCTGTGAGTGCTACCTGAGTTCCTCATCCTTTGTAAATGAGGGAAGAGCAAAGAACCATAATGCCAGTGTGAATCAAATACTGAAAGACTGAAATGAATGGCACTTTCTTGTTAAGCACAACTTGCACGTGGTGATTATGTTTCAGGCACACATCAAGGGCAAAAGATAGTTCACTTGTGGCAGGAGAGCTCATAAACTGTTTTGCTAAGAGGCATTCACCACATGCAACTAACTTTAAAGACAAGACAATATGCAGTCATGTTGGTCGTCACTGTGGACTGCTCACGAAAAACCTCTGTGTTGTGCTGAAGGAGAGGCAGGTGGGGAAGAAAGGAGAAAAAGCCCTGTAAATAGAGAATGAGTAAATGTGCTATATGATAAAGAGACTCTTGATGACTGGTGATCCAAACTCAATATTGTTTTACAAAGACATATAGTAAATACTAGATGAGGAAGAGGATTAGACACGTGGAAAGGAAAAAAATTAGCTATGAAACTGCAAGGATATGTACAAGACATGGCAGTGTTGCTGAATCTGTAAATAGTATAGAAGAATTACAAACATATCTTGCAAAAATGAAGATGTGGGATTCTTCTCTTAGGAACATCCAAGTTTGCATTAGATAAAAAAAAAATATTTAAAAGCTGGGAAGAGGCATGGATTCTATAGACTGTGATTTTTCAATAGTTGTAGAAACAAGGAAGAAACATTACCTGTTCACCCCTTTGGAAAGCACGAGTGTTACAGTTTCAAAATCTTGCATGGAATGTTTTCTGTCTCTTACCAACACAGTGGTTTGGGAGTTGAATAGCCAGGTCGAGATGGCCTGTTGAAGCCCAGCCCCCCTGTACCTGCTCCCAGCATAAGCTGTCTAAAGCCCAAACAAAGGGATGGCTGATAGCTTTGCCTTCCAAGGGATGGCTGGAGGAGGACTGGGGGACGTGGGGTGAGAGAGCGTGGGTTCTCCTGGTGCTGGCCGCACTTCTCTCCTCGGTCTGCGTGGGTGCCGGCTGCTGTTTGCTGGGCTGGTGGAAACACGGGGAGGGGATCCTTTTTCCTGGCTTGCCCCCTGACTCCGCGCACCGTGTACTGTTCTTTGGAGGGATCCTTTGCGGCTGCCTGGATTCGCCGCAGCCTCCTCGAGGGGCCGACACCATCTGCAGGGGAGTTGCTGCCCCTTCCCTCTCCCCAGCGCTGTTTCGGACGAAGGACAGTAGGACAGGGCTCTTGCACTGCCCACGGGAAAGGTTTCATCCCGTTCTTGTGGCTGCCATTCGCACATGAGTTTCAGAGCCAGCTCCTCTCTCTCCCTGGTCCCGGTCTTTGCCTCACCGGGTTCATCGTGGCCGCTGCCTCCCGAGGTGTGGCATCGCCTCCTGCTGCCCTAAATACAACTGCTCCCAAGGGGCAGAGGTAGCACTTCATTTGTTTGAAAGTTTTGGTTACGGTGTTGCTGTTTGTTCCGTCCTGGCTTTGGTTTTATATAATATATATTTGTAGTAAAGAACTGTTGTCCTTTCCTATACATTTTCTGGTTAAAGTCTTTTAATTTTAAAGGTTGTGGTGGTTTTTGGGAAGAGGCCTTCCTCTCAATAGACATCTTAGTTTCTTTTAAACTGAGGCAACCTGGCATTTGTCCGTACAAATGGGTCCCTGGGCTAAATATTAGGTCCTATTAGGTCCTGTTTAGGACCTGTCCCTGTTTGAGTGAGTTAGATGGTTAGAGGGCTGGAGCCCCTCTCCTAGGAAGACAGGCTGAGAGAATTGGTGTTGTTCAGCCTGGAGAAGAGAAGGCTCTGGGAACCCTTTCAATACTTGAAAGGAGTTTTGAAAAAAATAAAAAGACTTTTTACATGAGCAGGTGACAATAGGACAAGGGAGAATGGTTTTAAACTAGAAGAAGGGAGATTTCAGTTGAATGTTAGAAGGAAATTCTTTACTTGGGGGGGTGATGAGTTGGTGAAACAGGTTGCCAGAGAAGCACTGAAGGCCATGTAGGATGGGGCCCTGAGCAACGTGATCTAGTGGAAGGTGTCCCTGCCCATGGCAGGGGATTTGGAACTAGATGATCTTTAAGGTTCATTCCAACTCAAAACACCATGTAATAAAATGACACCCATACCTTTGGTCTGAGGAAGCAAGTATACAGTTTTGTTGCTTCTAATACTGAGAAGCAATTGACAGTAGTTAACATATAGAAGCTCTGGCTACCTCATGGAACTGCATCATGAGCCCAGAGATGCAGGACAATCTTAGGTATCTTGCAGACTAGGAGTAAGAGAAAACAGTTCTTAGACCCCTGAAAAGGGGCTGGACTGTATTTTCTAATAATCAGTTTTTTGCAGGGTTGGTGAGAGTGTTTTTCATAGTTGTATCTCTGGCAAATGCTCTCCATATGTAGTGTGTTGGTTTGCTCTGTTGCTTGTCTTCTTGCTTGGCTCTCTTTTAAGTAGTTGACTCAGTTGTGGTTGGGAGAGTCCCAGTACTCACCTTTTCAATGTGTTCCCATTCTTCCCTTTTTCCCCAGTTTTTCAGATCACTGCTGATTAGGGTACAACTACAAAGGAGATGGTGAGAAAGGACCCGCTTAGCCAAATAGTCTATCTCCTTGCTGTTTCAGGCAAGCACATCCTATAGTTCCCAATATTGTCTTATAATTGGTTAAATTCTTGGCTCCTTTCACTTCTCTTGAAAGGCTATTCAAGAATCTTCATAATCTGGTTGAAACCATCTAATTTCCAAACTCAGTGGCTGCTTTTACTCTCTTACCTGTCAGCATTATTTGTAAAGAGAAATAATGTTTTTCTGGTATTTTTTTTGGAAATACAATACACAATTCCATTTCCCTACTTTTTGTTTGTTTGTTTAGGGCTTTTGTGCATTTGTTTAAACATAAAATAAATGTTTCATTTTTCCCAGTCATCTTCTTTGATGGACACGTTACTACTTAGAGTTTAATCTTTCTTGAACATGGCTGGCCCAAACTGTACCCAATATCCTGTATGTGCTCTTAGCACATGGTTTTGTATTGGCACTGATATTTCTGCTGAAAGTGTGTTCCCTAATGCAGTTTAACAACTTCCAGTGTTAAGCTGGGTGGATGGCTCAGTCTTCACTTTGATTACCAAAGTTGATTCTCTCTTGTTTTTGACTGAGAAGGTCCTAGGTAAAGCAGAAATTTATAATTGTCAGAACACTCTAGAATTCTTTCATTTCACTTCTGTTATGTCTCTGTGTACTTTGGTTCACTGTGTGGTCTGATCACTCTATGTTAATGAAATTACCAAACTTTATCAAGACAATTCATCAACCAGCTCCACTGTGTGCCTAGCCCATTGATAAAGCTAATAAAAAGGACTGGTTTTGAAACGAGTTACTGAAGAACTTGGCAGGAATCCTCTCAGTTTGACTGGGATTACAATAGTGCAGCCTGTTGTCATGCATCCTTTAGCTAGTTCACAGTATATACTGCAGTTCTTGTCTTGATACCTATCTTTTCTTGTGATGACATAATGAGTACTTAAATGAAGCCGAGATTTTTGAAAAAGGGCACATTTTAATTCTACTTTTTTTCTAAAATTAAGTAGTATAGTCTTTAATCTTTATTCTCTTGTCTTTCTGTTCAACTAGCTTCAGAATAAGCACTCATGAATTTTGTCATCTTTTGACCCATCTGTTTTCCAAGAGCCATTTGTATTTTATATACTGGTATTGCAGCATTGATAGTGACTACCATTATTTACCTTTGTCTGTTCAACACCTTTCTGTTTATACAAGGCTGAAAATTACTGTTTTTAGCAGCTTTGAGACTGAGAAATTCATTGAATAATTTTAGAGTACAGGTGTAGGTGGTTAGGTACAGAATGTAATTACATAGTCCACTTTTTATCCTTGTCTTCTTTTTCATCAGAGTTTCTTAAATGGAACAATAGAATTTGATAGTCTGCTGCAGAGGAAAGGAGTTTTCCAGGAAAAATGTCTTTGAGCCCAGAAGAATTAAAGATGAGGTTCAGTGAGTGCTTTAAATCAGCAATGCTGGAAGAAGGAGCAGTCCTGTCTGCTTCCCTCTCATGACTGCCTTTTCTGCTGCTGCAGACATCTCTGCTGCTGTGTGGCATACCAGATTGGGAAACTGTTCTGGCTTAAAAGTGACCTAGACAACAGTCAGAAATTGCTCAGTCATAACAGTTCCCTGATGCAACTTTCTTCCATGCACATGTTGGAAACAAAGAGTAAGGTGTGTTGAAGTATTGAGTTACAGCCTTGATTTAGAAGTTCGGACTTTCAGAAATATGCACAAAGCATTCTTGGCACTGTTATTTTGTTAAACTAATAAGGAATCTAGGCCCAGAAGTGCCTTCATAAACTCTTTTTCAGTTTTAGCCGAACATATCAAAGCCACTTCTGGGGTAGGCATAGTCTGATGGTTTAGAAGATAATTTCTGGACTGTAGAAACTGACAGTGTTCTCTGTGTGATGTTATAGCTTCAAGCACAGGAGGTGGGATGTTTAGTCTTGTAGCATGCAAACTTTCTATATTGCAAATAGGGGATTTATTACTTTTTAATATATATTTCTATCCCCTTGAATTTGAAAATACAAGAACCTGAAGTTTTCCCATCCCCAAAACAGCGTATGCAGTTTCAGCCTCAGACCTCCTGTTTTAGTGAAAAACTGGGGTGCCTTTAGGTTAGGCTGAGGGAGTGAACATAACTCCAGCCATGTCTTACCAAGGCACCATTCTTCACTGCCGGTGAAGAAGATGCTAAAAGGTCTTGGAACCTCATTGCAGTTAGGAATGACACGCAGCCATTGTAAGATTCAGTAGTTCAAAGAGCTTGTAGTCTGCATATGCAAGGTACAACCCCATTTGTATGAGGTCACCCAGCAACACACCAACAGGGATTAAAGTAAAACTTCTTTAAAGTTTTGTGGATTGCTGCTCACTACTGCCTGCTGAACAGTTACTTCACGGATGTGCATGAGTCTCAAATACTGGAGTAATTAAATGGAGGGCTGTCGGAGAAGTCTCTGCCCTTTCTCATTTATGTTATCCAAAATTGGTGTAAGAATCAGCTGTCAGAACTGAATGTCTGCGTCTACAGAGAGGAGTTTTTCACTCATCTCTTGCTTATTGGAGACGAGGAGAGCGGGAAGTAGGCGCTCCACAAGAGAAGAGGAAATGAATTAAGGTGTACTGTTTCTCATGAGACCACTGCTGGAGTTTGTCAGTGTCATGCTTTGAGACTTGTCTAAATTGTGCTGTCCTTTGCAAAGGATGGCATTATGGTCAGCAAAGGGAGAGGTTTGCTAAAGTGCAATTGCTACTATTTCTTGGCTGAAGGCTCCAGGAGGTAAATAGATTTAATTTCCTGGGCTCATTGTGCAGTGTCTTATCTCTGTTTTGAAGCAAGTTTTACATTAATCAGGGTATTAATGTTCCATAAACTTTTGGAGGAAGCAAAATGTCTTGAGTGCCTTTTGCATGTACTGTCCATTCTGCAATGTTAGGTTTAGATCTTAGTTTACTTGCTGTTCAATCTTAGTGATTTAATCTTCCTTTCTTTCTTTGCAGCCTCTGTGAATGTCCTTGTCCAAAACTGCAAGATTTACAATGATGCTAGCTGTGATATCTCTGCCGATGGGCAGCTGCTGGCAGCCTTCATTCCCAGCAGTCAAAGAGGCTTCCCTGATGAAGGAATACTGGCTGTGTATTCACTGGCACCCCACAACTTGGGCGAGATGCTTTACACAAAACGATTTGGTAAGCATGTAGCAAGAAGTCAGAGGGGGGGACTGTGTGTAAGAAGTTTCCTTAGAAACTTCAGTAAGAAATGCAATAGCCTGAACATCAGTAATGGCAGCAACTGCAAATATTTCATTGGCCTTCCAGCCAGCCACAGACGTGGTACTTCTGGTTATGGTCTCCACAAGTAAGGTGCTGGTATGGGGAAGCTGCTAAGGGATAGGTTTTTATTTTATTCCTTAGAGGACTTCAATTTTTAGTGACAGAACACTGGAAGCAAGGAAATGTCTTGCAAGATTTATAACTTGTGCAGATCCCCTTATTCTTCTCTTCCCCTTGTAAGAATGAGATTGGTATGGCATACATTATGGGAATGCTGGAAGAGAATGAAAAAGCTGTGGGGATGAAGCACATCCTCACAGGAGTGATATCAACCTGTGAGAAAAATAACCCCTCTTCTCTTCACAGGCCCTAATGCAATTTCTGTGAGCCTGTCTCCAATGGGCAGATATGTTATGGTGGGATTGGCTTCTCGACGTATCCTGTTGCACCCCTCCACGGAACACATGGTTGCCCAAGTCTTCAGGCTGCAACAGCCCCATGGGGGAGAAACCTCTATGAGAGTGAGTATATGTGTATTCTGTTTCTGTGTGTTTTCATCAGTGGTTTTGTCTCCCTTTGGGTCCAACCAAATAGTTGCTGGGTTATGATAACAAAGAGGTACCATTCTCCAGACCCACTGAATAATAAACATGAAGAACTTCATTACTGAGGTATGCAAACATGGCAGGAAAACATAAATACAACCAAATTGTGAAACTTTTCTCTTGTTCGAGTATGATGACAAATACATTCCATGTTGTGGCATACATTCCTAGGTCTAGGCATCGTACAGTGTACCTGGTAGGTCTTTTGTGCTTTTCCAGGTAATATGCATGTTGCTTGTGGTACTGCAGCTGGCTTTGCTGAGGCAGCTTGTCAGCTAAGGCTTCAGGATCATTTTCTATCACTCCTAAAAGCAGTTAACCTAAAAGCAACCACCAGCAGTTTGGGAAGAGTGGGAGCCAAACTTCATATACTTGCAGACTGAAGGTGAGGCTTACTGTACATTTCCAGAGCATGTGTTTCTATGTATATGTAGGCATATTTTGGCGATAGAATTATCTTTTTGTACTTCTGCTTTGTGGGACAGCTGAACCATGAGCCACTCTGACTCCTTTAGTACTGCAGGGAAAACCTTCACCTCTTTGCTAGCTGTTAGAAATATTTAAGAGAACAGGTGTGTCTTGCTTTATTCATGAGTGAAGCACAACAGCTCTTCAGTTATAGTTTAATGTAGTAAAAGCCATGTCAAGTTGATAATGCACAGAGTTGAGAATTCAGAAGTAATTTCTAAAGCTGAAATTTGTGTTGAATTCAAGTTCTAGGCCATGTATTCAAGCGACTTATTGCAGGAGATGAAAAATAGATCTTCAAATCTTTTCACTTTGGGGAATAACTTAATCATAGTGGAATTCATTCCACAAGTAATGTTTTTCTTTTCTCTCTCTCTTTTTTCTTTAAATTTTTTTTGTTCTATTTTTAAAAGGCCTCTGTGTTTATTGTTACTTTTGGCAGAGCTTTCCAGTGTAAAAGGGTTGCAGTGAGCGATTTGTTCAGTGAATTGACCCTGGGGAGAGACTTGTTTCAGGGAGAAGTTCCTTAATTCACCTTCAGATTCTGTAGTTACTCTCCAGACAGCCCATGATTCAGAGAGAGTCACCGCAGCTGCATCATTATATGAGTTGCTTTATCAGCTAATATGAAACTCTTGTTTATTTTCATCATCTGCTCCATGTTATAAGGCAAGGGAAGATCTCAGTGACGAAGGTATTCTTTGGTGCACTAGTCACTGCTTTTTCAGACCTGGTTCTCAGGTACCATTCTGGTATGAGACTCTTTAAGAGACAGAAATTAACAGGTATTTATGAAAAAAACCCACAATTTTGTTAATGGGTACAACTGGATGTGGATATAAGATCACAGTACATGGATTTAGCATCCTGTTAGATCCTTTCAAAAAATAGCTTTCTTTAATGCTTTCCTTTTCAGTTAAGATCATAGTGGTATGCATTTTTTTTCTGCCAGAAACTGGAATATCCTTTCTCACAGTCTTTTTACCAAGTGATAATAAGTTAAGATGGAGAAGTCTTATTAGCAAAAATCTTGTCTTCCTCTCATCTGTCATTTACATTTGCTCTAAACTCCAGTTGCTATGGCTCCTAGCCCTTCCTTTTGGAGACACTTTTCTGTAGCCAGCTAACTAAGCTTCTGTATAAATGTTTCATTTATATTTCTTCATCTCTGTCTTCAAATGCTTGTACACTTGCTCTTAGTCACCATTTAGTGAAGTAATGCTTTGTATTCCCTTAATCTTCTCTTGTAATTCAATCTTCCAGCTTTCTTTTTTTTCTCTCTTTTGAATTCTCTCCAAAAACAACCTGTAGGTTTTTTTTTTTACCCTTTATTCTGGGATATGTTTAAGTGTATGTAATGTGATAAGCATAGTTTTACCAGAAGCCCTCAGAGGGTAATTTTTTTTTAGTTTCTTTTGGACAACAGCTTTTACTCATGCAGTTAAAACCATCAGTGAGATGGGGGGAGGGTTCGGGTTTGGGGGGTGGTTTTTGCTGTTTTGGTGCATTGAAAATTTTGTACAATTTTTTTCCACTCTTGCTTTTCAGACTTGCTCCACATCACTGCATTCCTGTCTTTCTCATCTGCTGTAATTCTCATTTTTTTTCCCTCCAGATGGATTGCATGTATTCTAAAGGTTGCTTTTTTCATCTTTTTTGCACATGTATTTATAGCTTGCAAAAACCTTTCTCCCACGTTTTTAAATCTATTCAGTCTAGCAGGATTTGCTAACAAATTTACTCTTTTCCCCTTTCCCACATCATGTTTAAAGATGTTAAAAATGTCTCATTTTTGAACGCTTTGGACTTTGAGCTTTATGCATGCGTGACAGGGTCACAGCTAGATCAGTTTGAATTAATTTGCTTAAAGAGCCTTTCTGTTGGATGATATTGAATATTGTTTCAACATTTTGGTGTGCTGGTTGTCTTTGATCAATTCATAGGACCAAGCCTGGAAAACATGAACCTGTTAATCTTGTAAATATTATTGCTTCATTTAGTTGTAAAAATTAGTGCATCAACTGCAGGTATTTCTTCTTTCTTGCGTTTTGCAATAAGACTACTCCATAAGTTTGTAATACTTTCCAAGACATGCAAAATGAAAATGAGTTTTAAGTAGGAAACTTTATCATATTCTTAGCACAATGGCTGATGTATTCATATTCAGTTGAATAAAAACCTGTTTGTAGCTTGGCCAGCATGCAGTTGAAAAAGGTTTATGAAACCTGGTGAAACTGTATTCTTCAGTCTCTAATTTAAGATGCACATTAGAGTGAATCAGAAAGCATTTTTTGCTGCTGTGCCAACAGCTCATAATACAAAGCACTTGTAACTCAACTTCTTAATTAAAAATAAGTGAGAACTGTGTTTGGAGCAGTAGTTTGTGGGTATTTTAATTATACATTACTCCAAAACTCCCAAAAGAAATGCTACATCACATTCTATGAAAATTCTTGTAAGTTATCTGACAGTTGCTTCTTCCTTCCCTGATGCCTTTCGATTTGCAAGAGATCTGGGAGAATAAGGCTGGCAGTGTAGCCTCTGAAGTCACTGCAAAATTGTTGCATCCTGCTGAGGAGTGAAATATAGTGATTATTTCTGGTTCAAATTAGCCCTTCCTCCACATCCTTGACTAGCAGTCAGTGGAATGCAGGTTTCTCCTCAGAGAGTTTCTTCTATCTTGCTATTGAAATAGAGATTTCAAAGACACAATTAGTTAATTTTGTTACGTGGCACTCTAATGCATTTAATAATACTAGAAATCCATTGGCTGTTGGTATAATTTTTGGAGAGAAATGTCCTCTCTGAGGACTACAGCACTTTGGGATTGTACGAAGGAGCATCTTGGTTATACAAGTGTGCATTGTCTGTATATATCTTGCTTGTAAAGGTTTCAGACATTGGGTAGGATTCTAGAGGTCCTGATTTGACAGTTATGAATTGTGTTCAGAGGTAGAGTAAAAGTCATGAATTTTCATCAAATATTGTAGTTGTGAGCTATAAGTTCATGCTCCTTCTGTTCACTCCCTTCAGATTGGCCTGCTTTGCATTTCAGATGGAACCCTTGCTTTGCTAAAGAGTAATTTTTAAACCTCAGTCTGAAAAACAAAAGCTCTTTAGCAGTGTTGGCTTTTAACAAGAGTGGTATGCATGCGCTTCATTTTTTTGTTGCTAGTGTTTTGGTTTTTGCAAACATAGCTAACATCTCTGAAATTTATCTGTAGCTGGAGAGTACAGGAAAAGAATTACTGTTAGCAGATCTCTAGCTTGGTGGTGGTACAGGTAGCAGTGGTTGTAGGAATTGTCTGCAATTTTATTTTCAGAAATGGCAAGCTTGGAGACAGGGCTCCAAATATTGGGTAAGGATTGGTTTTGTAGCCTATTTTGAACGCAAAGGTGGAGCTTGTCTCTAAATAAAGACTGTCTGTTTTCAAGCTGCTTGGGTCTAGGGCAATTTCTGCATTCCATATGTTTTCAAGTCTATACAGAGATTAAAGAACTTAAAAGAACATGAAATTAGAATCTTATTTAGAGCTGAAGGTCCTGGAAATGGTGAAGAGTAAGGATCATATTGCCCTGGATCTGTTGGCAGTGGATATTAGTGAAAGGCAGCCAGAAAGTAGTTTTATTTAAGGCATTCACAGATTCTGATGCCCTTGCAATGTTTAATGTTTTTTATTTTACCCAGAGGAAGCTAACTCTGAAATATCAGAAAAACATGATTGCTCTATTCCAAATTAAAATAAAACTTGAAGAGGAGCTTTTAAGTTGAGGATACAAGAAGTGAAGTAGGCGATAGAAAAATTTGATTGACATGAAACTGAAGAGCAATTTGTGAGGATAAGGTGACTTAACCAAGCCCCATCTCAAGTACTGCATTGTGCTTTGAATGTGGAAGAAAATTCAAGCTGTGGAAATCCAGAATTAGCTTTTGATAAGACTGCTGCTATTTTGGAAACATCTCGACTAAGTGGTCGGTCAGTAGACTGGATGGAACAGAATATGTGTACATTTCCATTGTAAACAGATGGAGAATTCCAAATACCACAGGAAGAAGGGCCCAAAGCAGAAAGGTTCACAGAGTTTTAGCGCAAAGCCAAGCTTTTTTTTCCAGCATACTAACTCTTAATGGAAGCCATGCACAGAATATGTGAGAAGTTGCATAATTTTACCAAGTGGTGTTGCATTCTGAGCTCCATGCAGAATGTGCCAGCAGAATGTGTCCACTGTGGTCTGCAAAGGTCACTTACTGACTCTCTGAGTGAACTATGCATGCTCCTGCAGCTATAAGCAAAAGGGCTTTAACCTTGAAAGGAAATGGCCCTGCACATTTGCTTCACTGGGGCACAAATTAGTTTTGTCAGAACCCTTGTAATGTGAAAAGAAAATTGGTTAGGAGAATATATGGCAGTGGCTTGCTGCAGCATGTTACCTGCAGTGGAAAAGTTCATACGAACTGGCATACTTCTGAAAACAAGAGTAGTTTGCAAGAAAGAAAATACACTGAAAGAGAGATGCGTTGATGTGGTCCCTTCGGTCTCCTTTTAAGAGAGATTTGACATCTTCAGGTCAACAGGGTGAGCTTCTGATGACTTTGAGTAGAACTGCAAATAATACATCTGATTACTGCCTAAAGAAATATTTCACTTTTGGCAGAAGTCAAACAAGGTCGATGTTTTTTAGACTACCAAAAGGCCCAGCAAAGTCAGACTGCATGTACTTGTTGATACTAGGAAGAAGACATGGGGACAGAACCCTTTTTTAACCGATATGGGAAATCCCTCCTTTTAATACAAAGCAGAGCACAGTTGTCTGGTTGAGACCAAACAGTTTATATGCTCTGTGTGTCAGCAGATTCTGTCAGGTATCTTTAGAAAAACATCACTGGAAAATCCAGCAGTGCCTTGGGGGTGCAGTTGGCATAAAGATTTTAACAGATGTACATATTTGAGTATGGATGCAGGAATAGTATGTTGCAAGAGTTAGTTAAATTGCCATCTTGACCAAATCAGCTGTGTCTGCTTGAAGGCTGCTAAGGCAGAACTTAAAAGCAACTGTAAAATTTTAAAACTTGTTAGGATCCCCTCCTAAAATACTGTGTTAATATCTCATGAGATAGTTAAACATGGGAAGTGTCAGCTTTAGCAAGCTGGTATGAAGAAAAGGCAAATGACATCCCTTCAGGATGTTTTTATTTTGTGGATTGTGAAACTGAGAGCCAGTGTTTAATATGAAGTCCATTATTTGGTGAGCGGAGTTTTTGTAGTTTAGGTAAGAACTTGAGCCCATTTGCCCCATAGTAGCTACTGTTAACTTTAGTGCTGTTGGGTACGTAACTAGATGTAAGAAATCATGGCAAAGGTATTTCCACATCTGAGATTATTTATGTGTAGTCATCTTGCCCAAGTAAGTTAGGGATAAGGGAGCCAAAGTGAGTTATTACCAAATTGCAATAAATTGTCCAAGGGCTGAGAAGAGGTTTGCAATGTCATGAAGACTTTTTTCAGTACTTCTTCCTACTATCTTCCTTGTCTTAAATTTAAGCCAACTCTTTTCTCCAGTATTTATTCCTTACAGACATGTAGGCAGCTGGATGACAGCCTCTCTTCACCTAGATGAGGATGCATGTAGCTCTGTCATCAACATACTGTTGACATTTGATCTTGTATGCCATTCTGTTGAGGCTCAGCAGACGGAGAACAGAGTGGAATGGCAGCTGTGCTCAAATCCTTTGCTCTTGTCTTTAGATTTTTAACATATTGTAGACCTTGCTGTTACAGTCTCAGCATGACATTTAATGAGGAATTCACAGATACTGCTTTTGGTTTGCAGTCTGACTTAAGGGCAAAAATAAAGAAGTTTGTCATTCCTTTTGCTAGAGAAGTGACCGTATCTTTTTTAGATTGATCCAGCATTCGGAGCTGTTGTTGATTTTTGTAAGAGATAGCAGTAGCTGGGGGCACAGTCCTGTTTGCACAGTTCAATTCACTTGTGCATCTGCACTGAATATATATATATACGCACACACACATATCTATCTTTTGTCACTCCAACACCCCCTTTGGCATTCCTGTTTCGCTCCTTTCCTCTGTTCCAATCACACGTGTGCAAGTGAAAGGATCGTTGTTTTGTTTAGCAGTTTCTTGCTTACTCAGCCCTAGGGTTCAGATCTGGGTTTGGACCAATCCCCTGAAAGGTTTTTTAGAGCTATTGCCCTGGTTTTGCAGCCTTCAGGAGACAAAATAATGAGCCACTTCACTGCAAGTGTGTTATTTTCCTGAATGAGAGCTTTGTTACTTGAGATGATCCATTTCTTTATAAGACATCATACTTTTTAATGTTTTTAAAATTCCGACTAGGTATCTTTAAATGTAGTAGTTGCATGGCAGGCTTGAGAAATAAAGCACCAGCTGATAATGTGAAGAGCTCGCCTAGAGAAAGAAAGGATTAGGTGTGCTTCAATGAGACTTCTCCGACTTTGAAATACCAGCAATAAATTAGGTGATCAAATATGATCAGGAAGAACCAACAGTGTTTTGCCTTTGCAGAAAGTTTCTCTGTCCATCCAGCAGAAATTTCTGGTGCTGATCTGTTTTAGGAATTGGATCAACTATCCACAGTTAAGGTTTCAGTTGTTGCTGAAAATTAAGAGTTAATTCTCATTTAATTCATTGTGGCTCAGAAAGCAAAGCTAGGATTTTCTGCACCGACAACAGGTGCAGAGAAAGGCAGAAAGAGGTTTGTTGTATTGATGAAGACTGAAGAAAAATTTTATGTATAATCCTATTGCATCTGGAGAAGATAAATGGAGTTGAAGGAATTTGTGCTGAGCATTGAATGATAAAATGCATTTGAGGATAAGACTGACAAATCCAAAAAGATAAGTGCATTATTTTTAATTTCTTCCATTTTAACAGAGAAGGTCTAATGGAAGGATGTGTATGTTAGGAGAAATCAGCTATAGGAGAGGGGTTGAGCAGCAAAGACCAACTTGCCGAAGAAAGGGAGACTGGGAGCAAAAAGAGCAAATCTTTTCTCCTGTCTGATCATGGGAAATGCATGCCTTTTTCTTTGTATCTGCATATCTTATTGACAAAGAAATAAGTGCACCAGCTGAGATATTTCAGTGGCAACACACGACTTGGAGGAGGCAAAAAATAAAGATAAAAATAAAGTTTATTGATTTAAATTGTGTTCAGTCTTGATAAGGTGCTTGTAATAAAAAAAAAATGAAGTCATACTTGCTTTGCTTATGCCTTTATGCTGTTACTGCACCTCATCTTCTCCTCTGGCAAATACAACTGGAGTTCATAGTTTTCTGTTTTAATGCTCTTTGAGTAGTTTCAAACTGTACTGAGGCCTTGCTTGGAGGTGTACTTTCACTGACTTAATACAGTGTTGTGGATTGGCCATGCTTTTAGGGCTACATATTTCTCTTAGCTTAGTTTGCTAAAATATGAGGTACATGTGCTGGCCAGAGTCTCTGGTATAGCTGCAGTTACATTGGCAAAGCTCTGCAGCCTCTACAATTACTGTGGTGGTATAGCCAGTATCCATATGAAGAGCACTTTGTCGACCCACGTAAACTTTGCATCTTTGTAGGTGTGAGGTACAAATGTTGGCTGCCAGTGCAGCTATATCCATCCAGCAGAGATCAGTGCTTCTTTCTGAAGACCTTTCTCTGCAACTCAGGTCAGAGTAGCCGTGAAACTGTATTTTACCAGTCCTCACAGTAAGAGGTTTCTATTGTGTTTAACCCATCGGATATTTCTTTTCATGTGTGTTTTCATGGTCTGTCAGTTTCTGGTGACTGTGTCGATTCAGTTGAAAATTAATAATTACATTTTAGGCTGGTGATTTATAAACCTACCTTAGCTGCTCCAGCCATTCCTCTCCCTTTACCTGTCAGGATGGAGTATCATGGATGACAAGATCTCCCCAGGTAAATGAGAGAACAGCTGCACCCCCTCCCCAAGCAGTCTTTATCAAGGCTGATCTAACAGCCAGCTTACTGCTTGGGCTAAGCAAAGGTAATGGCTTGAAATTTATTGGCATCTTGAAAGGCGATGCATCTAGTTGAGAACAGAAGTGTCTCTGTTGAATTTAAAAAGATAAAAAGCAAGAGTTCCTGCTGAGTTTTCTTGCCTGCTTGTGCCAGAATTTTCTTTTCTCCTCCAGCTTCAAAACATCTTTTTTTTCTTCCTTGAGTGTCAGAGAGAAGAAAGGTCCCGCTCTGCCAAAAAGGCAGTGTTCATCACTCCCATGCTTTTCATTGCTCTCCTTAGAGGTGGGAAGGCCTTGAGCAGCGAGGCGGCTGTGCAGATGATGTGATGCCTCTGCTTTGGCCAGGCATGGTGCTGCTTGAATCAGGCGAGTGGTGCAGCACCGTTGCCAACTGGCAGCAATAGCACAGGCTTGGGGCAGCCTGCTGCTGCTTGGTGACTGACAGGATCCTGGCAGTTGCTCTGGCCAGCTTTTAATACTATTACTCCCCAGAAATGGGGGGGAGAGGTGGAGTTTGAAGAGCGTTATTAAATTGCAGCAACTTGAGGACAGAGTGGGAGGGAAATTCAGACGCAATAGGTCAATAACTAAGGATTTAGCAGAGGCTTTTAGAATAAAAGTTTTCTTACCCCTCCAGGGTAGGTATAAATTAACTGTCTAGCTCTGTGCTTATGTGTTGTGCTCTGGGCCCCCTTCTTCCCACGTTAGTACACAGCCTTGAGGCTGTTGATTGTTATGCAGCCTCTCCTGGCACTCTGCCATAAATAAATACCTAAGTTGGTGGCTGTGACAGGTGCTGCAGTGCTGATGTGACAGCACTGACAAGTTGGAGGGGAAGCAACAGCAGCAGGCCCGAGGTGGCCTTTGTGCTCCACATGTAACTTGATCGCTGAATAATTTGAGGGCCTGTTTTTTTTCCTCTTCTTCATGCCTTACAGCCCTGCTTTCTCTGAGCCATCTTTTCCCCTGCTGAAATCAGCATTGAAGAAGTGGCTGTAAAGTGATGAAGTGAGCTTTAGGGAGTTCAGAGCATGATGTACATGCCCACTTTTGTTCAGAGAGGATGGAAAAGACACACTGAAAAGATAAGTACTTGATCCTAGTGCAGTCTTTGCAAATAGAGACATAAATTACTCAACCAAGTCTTTTCCCGCACTTCATGATTACAGGGGTGTAGAATGGAAGCAAACAACTGTTTATTTTGTGAGCATTGCTTTCCCTTGTATAAATCTACTTTTGTATGGAAGCTTAGCTACCTAGACAGTTTTGGTTTTTCTAGAGGAAGACTTTTTAGTCTTGCTGACATTCCCTGAACTCAGGGAGAGATGGGAGTCCCTGAAATTGCAGAAGGCTGCTAGAATCTTCTGTGAAGTGTGGGGAGATCAAAGGGTTTTCTACAGACATAAGCACAGGCCAAGCAACTATTCTGTGTAATTTAGGCTGGTTCATGTGGCCCTAAAGGGAACGAATAGAACTTGTTGTGTGTGCTGAAATGACATTTATATGTTTACAGTGTTGCCAAGAAGAGAACAGCTTGCTATACATACATTGCCTGTTTGGGCTTAAGCTTCCTCAGGGATCTTCTGAAGCTCCCACTCCTCAGACTTCACAGTGTTTGTAGTTAGGGAAACATACCATTCAAAAGTCTTATTTCAGAACAGCATCTGGCAATCAAGGCAGCTGCCAACTTTGTAAGATGCTGAATCACCACATCTAAAGGTGTGGCTATGTATTATTGAATTGGTAGCGTAGTGATGCTAAGGACAGGTTTGACACCGGTTATGGTAAAGAGCATGGAAGCTTGCTGTGACTGCTGATAGTGATTATGGGCTGATAAAGTGGATGCAATATGATATCTCTCCTAAATGAAACTGCCATACTATTAAAAATAAGCTCTCTGAAAACTGTTATAGAGTGTGGTAAGCGTCTTAAAGATTAGTGAACCTTTACATCAGTGTTTCTAAACTGATTCCTGAACCCTTGGATGTCAACATGGCTGTTACATGTGGCCTGCAACTAATCTGTGGGCCACCCCTAATGAAAAGAAACTGTTGAATTATCAACTTCATGCATTTGTCATGTTAGTTTTAAGAGTTTGTGAACATTGGCAGCAATCTCTTGACCTAGAAGCTGGAGAATTGTGTCAGTGTAGGATTCCTGGAATAATCTGTTATTCTTAGAAGTTAAGAGTTACAAAGCATGAACAATCCACTGGCAAAGAGGTGTGGTCACTCTGTGGTATGTTTTCAGGCTGGCTACTTTGGTTAAAATATCTCCATAACTCTGTAAGATTTAGCAGTGGAAACAAAAAGACAAAAAAAAAAGTCCAAAACCTGTGATCTATGGAGAACAGTGCTTCCTGGCAGAGTTCTGACCTTCTTTGAAGAGAAGGACCTGCTGATGTTGAAGGAACTTTAATTTTTTTTACACCCTGTGGATAGAGTAGGGGGTCTTGCTAATGGACGCAATTGCAACAGACAGTCTGTATGACTGCATCAGATTGATTAGCTGGGTCCTGGTTACTGCTGCGAGTGGTGATTATGCCAGTACAGCTGCTTTCTCTTTTTATGTACTAATTACTACACGCACGGATGTCATCACCCTTAACACTGCATGGAGTTGTCCCATTAGCGTGGGAGTGGGAAGCAGCAGGGGAGGGGAGCTCTTCAGCATGACAAGCTGTTTAGAATTGAATGGAATGGAGTGGAATGATGAAGCAGCTATTCTGACACAGAATGTTAAAGCCATCTTGTCTTTGAGATTCAGCCCTCAGCCAAGACTTGTGGGTTGTCAGGACCGGGCTTGTGTACTTGGGGGAGCACTTTCCATGGGGTTCTGTTGAACTGCAAAGCACCTGGGTGTTCAGCTATAGCCAGCAAGTGTCTCTCCTTGGTGTGGCTGGTTACAGGGCATGTGGTACAATGCTGTTCAAGCTGACCTGCCTGTGGAGAGGAGCTGAGACTACCCAGGAAGGTGGCTTCTGGAACTGTGATACCTTGCAAAGCTGTTCTCGAAAGAGAAATAATTTGTTTCTGACTTGATGAAGAAGTTTATGATGGAAGACCATTGTAGTTCTTAAGAGATTTAGAAAGCTTATTTTATGAATTTATGCTCCTAGCCCTGGTGGACCCCTCCCTTTCTCCTCCTCTTTCAAATCCATTTGTCCCATCTGGAGAGTGCACCATAATCTCCATGGTAACAACAGGTGTTACTATCTTACATCTGATTATTCCCCCCACGCCTCCCTTCTTTTTTTCCCCTTGCCTTTCCCTCGCTGACACCCCAGCAAGCAAAGTGTGTGGGGTTAATGGGACAGACATGGCAGAGATGGGTAAGAGCTAGGTAAACCTCAGGACCTGTTCCTTCCATCCAAACCCCGAGCTTCTCTGAACACTCTTAACTGCTGAGTGGCAGCCAGGACAAAGAGTGACCAGCTTATGTCATACAGAGAAATCCTTAAGGACATTTTCTCCTCTAATTCAGCTTCCTCAGAGGAGCAGTTAAATGTGTTACTGGTGATGGTAAATAATGTAGCTGCATTGTTTTGCTCTGACTTACTTTGTTTGGATTCCAGCAGTCAGGATGAAGGTTCTGCCTAGTGCTGGAGGGCACGTGGTTAAGTGGTCTCTGACTCAGGCTTCTCAAATTGTCAGAGAAGATGTTCAGGGGGCAGTAGAGCTACAGAGGAAAACAGTCCCAGTTTGTTATGCTAGCTGATGAGTCCCATCTTGTTGGATTCTAATTACTACTTCAGACCACCTCAGCATTGCAGTAAGTGGTTGACCTGCATTCCTGTCAACCTTTATCCTGTTGTTCCAGCACACCTTCATTCCTGGTCCAGCACCATCCCCTTTTCTGGGGAGTCTGTAAGAAAGGTCTTGGGATGATTGGATGCCTGCCCACCAGAAAAATCTAATGAAAACATATCTTTCACCTTGGTCTTATCCTATTGAAAATCGATTTAAAGTCTGTGTTACTTGCAGTGATTACAGGTTTAAATATAAGCTACATTTCTGCAGAAATTGTTAACAATTTGCCTTTGTAAATGCCAAGATAGTCTTTAGTCCTAGCCTTCTGAGGCCCTGATAGCCCAGTATACTGAAGCAGCTTGTCCCTGTTTACTCCTGATAGCCAAACTGACTCATTACTGCTTTTTCCATTTCCCATGCCTTTGTTTTCATGATTTCCATGTGTCATATTTTTGGGCTGAATGGACTGTTGTCATGTACCCAATTCTGGTTGCTGGGTGGCAGGGTGTAGGAAAGCACTGTGCTGTACAAAAGGTGTTAGCTTCTTAGAGTAGGAGGAGTACACTTCAGAAACCAAGCTAGCACAGACCTTTGTGTGCACAGGTTTTCGCTCACATGCCTTAACACAGTATTTGGGAAGCACTGGCTTGCAGACCGGAAGTCTTAGGAACTCTTCAAATTCTTACCTTTCTGTAGGTAGAGTGGATGGTGTTGGAAGCCAACCTGAATTGAGTCATTTGTGACTTATGTACTTGTGTTATTCTCATAATGACTGTACCACCTTGTCCCTAGTCACTTTAATTCATTGGAGTAAAACGACTGTGCAGCCCACTGAGTGGCATGCAGGTTCTCCTGGGGACAGAACTGCTTCTGCTCCACAGCCAGGTGCCAGTCAGTCAATTAAGCATTTAAGGGCACTTATACATGCATTTTACCAGCTGCTTACTCTTGCTGCTGAATTAGTGGTTTCTTGCAACATCCTGTAAAGTGACATTCCCCATGGCCATCTACGCCACTCCAGGGAGATTGCACATTTGTTTGAGCCTCTTTGTCTCTCCTGTCTTGCATTGTCCTGTCAAGTAATCTCCTGTTATTGTTTCAGAGAGTTTTCAACGTTCTGTACCCAATGCCTGCCGACCAGAGAAGACATGTCAGCATAAACTCTGCCCGCTGGCTGCCTGAGCCAGGCCTGGGATTGGCGTATGGAACCAACAAAGGGGACCTAGTGATTTGCCGACCAGAGTAAGTGCTTACTTTACATGGAGATATTGCATGGAAATGTAACTGCTTTGGCTATTCTCAGGGCAGTGGGGATAACATGGCTTTTTACTGCCTGGGACATTGTGCTTGAGGGACCCAACCCCTGAATTCCTAATACTTCTTTTGCCCTGCTACAGTGTTTACCTGAGTCTCTTACAATCAGTGTTTGTTTTGCTGATTATAAACTTTTGAGGCTCATTTTATTTCCCATGTCTTTCTAGGATTCCAGGTCCTTTAGTTCTTATACGCCTAGTGCAGTGTCTTTCAGTCTCTGGATTTATGGACTTCTAACAGTTTCCAGTGACAGCAAATGTGAGCTGTAACTAATATACTTGGTTTCCTCAGCTTTAAAGAACCTCTTGAAGTTCACCAACCAGATTGAAAGCTGCTAACTTAGAGTTGCCAAATACTTGTTACAGTATTCAATCATGAGATTCTACGATCTGCAAAGACTTTTGTCGTGATTATGAACCAGCCACTGAATTATTTTGGTGTCCTCTCTAACAGCCCCATGATGTGACGTGATGTGTAGACTTCAGTCCTCTTTTGTTTATATAGAGCTGTGAAGGGTGTAACTGTCCCTTTGTAAGCCTGCAGTTAAACACAAGCTAATTTAGATGTCATGTGACACAGATGGTGACTGAGTGAGCAGTAAAACATACTGCTTTCAGTATTCTTGGGGAGTCTCTGCATCATGTGTTGTTGAGGTCCTTTTCTCCATTGTGTAGTCAAGTACACTTTTGGAGCTGTGGTTTTTTTATGTGGGTTTTTTAATGAGTTTTTATGTTTTTTTATGCTCTTTTTGATTATGCTTCACAGGTTGAAGTTCCTTGTAACTTAAAAGCTGGCAGCTAGAAACTTGCAGCACTACTGGTGATCATACCACACACATGTGGACTCCCATCTGTTGTACATGACATCAGGCATGTGGTGCTTGAGGAGGATCATATGGTCAGTGTAGAACACTACATTAAATCAGAATAAATATATACAATTGTTAATAGCGACTAATTCAGTACAGCCTTCTGGTGAAATATGCAGTTGGAATTCAGACTGGACCGATTTTTGTAGTACAGGATGCCAGCGCTTTTCAAACAGCCCTCTTGTTCTCTTGAACATAATCTTTCATCAAGGCCTTATTTATACATGAAGTTCTACAAGATACTGGTATGGAATAAACTCTATTCCAGGATAAGTGGCTTTCTTTAAGAACAGTTGCTGTACTTTCTAAGCAGAAAAATTATTCAGGAGTAATGGCTCTCTTCTTCTTGAACTTGAGAGCTATTCTAAGTTATTTTCAGTATAGAGAAGTAATAAGAACCCAGAAAAATGAAGTCTCCCTGAGGGTGGTTTCTTTTGTTGAATGCTGCAGAGTCTAGCTTGGTCTGACTGTCCTGGCTTCACATACCCCACATTATATTTCCATTCCAGTCCTTGTGGTACCCCAAGACTGAGTGGCATGTCTCTTGGCACCTCTCTAAAGACCCAAGAGGAACACTTTCATGGTATTTTATGGGAGCACTGCCAGTCCTTCTGCAGCATCTCTGTGAAATCTTTTTAGCTCACCATGTTTCTAGGGCACTCTTCCATCTCCTTAGTTCTGTCCCAGCAACTTTATTATAATTATGTCCAATTCCAAGAAAAATAGAGTTTTTGTATGTGAAACAAGGTGACTATATAGGTGGGAGATTTATTGGTGGTTTGACAGAAGTGCTTCAACAGATTTCCTGCTGGTGGATTGGAGTGACTGATGCTTCTGGTGATTATTGTAAACGTCACAAGGACTGGTAGGTTCTTTTTGGAGCAGAACACCCGATGTGTTCTGTTCTCAACTGTATCATTTTATAGACCAACAACAGTCAAGAGCGACTTGTAAACCTCAGCATGAAGGTGAAGATACTCACCAAGCTGTATAATTTGCATTGAGGTGCTAACATTAGAACACACGAATGAATGAGGCTCTATCAGAGCAGAAGTGCCTTGCAGCCGTGGTGTCTGTGCCAGATCTACTTGAGAGATCCTCAGAGAAGGGAAAATGCTTGACATGTGGATGCTGTCTCAGTAGCTCTTGGCTTAATAAACTTGGTTTGTGATTGGTATGTCTGTTGACTTTAACTTGAGGAGTGAGGGGGAAAAAGATGAAAAATATTTGTCAGTTACCATACACAGTAAAAGAGAGGAAGAGAAATACTAAAAGGATTCAGCAATTAATAGAGTGCTATATGGAGGATAGCCTAGCAAACAGCAGGGATCAAGAAAACACTGTACTGCTGAAGCCCCCCTGACTGTTCTAATTTGGCAAAGAAAACTGTGGTCAGTAGCAAACAACGGAGATGATTATAATTCCCTGGGTCTTTATTCGCATACACAATGGAGGCGTTTGAAACCAAGTACTACAGGAATCACATAAACAGATTGAAATAGCAGCTGTTCCTCAAATACAGGGTTTAAATGAGTAGACTGAAAGTATAAGCTGACCGAAAAAAAGAGAAAAGGCAAAAAACTCCATAACTTGAAGCTCCATGGACTCAAGATGAGAGGCTATGCAAGCAGTGCTTCCAGAGTTCTAAAGAAACACTAGCTAAAATTAAGTGTTTTGGGGTATATTGCTAAGTTGGGGTAGCACTGATGGCAGTTTGTCTTGCAGATGGAAGTGGGAAAGGTCAGGTTGTGTTGGCCATCCATAATGTGAACTCAGTACACAGAAATCCTGTCTAAAAGAGAGAATTCAACATGATTGACATCTGCCATGAAAGAGGTTGTTGATGGACTTCCTTAAAGAACCAGCTCTGGAATGGGTTAATTAATACTATTTACACTAGTGGCCTGTAAGGGTGCACTGCATTAATTTTTCTGAAGATGTGACATTACCTTTGTCACTGCAGAGAAAAATCAAAGTATTGCACAAGAATTGTATTGCCATGAAAGTGACTAGAGCTGTAGAAATGAGAACTTAATAGTACAAAGTGCACTTAGTGACTAATGAAACTGAGCTCAGTAGTTAAAATGGAGGAGGAGGAGAAAGACCTGAGGTTTTAGTTGATAGTAGGTGATTAAGCCATCAATACAGGAGGCTGTAAAAAGAAAAAATTGAGTTTTAAGATGAGACACAAGGTGCTTAACAGCAGAGATAACAAAATATCAGTACCACTGTAGAAGAAACTAGGCACATAAGCTTGTGAACCGGCACAGGAATTAAGAGCAGCTAGTAGTGACATCAAGGGAGCATTTTATCTAAGAAAACCTGTAGCTTTGGGTCTTTTTCAGGCCTAAAAAGGATAGATAAGGAGGGGGTTATATAGCCTCCATAAATCCAAGAAAAGAGAGCTATTTAAGTGTCTATCACAGAATGGGTAAGGTTGACTGTTGGAAGTTGTCTAGTCCGATCTCCCTGTTCAAGCAGGGGCCCCTAGAGCACATAACTCAAGATTGTGACCAGTTGGCTTTTGAATATCTCCAGAGGAGACTACAATCTCTCTGAGCAACGTGTTCCAGTGCTTAGTCACCTGCACAGTAAAGAAGTTCTTCCTCACGTTCAGGTGGAACTTCCTGAGTTCCAGTTTCTGCCCATTGCTTCTAGGCCTGTTGCTCAGCACCATCGAGGAGAGCCTGGCTCCATCTTCTTGACACCTTGTCTTCAGTCCCCCAGTCATCTCTGTAGCCCTCCACTGGACTCACTCCAGGAGCTCCATGTATCTCTTGTACTGAGGAGCCCAGAGCTAGGCACAGCACTCCATCTGAGGCCTCACCCAGGCTGAGTAGAGGGGCAGGATGACCTCTCTTGACCTGCTGGCCATGCTTTCCCTAATGCCCTCCAGGATGATACCATTGGCCTCTTGTCCATGAGGTCACATTGCTGGCTCCTAGAGAGCTTGTTGTCCACCAGGACTCCCTCCTCCTTCTCCACAGTGCTGTTCTGCTGTATGTCAGCCCCTAGTCTGTACTGGTGCAGGGGGTTATTATTCCCCAGGTGCAGGATGCTGCATTTGCCGTTGTTGAATTTCAAAAGGTTCTTCTCTGCCCATCTTTCCAACCTGTTGAGGTCCTTCTGAAGGGCTGCACAGCCCTCTGGGGTTTTGGCCACTCTTTCCAGGTTTGTGCCATCAGCGAACTTGCTGAAGAGGCATCTTCTCCTTCATCCAAGTCATTGATGAATAATTTAAAAAACACTGGGCTCAGTGTCAACCCTTAGGGGGGACACCACTAGTTACAGACTTCCAACTAGACTCTGTGCCACTGATCATGACCCTCTGAGTCCTGCCATTCAGCCACTTCTCGATCCACCTCACCATCCACTCATTCAGCCTGCACTTCCTGAGTTTGCCTATGAGGGTATCATGGGAGGTGGTGTCACAAGCCATGCCAAAGTCTGGGTAGATACCATCCACTGCTCTCCCCTCGTCTATCCAACCAGTGGTCCCATTGTAGAAGGCAGTCAGGTTGGTTAAGCACAATTTCCCTTTGGTGAATCCATGATGACTATTCCTGGTCATCTGTATATGTGAAAATGTTCCAGCTGTGATGCAGGTGAGCACATTACTACCTGGCTGCTTTGATACTGGGGTCGTTTGGACAAGGTATATTTATATATATTTTTTATTAGAGAACAAAGAGGCACAAATTGACTATGACTATTGTAACGACAGACTAGAGGAAAGTGGCAACTGGGTGATTTCTGCATAAGCCTGTATGTTGGTTGGTTGGATGCAGAAGACTCAGCTGTTTGGAGATGCAGCTCAGCTTGCAGAGACAAGTGTATGACTTGAATACTTGTGACTGAGGGTGGGACAGAACTGCTGAGCCATGAGGCAGGTTTTGGTGTTTTAAACCGAAGGTCCACATCTAAACACCTGTTGACAAGTTGGCTCTCAGAGCTGTTGTGCTGTAAGGAGGTGAGGTGGTCACCACAGTGTTCATCCACACTTGGAAATGGACCTAATGGGCCTGAAAGAAGCTTGTAAAAGACTAGAATTCATGAGCAGTACAGTAGCTGTAAGGATGGAATAAATGTTTTATTAGCCAAAGATACAACCCCTGCCAGGGTTGCATTCTGGTGAGTAAAGGAAAGAAAGGACATTGTGTACCTACTTCCTTAGATTTCAGGGTGGCATCCAGCTCACTAAATTGTGCTATTGAAAAGCATCAATTTGTTTACTCTGTTTTTTGTGTGATTAAGTTGGAAGAAACTTTTAATAAAACATCAGGAACGTTCTTCCTTTCCCAAGTGCTCAAAGGCTAGCCAACTTACATTGTGTCCTAATATGTTATTTCTCACGTGCAGTATTAGGTACAGACCTGTATTGAAAACCCAGAAATCCCAATTGTCACTGAATAAATACTATTCTGACTACTGATAACAAATAGCAAAGGTGGTGGAGCTCGTGTTCAGAAGTGTCTGCCTGTCACTTATATGTTCTTTAATTTTCTTTTTCTTTGTTTAGCTGCTGGTTTCGCTTACTTGCAAATAAACAATCTATCTGAGAGCAGGTCTCTGTAACCTGTTAAAAACTGTGTGTACTTTTCCTGTGGTATCTTTGTCTTTGAGGAAGGAATCCAGGGGACTGGGCTCCTGCAGCTTTTGAAACAACTTCCTCTGCAAGTGACCAAAAGGACAATTTACTTTTCACAAGTCTGATCTTGAAGCTGGAGCAAGAGGACTCAGGTCTGTGGTTCACAGGCGAGTCCTGCTGATAAGAGTTTTGGCTCAGATGTGGCTGGGAAACAGATTGAAGTCTTTATGAGGTTCTGACAGCCTTTTCCTTTTTCAAGGGTCCTGTAGCTCACTCTTGTCATGATTGCGAACTGGTAGACTTGCATACATAATAGATCACGAGTCTGCCGTCTGGTTTCACATTACCACGTGGTAGTCTGTGCTTTCTGGATGTAAGATGAGTGTGTATTCAGTCCAGAAGCGTGGCCTTGAAAGGCTCTGAGGCCGCCATGTTTTGAAGGTGGACACCGTTGAGCTAAATCTAGACACTAAATTGATAAGGAAGAGCCATGTCACATGAAAACAGGAATCCCATTAGGCACACTACTTGAGGTAGTGTATCCACTTAGAACTACCATACACTCCTCAGCTATGGGCTGAAAGTCTGTCACAGGAGGTGGTACAGAGCAGTGTGAATTCCCCCCAGTCCTCTGTGGTCCAGCTGCACACTGACTTTTTTGCATGGCTGCTAATGCTTTTTTAGTCTCCCCGGGCTACTTTTCCATTATTGCATGCTACCTCATGTCCTTTGTAACTGTGACCAGTAATAATCCTCGCTGAAGTTTTATACATCTTTCTTGATTCCGCATACTTCAAGGTTTGATTCAGTTCATGAATTTTTGGTGTTTGCAGCATGGAATGAAATCCACAGTGTCTTGTACAGTAGAAACACCTCTACTGAATTAAAAAGGAGCTTCATTCTCAGTACTCATAACCTTTCCTATCCTCTGACATTGCAACAAGAGCTTTCCCATTCAGAAACACCTCTGGTGGGTCATCTCAAACATTAATTGTCTTGTAGAACATAAACAGGTGAAACCAAAGTGGTGGGGAGCAGACTTTGTGCTGCTTATTGTCTTCGACTGGCTTTACTTGTGGAGAGCTGCCATGGGAGAAAGGCAGGGGGTCCAAATATCAGTTGTCTGTCTTTTCATTTTGAGTGTTCCCTCCCCCATTCTCAGGAGCATATTCTGGGAGAGCTCAGTGCTCATACGCTTTTGAAAATACTAATCCAGAAACCTCACTGTTCTGAGAAAACTGTTTGAAAACCAAAGTCTCAAAGCACCTTGTCTAGGGCTAGCTTTGTAAAGCAGGCATCCACAAGAGAGGAAGGATTTATTCAGCAGTCAGAGCATCTGGTAATGGAATTCAGATACCCCTGAAGATGTATCTGATTCAGAGGCAGCATCCCTTAGAGTTCTCTTGTTGGGAAGTAGGTTGGAAAGTCTCAGACTGATTCAATGTGCATATTTTAATTCTTTGTGGTGAGATCTGCCTCTAACATGAAATTATTCCAGAAAAATTCTCTTTACAATAAATTCCTGTGCTTTGCAGGAGATCGTTGCATTTATCTGTCTGTGCCACTCTATTTTTTTTTCTCTGAGGGTTGCGTATCCTCCCATCTACTGATGGGGACAATGTGACTGCATCTAGTTATCAGCATTGGTAAGGAGATGGTAATCTATCCAGCTGCCTGGCGCATCATGTCTCGCTGCTGGCTCGCTCCGTTCCTCAGGCTCTTCAGCCTCTAGCCATGATGGCCCCAGCAGCATAAGTAAGCCCTGCTATATCGTCTGCCTCTTAAGAATAGCTTTCTGGAGGATGGAGTAAACAAGGAGACAGAAGGAGGAGCTGTCTTCCTTCATGTGCAACCAAGGGATATTAGCAACCCTGCGTAGGGAATAATCTCACAATTGTTAACTGCGGTGGCTGGAGATACTGGTTATATCCAAATCCTTCCTGCAAATGGCCTTTTGAAAGGCAGTGTCTGCTCAGTAGCCTTTGACCGTGGCTGAGGAAATGAATGCATGTCCTGGACTTCTGCCACATGTTAATCACAAGATACATTAAATTTTCTAAATGAGGGTAAAAGCTTATTTTGATTGATAGAAGGACTGAAAAGGAGGGAAGATGGCCAATTTTGCACTATAGATGCATTCTGAAACTTATATTTGGATTTTGTTATTAAGTGAATTATTTCCAAATTGTGCAGAGACGCCTAGGTGACCATTGCAGGTGCAAGAGAAACAGAGTGGTAATATGAGGCTTGAAGCAGTGTTTTCATTCTGATACCATTTTTCATTCTGTTTCTATTTCCGTTTCTCTATGTGAATTTGATATCCAGGATGACTGGTGGCATTAGGTGGAAGTTGCCCTCTTAAAATTCCACTTAGTATGTCTGTGAATCCTAGTGATAAATTTTTGAGAGATGCTTTGAGTATTCAGTTACTAGCAAGTTCATTTCTCTCACCCAATTCTTCAAGATATGCTGTAGCACTGACTACTTGTTACAATCTGCTTGAATATTGCAGAAAGAACTTCAGATTCGAATATTTTCCCCAACAAAATTAAAACTCAAACTAAGTTACCCGTTTATTCCAAAAACTGATTTTTTATTAATTAATTGCTAAGAGATGCAGAGAAAGAGAGATAGAGAGAGNTTTATAGCATTCAAAAGAGTATTGTGGTGATCCCTTGGTATGTAGCCTTGTCGAAGTGATAAGATATACAGGATTTTCTGACAGGAGGTTTGTTTGCAGGGTTGCTGGTGTGAGTCTTCATAATCAGGCTGTCTCCTGTAAGGCTTTTGGATGTTTATTCCATTGATAGGGTGTCGGAATATTAATTACCTTTTGTGTGTGTTATCTGTATACAACACTACTTAGTGATTTATTTTCCACCATGAGAAAAGGAGCTTCATGCAGAGCTCTGTGTTAAAGAAATATAACCTGTAACTTAGCAGTTTGTACTCTGTCACTGGGCTTCTGCAGGTTCCTAGTAGTTCTCAGTTTGGGTAGCAGTCTTTCTAAGAGCACAGCCACGTGCTGTAAAAACAAGTGCTTCACTTATATCTATTCAGATCACACCTGCTGCCTTTTCTTCCTTTTTTCAAATTCTCTTTTCAAAAGTAGTTAAACTTCATGCAAGCAATTATTTTACTTAACTGCCTACTGCATGTGGCTCACTCTTTCATTGTTTAATATACCTTCTTTTTTCTATTTGTTATATTACTCTCTTTAAGGATGAAAGTTGCACTTAGAAGACAGTAACTGTCAATTTAAGTATGGCTTTCTTTTTGAAGAATGCTGCTAAGTTGACTTTTTTGGCCTTTTGTCATTTCCTCAATTTTTGTAACATATTAAAAAACAGGTGTGAATGGCTCAAAAAAGTTAACTTTAACAAAAGTTTTCTTAATGACTGCAACAAGCTGCTATGTCTGGCTTAATTTCTTATTCCCTAATTGCATAAGTACCCTTAGATATTTTATAAGTGGAGATTTCAGAGAAGAAGATTTGGTATCTTGTCCACTTTGAACCATGATTGATTTTTGTCCTTAGCCCCACTAATGAATATGCCTTTTTTCATTCTAATACCATTTTCCTCACGTTTATTTTTAGAATGTCTTTTCCCTCTTTGGTAACACCAGTCCATCCTGCTTTTTTATAACCTTTCCTTCTCCCCAGGTCTGTACTAGACCCTCTTGTTCCCCTGTTTACTTCTTTGGCTTTCCCAGATTTTCTTTATTTTCTGGTCTTTGATCCATATATTTAGGGAGTTTTATTTGTTGTCCCTTATGTCTGTTTTTTCCAGCAGGACTCTAGTGAATTCAGCTAGCATCTAAAACAACCATTTTTTAGTTCATTTTCTTTCCCCATTTTAAATCCTCCAACTATCTGGTTCTGTAAATGGTTTTAATGTCTACAAACTGTGAGTAATTGGAGTAGTAATTATGGATTTGGATTTCTTGATAATTTTTTCTTTTCTTTTCCATTTTTTTGGAGAAGGTTTCCCATGTGTGCTAACAGAATACTTTTTAGTTGGCTAATTTCAAAGCTGCTGAAGATTAAAAATATAAAACTTGGCTTTCCCTGTGGATTTCACTGAGATTAGACAGAACCAAAATCTTGGTTCTGGAGCTTGGCAACTTTCTGTGTGCACATTCCAGTGTTCTATTAAAAATAAGCATTTGCTATGCTTACTAATTTTAAACTTTTATTTTGAAGTTGATTTCTCCCATTCTAAATGCATTTTCCTGGTTTAGTTTGTTGGCATATGATCTAAAAAAACAAGCCTACGTTGATCATCAGTGTTGGTTTCTGCTAAAACACTAATGAAAATTCAAAAATGACTAAAGAGTGACTTTGGCTCCCAATACTTGTTTAAGATATTTAAGACCTTAGAAGGCTTAAGCAATTTGCAGTCCGCCAAAGACTCCTAACATCCTAAATTGTCTAAGCCACTGGAAGAGCTGATAGATCATAAACAGCTTAAGATATTCTGAGGGTTCAAAGCTTATTTGGAGTATAGTCTGCCTGTAATCACTTTAAGCAATTAACAGGCATTTAGGTTTTTAGAGGACTTAAGCAAGTTATCCATCTTTAGAGCTTGGTTTATGGTAATACCAAGCTGAGTTGTTCTTGTTTAAAGAACTTTAAGCTCTGTGTTCTGGAATATGTTATTTACCTTTCAGATGGTCCCTACTTGCTGCTTGGTGTAGTTGGAGTCAAATAGTGAAGGATACCATGGAATACGGACAAGACTGAGTGAGAAGAAAATCAGTGAAAATTCAGGACATTCTTATTTTTCTATTTTTGACTTGTTTATTCCAGGCTATTTGGCTGGATGGTGTGGGCCTTTTTCTCATAAACATACATTTTTTTTGTTGTGGTTTTGGATTTTTTTAATAATGCTACAACCACTACATAGTGCACTGTATTATGATGCACAAAAGCCTTACTGGTGTTGGAATAAACTTAACTCTAGGTCTTCCCTTGTGCCAGTGTTTTGTCCATCTGTTTCCAGAAGTGCATTATTTCAAATATTTTGTATTTAATGATAGGCTTAATATGCCCTCTACAAATTGGGATATAGCTTTTATAAATGTCAAAGTAGCTGGTGTCTGTTTACAACATCAGTAGGACTGCAGTCACGTTCAAGTCTGAGAAGGTTCCCCTTGTTCTCTCAGATGCAAATTACAACTTCCCGTGTCACAGTCTGTGTAAACCCTGTGTTTGCATGACAGTAGAGTAAAAAAGATCTGGGAAAACCTGCTTTTAAAAACTGTTGTGGTATTTCAGTGGAAGAAGGAAGGCTGTGTGTGAGGGACTTTGCTTGTCCTTATTCTCAACACGTGTTTTGCTGTGTAGCTTTGTGCCCCTTAAGGGCAGCACTCTTAACCACAATATTTATACTGGAGTCCCAAGAGAGTCAGGCATCCTCACTATCACACTAAACTCTTCTCTTTCTGTCCTGTCATTGTCTTGGTGCTTAATTTCTCTTTGATGCTCCTGTTGAATGTATTGGAAGACTGATTCTTAATTTAAGACTTTCTCCCATGGAATATAAGACAAATTCCTCTTAGTGCTTTCTGTTGATGTGTCATCCATTTCAACTCATTTTATGAGTCTGTTCATCTTCTACATGCAATCTGTAGATAGGTTGCAAATGCTGACTCCTGGAAATCACTTGGTTTTTACCATAGTGACCCTGTAGATCAGAAGAAACTATTTTGTTTGGGTTCTTTCTACTGTGCTAATATCTGTTCTCTTTCACTCTACTCTCTTTCTTTGAGGTATCTAACAGCTTAGCTGACAGATGACTCTCTCCTTAGCTGAGATATCACACTTTTGCCCAGGCAAATTGGCTGTTAAAGGTGTGCCTTCTATCTAAATCTTATCCACTGGCCAGAAGATCATGGATTGGATCCATTTTCAGTTGCCCACTGGTGAGCAGAACAAACTTGTGCATATTCATGTTGTTGAGACAGAAGAGCTACTGAAATAGCTACTGGTGCCACCAGCTTTATAAGACTGACCTCATATAAATGATGTGAGTTTGAATACAGCATCTTCAAAAATCCCGGTATTTAACTTAGCCGGCAGGACTGCACAATCAAATGAACAGGACCAGTAATCTTGCCAAGTATTCCGACTTGAGTTGCCGTCCTTCCTGAAGCAGGCATACAGCTACCAGCTGCACCAAGTTGCTTGTTGTTCTGCTTTTGCAGCACCTTTGACAATTCAAGCAGGCATCAGGATATGTTTCTGCATGGTTGCTGGTTTTCATGCAGGCAAAGCGAGCAGGATTCTGGAATATTCGTGGGCTATATCAGTAGAGGGAGTAAAAATGCATCTGCTGCTAGATGCACCATTCATCTGACCATGATGAATAGGATAATTTTATATGTCACTTAAATGTCTATGGATGTTAACTGTAAACTGTAGATCTTGTGTTCTGTATATTCCTATACTCCATCTTGTGCTCTTTCCCTGGCTACTTATCCATGGGCTGTACTCCAAGGGTGTGCTCTGAAATAGGCTGGTGCCAGTGAAGCTGCCACCTCTTCTTGGTCGAAGGGAATTACTGCCTAGCAGAGCTACTCCAGAAACCCTGTTTGCTAGTTCCATACAGTTTGCACTGCAGCCAATTTTCACTTGGATTTGTCTCTGCACGTGGTTCGTCGCCTGCACAGAAAGCTAAATATTTATGAAGTAGGGCGTTAGAAATTATTGTTTTCCTACCCAGGCAGCTGCTGGGAGTGCCAAACTTCGCCTTGTACTGACAATACCGTTGCCTAGCTAATCATGAGAGCCAGGGATGGGCTTGCTGTGCTGATCATCACACACTGGCAGAAAAGATAATGAGCTACTGACAAGGATGCATCTGGAATCTGGCCAGCATTGCATTGCACAAAATACTGTGTTCTTCTTCCTATCCAAACTAGGACAATAGATTCCTGTTCCTTAGCCTAGTGTCACCTTGCTCTCTGTAGCTCACTCTATTGCCTTGTTACCGTTTGAATGGTTTAAGAATGACAAGTTTATATGAAGGAAAGAAAGCACATTTGGGGAATTCAAATCCTTTGTAAACTAATCTGGTTTTTTTATGCTTGCATTTAGTAATCTTGAATGGACAGTATATTTGAGAAGTCAGCTTTGAGTGATTTCTTTTGTGGGGAAAGCGAACTTGGCAGCATGAAAATCAGATGCGCTGCATGGCATCACTGCAGCTAATCTTCTTTTTGTTGGGTTTACCATAATCTTCATTCTAGTAGTGAGGTTGTGATGATATTTTCAGATGGGATTGCAGGCAGCAATGCCTTAATCAAAATTTAGTTTGGTGCTATAGCAAACAAGTGGGCTGCTGTTGGACCTTTCCATGTGACAGGATTTGAAGGAGTAGAGGCAGTGTATTTGCTCATTGCTGCTGCCTCCTTCAGTACTGGGGATGTTTTAAATTAAAAGGTAGTAAGTGCTATTTATACCTTCCTGGACATGCATATGCTACTTGCAAATCATGGGTTATTTTGTCCTGCCGCCATGCTTCTGAGCTGTATCATTATGGTGGAGCTGGGAAACTTTTGACCTAATCCCTCTGTCTCTTCAGCTTCTGGTTTTGGATATGCCAGCTGGGGGGTCACCCAGATGTCCAAGTCAGTTTGTGATGACCTGTGCTTTGTCAATTTCCTTTTCAAATACTGGTTAAATCAATGTAGTAAATCATATTTCAGCTTTCTTGTATTTTATAAATAGTTTTGTCATTAATTTCTAGTGTTTGGTCCTAGTTTTTCCATGAGGGCATAACAGAGCTATGTAGATAGTATACCTCCATACAGAGGGAGAGGCTGTGTAGCCTAAGTTGTTGGCTCTTGGTACTTAACAGGCTCCACTCTGAATCCTTATTTGACTTTGAACAAAGCCTGCAAGTCTGTGCCCTTCATCCTCTCCAAGCTTGTTAATAATGTGAGCTGGACACAGGCGTGAAGGAAAAGTCCGTCTCAGAACAGATCCCTGCTGGGAAACTCAGGCTGTGAGCAACTCTGCATATAACAAAGCTAATGGAAATTTCCAGGGAAGGCTTAGAGAGCTTAGTGACAGCCATAAAAGGGAAGAAAGTAAGAACTTGACTAAGTGGACTTCACTGTCCATGACTGACACAGTGTGGAGAATTGCAATTTTTCACCCTAAAGCCCTGGGCAACAAATGTCCTCCTTAACTGCATCCACATCCAGCTGGCAACATGCTCCATGCTACGCAGAGCTTCTACCTTATGCCTTGAAAAATGTAAAGTGCTTCCAGCATTTCCATGTCTGGAGTTTGATGAAGCAAAAGTTAAATGCTTACATTACCTGAAAAATATTCATTTCTCCAATGTAAGCTCTGCTTCTGTAGAACGAATAGTCAGGCCTTGATTTGCAAATCTCCTGGGAAACGTACTGTGAAAGGCTTGCTCATTTACAAAATTCAAGCAGTATTTTGCAAGGGGAGCTAAAAAACCTTTAGGCTTTCTGAAAAGGGAGATTGCACTATTTTAAATAGATGTGGCTAAACCAGAGCAACACTTGAAGCTTAATTGAAAATCTGATTTAAACCAAGGTAATTGTGCTTGTCACACACATCTTTTTGGTACTTAAGTTGGTTTAAGGTGCAATTTTGTGATCAAGTTTCTAATGCAAGCATAGTGTTTTATGGCATTTAGCCCATACAATAGCAGTATTTCTTTGATGAAATCTTTGTTTATGATTATAACATAAAAGACAGTGCCCAACCAGTGCCCTCTGCTATGCTCAGATATTTGGTTTCCTCACTGTCCCTTGAGGCAGTCTGAAATACCTCTTCTGTAGGCTCAATCAATCATCCAAAGGCTGAAAACCCTAATCCGAAGTCAATGGGACATTGATCTTAGGGCTGTGTAGAGACTAGTGTGGGTCCCAGGTCAGAGATATGCAGATGCATGCAAAAGAGAACAAAGATGGTGCTGAGGCACTTCCTGCTTGAAGTCTTTTGCAAGAAGTGGAGTTGGGAAAGGGTAAGTTCCTTAGCTGGGCAAAGGAAGAGTCTGCTGAAAAGTAGCAGTGAAGATGCTCACTGCTGCCGTAGGGAGTGCCAGCTGTTTATTCTGAGCCACTTCTTTTGCCCTTCAGGGAGACACACTCAGACCAAACTTAAAAACCAGATTAAAGAGGTGCTGAGGATGTTGAAAATCCATCATGTCCAGGTGTAGTGACCTTGGCTTAAGCCTGTTCATCAGTGTTCCCAGAGTAAGCAGAAGGAGCAGTTAGAGATCAGTTACCAGCTGCTATAGATCTTATTCTGGGGAAGGAAAGCAAAGTCCTCAATTTTCTGGCAGTAAAGGAGGAGCTGTAAAACTCAGCTAATAAATGGCAGCATTTAAAACTAATGTGAAAAGTCATGTATTAAACGGAATGCCTACTGATTTCATCGTCCAGGGAAATGTGCAAATTGTCAGCATGGAGTTAGAACGGACTTTGCTGTCTAACAGCTTGACTGTACAGTAGTGAATCTCTGCAGAATAGGTAGGAACGTGGTTGGGAGTTTTTCATCTGGTATACTGCATGTCAGCTTTTGTAGATGTGTGTGTATGTACTATGAGGCTTTTGGAGAAGTGAAATTGATCAGACTTGAAGTGTGTGTGCAGGAGCTGAGCTTTCTGTGTAGTACAGGAACACTGTGTTCGGGGGAAGAGAGGAGATGTAGTGTTGTCAACTCACATTTTGGCCTAGGGAAAAGCTTTGTTGTCTTCTGGTTTCTTGTCTTGGGAGCAGGCAAGCTGGGAAAGAAAGCAGGGCACATATTCCAGAGAAGAGCAACGAGGCTGGTGAAGGGACTTGAGCACCAGTCCTATGGGGAGAGGCTGAGAGAGCTGGGGTTGTTTAGTCTGGAGAGAAGGCTTAGAGGTGACCTCATCACTCTCTACAACTCCCTGAAGGGAGGTTATAGCCAGGTGGGGGTTGGTCTTTCTCCCAGTCAGCCAGCACAGCAGTAGGACAAGGGGGCACGGGCTTAAGCTCTGCCAGGGGAAATTTAGGTTGGATATATTAGAAAGAAATTCTTTACCGAGAGAGTAATCAGGCGTTGGAATGGCCTGCCCAGAGAGGTGGTAGATTCACCATCCCTGGAGGTTTTTTAACTGAGATTGGATATGGCATGTAGTGTCATGATCTAGTAAACAGAGTGGTGTTGGATCAAGGGTTAGACTCGATGATCTTGGAGGTCTTTTCCAACCCAATCGATTCTATGATTCTATATAGCACCTTGGCAAGGAATACCAGTCACGTACGTGGCTGTGGGGACCATGCCTGTTTTTTTGGAAAGCATGAAGAAGTGTGAAAGGAGGGGGAGAAAAGCATGGGTCATTTTAGCTCTGTTGTGTAATAGCTGCAGATATATAGCACACTAGACATTTTATGGCAATTTTGACTACGAGGTCAGAAAGTCTTGCTTGCCTAGGGAGTATGCTACTTTGCAGACAGCAAAGTGAGAGCTAAGCCTCAGTCAGTATATTAGGCAGGGGATGGAGCAGCCAGAGGGACTGTCACAGTTTTAGTGACAAATTGCCATCTGAAAATAAACCTTTGGAAATTGGCATCTCACTAGCAGCTGCTTTCATGGGATATAATGCAACACAGGACTAGCTCAGCACAAAAAATTAAAAAGCAGTGACTGATTTTTTCCTGTGGACTCCATGCATGATTTTATTGACCTGATTTTTTCCATCTCTTGCCCTGGGCCCCAACCTGGGGTACTGTCACCCCAGCAGCCTAGCCCCAGGCCTCCACCACACCCTGTTTCTCCATTGTAGTGTGTCTGTCCTGCACCATCCTCTAACCTGGGGTTCGTGCCAGTTCTGCAGAGGCAACTCATTAGAGGGACAACAGCTTTTATATGTACATTAAACATCATGTTTGTGCCTGAGCCATCACCAGGATTGCCCTGCATCCTTCCTTCAGAGTATGGGACTACCGTTTGAAGTGTGATGGAAGTCCAGCTCTTCAGACACAGTTCTCTTCTGTCTATGCAGGACTTCTTTTTTACCCCCTTGCCTTGTTGTGACCACTGCACAGCACTGCCAACTTTACTTCACCCAGCACCATCAGGTGTCTGTAGCCCAGCAGCTGTGTGATGGGGCACAGCACCATGAAACTCCCAGGCCAGCTCACATGGAGTGTCAGCATGGTGTGGCAAAACATTGGACAAGGAAGTGTCTTCCATAGTAATGCAGCCCATAGTGCTTCTGGAGGTGGGACGCAGCAGTAGGTGGAAGATCTCCATACTGTCTTGGACTATATAGTGAGTGCCTGTCCTCTGACTTTTCTGTATGGCACAGAGTTACCTGGATTTGCTTTTACCCTCTTCTTAGTGAGACATGCACTTACAGCATTATGGTGGTTTCTTTCTGTGATTGCCCATAGTCTTCAGCAGTGATTGTTAACCTTGTCTGTTCCTGTGATTAGACAGCCCTGGCTTGGCCTGTCTTTTAGGGAAATTGTTACAACCCAGTCCAGAAGGCCCAGGCATGTACATTTTAATTTTAGGCTCCAAGAGATTTCACTCACATGAACTCTTGTAAAGGCATTGGTTCTTTGGTACCTTAAGTTAACATCCGGAGAATAACTGCACATTTTTCTCTATGAGACTTCTTTTAATTTAGCGAGAATATAGGCATTTTGGCAAAAAGGGTTTTACAGAGATAACAGGCAACTTCCCCAAAGCATTACAACAGATTACCAGGACTAACAAGCATTGCTATAGTAAGGAACTTTTGTTACACCCAGCAAACACAAACTTCATGCAGCTTAGGCAAAATACAGAAAATAGGTGTTTAGGTTACCCACAGGAGGAAGAAAAGATTAAAGGAAGAGACATTAAGAGAAGAAAGAATAAAGAGAGAAAAAGAGAGGAAGAAAAATAGTTGTCACTTAGAAGGTATCACATTTGTAAAGAAACTAAATGTTGAATAACGCAGTGCTTTACTGAGCACTACCTAGTGCAGGAAATGCTTGCAGGTACCACAGGAAGAATTGGCCTTTCCATTCCAATTCTTTGTTTAGTCACCTGGAGTTAGGGTAACCTGATTTAATACACACAGTTGTATGTCTTCATTTCCTGAACATCTCTCTGCTCCGGTTGCTTTGCCTTGGTGCTAGTATTGAATTGAAATTAATGGAATATTCCACAACAATCTGGTAATAACAGTGCTCCATGTTTGCCAGGTGGTTTATGGTGATGAGCCCTTTTAACGAAAATGTGAGCTGAACTAGATCTGCAGTTTCTGTAGGCAAGAATTAACACTGTTCTTCATGTTGTGGGGACGTAATGTCTGCTGGCTGGAATAGGGTCGTGTCATGCTAATGTTTTTTCCTTCTTTGGTGTTTCAAGGGCCTTAAACTCTGGAGTTGATTACCACTGGGACCAGCTGAATGAGAACATCTTCGCTGTGCATTCCAGCAGCAGGAGCACTGAGCGGCCTGGGTGAGTCTCCTGGGTGTGAATTAGGGAGATCTGACCCTTTCTGCTGTTTTTGTTCCATCTGACAGCACCACTTCTTCTTTGTTCCCTTACCACTGGCAGCTTTAAATATGCAATTTTCTCTCCCTTTGACATTGCTTAGTTAGGTCACCTGGCCCTCTTCCAGCAAGTGACATTTAATGCCCAAAAGTGCCAGTGATAGTAAAGTACATGTGTCATACATGGCCCCAGTAATATCCATCCGTGAGCAAGCTGGGGGAGGTACGTGTGGGGCTTGATGCATCGAAAACACTGTGCAAAGCAAATGGCCTTTGGAAGATAACTGAAGAACATGGCAGTTCACAGACATAAGGGCAAATCTATTGGGCGGACCTGGTGACTGATTTTTGTCCCTTTAATTTCTGGTCGTGGGACAGTTGTTTGTCAGCAATAAACTAAAAACTAAATCCCCTGAAAGCCCCATTGGCTGTTTCATCCAGGCTGTCCAGTGATGCACACATTAGTTATTCTAAACTCAAAGTGATGCTGCAGTCCCTTGCTTCTTGCTTTCGTAGCAAGTACTTCTCCATAAGGCAGCTGTTCTCAGCAAGAGGGTGATAGTTGTGTTTCTGAATTATGAGCTCCAGGATCCCAAGGATCAGAAGTACAAAACGATGTACAGGGCAATGTCTATGCTGTCCTACGGCCGTGGTCTGATTGAGGGTGAAAAATAAGCAGGAGAAATTCTTTATTCTGTTATATGAGTGGATATTGCCATTACTTACATTCCTGATAGTACATAATCAGTCTTGTATAATGGGCAGCTTGAAAGCAGAAATACTGGTCTAGAATGAACTAGCTCAAAGTGAGAGCAAGGGAAGTGTGACAGGTTTCAAAGCCTTATGCCTTCGAAGGTTGTGAATGAGGCAGTCTTTCCTAGAATCTCTTTACTATTCCCAGCACTTACAGACAGAGGTCAGTTCTGAAAAGAGCGTCCACCATTGTCAAGATTCTGCTGTAGCATTGCACACTTCAGCTGTTCGATTCTGAGAACCTAATGAGCCTTGAGGTGGTTTGTGTTGTTTGCTTTTGAGGACTGAGAGTTTCTGTTGTCTAACTGGAATGGGCAGAAATGCCTGCTGGAGTGCATTCATGTGTGATGCTGACAAACTAGGAAGTCTGGAGGAGGGAACGGATACAAGCTACATCCATGGGAGTTGAAACTACCCTCCTGACGTGCAGGAGATTTTGTGTGTGCTTATGCTTCTGCATTGCACACTGCATTGCCTAGTGAATGCGGTAACTCCAAGACAGTTCTGCAGGCTTAATGATGCTGCAGGGATATCATTCTGTCCCTGTAAGACACACTGCTTCTGTGGAAGGGTGAGTGGACTCTAAGACTCTGTTGGCTTATAACTCAAGAGACCAGCTGCTGAGACTAGAGAGGGGGTATCCCTGTGTGTGTAAATACGTGCAGGTCACAGTTCTGTCCATCCCCATCTGCACAGTGACTAGCAGGTGCCTCGCTGGAGTTGGAGGCAGGAATTTCAATCTTGCAGGGGTGTGTTGCTTCCAGTGCTCTTAGTCTTACTTGTTTTTCTCTCTTTCCAGAACCAGCAGAGCCACGTGGAGGACAGACAGGGACATGGGCCTGATGAATGCCATAGGCCTGCAACCCCGAAATCCCCCCACCTCTGTGACTTCGCAGGGTACCCAGACCTTGGCACCTCAGCTGCAGAATGCTGAGACTCAGACAGAGAGGGAGGTACAGGAGCAGGAATCCGCCTCTGCAGGGACTGGGGAAGGTAGGAGATCAATCAGTGATTTATCTGACAAAGCTTACCTGGTGAATTAGGAGTTTCCACATAGGTTCCACATGCTGTCAGTGCATTTCAACTCCTTTTATCTCTTCAGCAAAGATTTCTCCAGCCTAATGTGCTTGTAACTGGGCCAAAATGATCAGGAGAGTGAATCTCTGGCCATATGAATAGGGAAGCTGGTTTTTTCACGTGTTTTGAGAAGGCAAAATGAACTCTTTTCCAGATCCTTGTGTCTTTGTAGAACTAACTGTACTGCCATCACTCGTCACGTATCTCCTGAACTCTTAACCATCAGTAAGACTGCAAGCTGTTGAGAGTTATGCTGTCCGCCTCTGTGTTAGAGTTTAGCTTGGTCCTTCAAACTCTGCAAAATGTGTGCAAGCTTCACAAGCTCAGCATTTGGATGCAAAATAAAATACTGTAAAGTGCTTCTCACAAAGTAGATATGAGTATTCTATTTAGTCTGATTGATGAAGTATATGAAGAGCTTCCAGCTCAGCTATTCAAAAATGCCTCTAGTGGTTTGCAGTCCAGGAAAACTTACCAACAGCTGGAAGCTGTGCAATTCCTATATGAAGTCAGTAGTCTGTTGAAAATGTTGATTTTGTCCAGACCTCTTGTCTCAATACTGTACCATTGTGCTTGAATCCAACCCTGAAGGCTTGGCTAGAGAAGGGTTGGGCAGTATATACATAGGAAATCAAGGAGACAGTTTAGAAATTGTTGGTTCATGAGGAACTCACTTGGCTTTGGGAGGCAGTCCGTGACATGCCTATTTGTGTCTGGATGTTTGCTTGTTCTCCATCACTCTGAAAGATACTTTTTGGTCTGTGACTCTTCCACAGTTTCTGCTGTGCAGTACCCAGCATGTGTGATAAGGCTTCGTGTTTCTCTGATCTCAGCTCTTCTGTTCAAAGTTCAGTGGGAAATTTCTGACCTGGGGGTTTCTTTCTGCTTATCTCAGCAGAGCTGGGATTAACTTCTCTGGAAGGTTAGTACAATTGAGGGCATGTAAACAAGACTGGAACATAGGCTGTCTGGGCAAATGCTGATCTCATGGGAACTGGTTCTTCCACTGAATGTGGTCTGCAGACTGAGAACAGGGTACCATGGGGAACCTTCTGCATCAAGGCCATGATGGCTGATGCTGCAGACTTTGGGGATCTTTCTCTGCTCTTTTAAACTAGGAATGTTCTCCATCACTGCTTCTCTCTGCTTCTCTTCTCTAGTTGTGTGAAGATTTTGTTAACTTGTTCTTTCTAATTAACCTTTCAATTTTCAGATCTAGATCATGGGTTTTAACTAGGCTGTTAATGAGATGAGGAAAGGGTTGTCCTTTACCAGTGCCTTGGGCAGGGTATCTCTACAAAGAAGCAAAACATGTAGCTTTTAGAAGAAAAAGAGTGTAGATAAAAAGCCTCGGATAGTTACTTCTCTTTGTCTCCCTTTCTTGCTTGGAAGAAGATTGGCAAGTTCCGCATCTGGTGTGATTTCTATCTCAGACGTTGACTCACTGCAAATTCCCTTGCAAGTGGCTGCACCTGCAAAAGGGGCTGTCACACTCCTGTCAGCTATACAAGGACCTTCAGAACAAAGGTGTTGTTCCAGTTAAAACATGCATTGGAGATGAGCAGAGAGGTTTTACCCTATAGATGATCAGTTCTGATGCCATTTGCATCCTCAGTGGAAATTCCTCTGTAAGAGCTCAAGACTAACTTTAAACAGGAGCTGTGGAGACATTAATGATCAGGAGCCTGTAGAATCAAAAAACCACAACTGTAATCCAAAGCAGAAGAATAGTACAAGGACCTGTTATGAAGCAGGAAAACAAATTTTCAGCTGCTGTTACTAAGACCTCAGGCAGTTAGCCAGGTACTTGTGGCAGCAATGATCTGGTTCATCTTAATCTTTGTGCTTCACATTACACTTAAACCTCATTGTGCTGCTTGTGACAGTAAGGCTGGTGTTTTTCCAGCATCGTGAGCTCTTGTGATGCACGTCCAGTATGTTCTGGCAGGCAAGATTAGATGCTGTGCTGCTTTTCTGATGGTTAATTTGCCCACTGTATCTGCCATAACTCTCTGCCTGTTGAAAGGGAAACCGTATTTCCTTAATAGCGTGATCTAGATGTCAGGAACAAAAAGGCAAAACCAAAACAAAACAATAAAAAAAATCAAACCCAAAAACCAACACGGGAAGAAATCCTACCCCTGGAGTAGGGCAAATTATTAATGATCTACCAAATGGGAATAAATCTTTCCATAGTGCAGTACACCAGGGGCTGTGAAGATTCATTAGCGTTTTCTACGGGGCTTGGAAGATGTAAATCACTGCATAAAGGCTTAGCAGTGTCATCAGCAGCAGAATGGATAAATCAAGTGTGATTCTGAGTAACTGGTGTTGCTGGTCCAGCTGGGAAATGACAGGTCCTGCCGTCTTTGTGCGAAACTTTCAATTCCCAGCAGGGAGAGGCCAGTGAAGGGTTAAGACTGCACACACATGGAAAGAGCAGAGGAGCCTTTATCCAGTCACAGCCCACCCTGACATCCCACACAGCTGTTCCTGGAAACCTGGAGCTGAGGAGGTGACCTCTGCTTCACTGAGTCCCTAGAAGTGTCCAAGGCCAGGTTGGAGCAACCTGGTCTAGTAAAAGGTGTCTCTGTTCCATGGCAGGGGGTGGAAGAAGATGAGCTTTAATGTCCCTCCCAACTCAAAGCATTCCATGATTCTAAAGCACCTCACTGAGGGGTCCGTGCCTGCTGTGGGGATGGGGTGGCATGTCTGTGCCTGAGGTCAGCAGGCAGCCATGGGGGGAAGGAGAGGGAGATAAGAGGGTCCAGTGTCCTGAGCAGGCTCCAGGAAAGTGATTTAGTTATCACCTCATCATGAGGGGGCAAAAAACCACCAAACCAGACAAACAGAAAAAATCTGGTATGTTAAAAGAAAAAAGAAAGGCTAGTGCTACGCTGAGAATTGTTTCTTGTCCTATGTCCTGTCAGCCCCCCTGTTGTGGGGAATTCTGGCTCAGGGCATTTCTTGCAGATATGTGCTTATTGTATTTAAAAAAAAAAAACCCTGTGCAGAATTGCATCAGAAATATAATTAAACTCTGTGCGGGTATAAATAGTTTCCTTTTCTCATGCAAAGCTCTGCGGGGACTTTGCCGCTCTGATTATCTTTTTACCTCCTTTGGAGGAATGAGTATATGATGACTTTATTAGAAGTGAATCCCTCTAATGTCTGTATCTTTCTGTTTTGCAGCAGTTGATAGTGGACTTGTGAACTCTGCTCCCAAGCCACACATAAACTAAAGGTAGTTCGAGCTGAGCGAAGGCTAGGAGAGGTACCAAGAAAGGCTTAAACCAATGTTTGAGCTGTCTCCTTCTTTCTTACAAGCTGACAGACATAGTGGGAATAGTGACAGAGTTGTAACTTTGAGGCACTCTTAATTAGAAACAATCTGTTGGGAGTTATACTATGCTTTCCCTTGCAAATAGACAGGCGTGATGGGAGTGGGATCTGTATTCAACTTGCAGATTGAATCTTGCTTAAAAAAACAACAAAAAATCCTGATGAGATTTAATGACTCAAAGCTGTAACCTTTAGAAATTGTAATTCCCAGTCCAGACTGGGTCAGTCTGTGGCTGTCACTTGTTCAGGCTGCTGGATCTGTGGAGTACGGCACAAGTGGCAGGAGCTGTCAGGGACTGCAGTTATGCAAAAAGTGCTGCAAGGCTGAGGGTTAGGGACCTCTGCAGAGCTGCAGGACACTTGTTTGATAGGGCGTCCATGCTGTCCCCTGGCTGTTGACAGTGTATCAATACATCTTTCAGGTAATCAAGTTGTTAAAAAGGGGGAAAAAAACCCACAAACCTGAAAGGCAATTGTTGTCTCATTTCCTATCATCTGCATTGTCTTTGGGACTTAAAATTCAGATAGGTAGCTCAATGCTCACTGTGCACATTTTGATAACTAGTGAAACTGGAGCCTTCAGAATACTTGCTCAGTTGATTATGACTTTGCCTGTCTTTGAGAGAACAACATATTGACTACTGTCATGCCATATACAGTTTTTAACCTGTGTGGTTGAAGTGTTAATCACCAGCCAATAAAAATTTCCATTATGTCCAACTGCTTTCAGAGATTGCTTCAGAGGTATCTGCAGTAGATACTTTTCAGAGGGAAGAGGGTTGTGGACTGAAGGTGTCAATTTGTGGGATTCAGTCTGTTCAGACTATTGGCAGTGAAAAGACAGCACATGCAAGTGTAACTTCCCTGTTACAAGCAAAGCATCCTGAGGATGCCTAAGAAGCACTTAGAAGGAGTTCAGCGTGTCTGCGTGTGATGTAACTTATTTAATCTGAGACATTAGGAACACGTGTCAAGGGGCTGCTTGGGCAGGAGTACTGTTGTCCCCAGCTGAGCCTCATAAATGGTAACATGTTGTTTTATGTTAGCTGAACATGTTATTGCAATGCTGTTGTCAGATGTGATGTGACTTTTGTGCAATTAGTGTGAAAATGGGAACTGGGACACCAGGGATCAGCTTCCAGATCTGCCTCTCGTTCTCCTAAGTAGAAATGTGGGTAGGTCCCTTAGCCTTTCATCTGCCCGTCCATCTGCAAAATGTGCGTCATGTCCTGTAGAACTGAAAATTTTGGTTTCTCTTTAAAACCCTCTGAAAAGCAGTATCTAAAAAATAGAATCAGGTTCTAAAAGCATCTACTATGTAAGCCTTTACAGTGTGATCTACTTGAAGTACTTGGCTCTCTTGGGATTGAATTATGTGGGCTACTTTTAAACTCTCATTACAAAAGTAAATTTCAGTCATATGAATCGCCAAGGTGAGGTATTGCTGAGAAATTTCTTGTAAGTCAAGCAAAGTTGTGTCTTTCCTAAGTTTTGTGGCGTTGTTTGGATTAACTACCTCAGAAAGGAAGTGTGAACATGCTTCTGGGCTTGGTTGGGCAGAAAAGTAACTGGTAGTATTTCTTGTGGCATTAAGGGGAATGTGATTATTCATAGCTGGTTATGCTGAGCTGTGTACCTCCCTTTCCAATTCTTATGCAAGGAATGAATTAATTTTAAAATGCTGATATTTTTATCTTTGAGCATCTGAATTAGTGGGTCAGCTCACACCTCAGAGCTATTATTCCATATTCTCTGAAGATTTAGATACCTCTGCAGTGCTTACTGTTTAGTTCTAATTTTGAAGCTTTGTTTGCCAACATGGCTGGTAACTATTGCTGGTTTTAGAAACAGGAAAGCTGAAAATGGGAAAAAATTCAAGAGCTATGTCAGTATGTTGCATAGCTACAGGGGAGCCCAATCTGACCCTTGCTTCTGTGGACTTTGCTTTTTATCAGGCTTGTGCCATCCATGCCCAGAGATAAACAAGTTGTACTCCTGTAAGTACTTCAGAGTCTACTTCACTTAAAAGTGGAAATACTCCTCCCTTATGCCCAGCTCCATCGAAAGTTTGCCAGATATTTTGCCTTCGTAGTCTTCTGTGTCAAATTGTTGTCTTGCTGGAGTAGCATGGCAGAGGACTTCTAAAAACAGATACATTAGCTAGGGAATATTTTGTTAAATGTTTTAGCCAGTCAGCTACATTGGCAGAAGTTCTCTCGTTTTTGGGATAATTGTTCTCAAGAGTAATGTTTTGTTCTGTGTTTGGAATAGATGGGATTTTGGATCTCTGGAAAGGTCACTTCGATTACAGTAGAAAATGTTTGTAGGAGCACAGCACTGTGGACACAACACTAATACTTAATTGTATTGAAGAAAGGAAACCATAGGTGATTGTCCTGTCAGGTACAGAACGTGCATCCCTATGCAGAAAAAGACTGACATTGTGTCCAAGATTGCTTCCTGCTCTATGATGGGTTTTGCTACAGGCACAGCCTGTGTGGAAGATGAATTGTTACTCTGCAAGTTTTATGCTTACAGTGGTATTTCACATACTGTAGCTGTAGATAATTAATTCAGTTTTCTAGATTTTTGTCTGTAGTTCTCCATGAGGTTCATCTATATTTCTGACCTTAGAAGGTGGGTTTAGAAGAATGAAAAGTCTGTGACATCAGAACGTAGTTCTGAGCATAAAATGAGAGAAGAATTGCCTTCTCCATATGGAGAATTAGATGTGTTGTCACTTGGCCTACTCCTGCACAGACTTGAGCTCATGCTCTGGATGTGCCTAAACTCTTTGGAGTCTGAAAAAAGTGTCACAAATACGGGATTTCTCTCTGGCCTGGTCTTGTTCAGCTGCCAGTACAGGGAATGGGATTTGGCCGGTGCAGCAGGTTGAAACTTCTAGCAGTCTGACCTGTGGGATTTACAGCATTGCTGCTGTTTTGAGTAAGTGCCTGTGTGCACACTCTGAAGCTTCACCAAATGGAAGTCAGCTTATTTCACTTGAGCTGAGTACTAATGTAGTCTGTATTGGCAGCCTGGTGAAAGAATGTGTGTGGGAGTCACCAGGCAGTAGAAACGGGCTGTGTGTGATCTGTGCTGTAGCTCTGCTCAAGGCAAATTGCGCAGGAAGGTCTGCTCTGAACTAGTCAGCCAAAGTCATTGTTGAAATCCAAGAGAGGGAAAGGCGAGGACAGTCCCCAAAGCAGAGGTGCTTGTTGGCTACTTGAATGGTGAGGCTCACTTCTGGGCCTTGATGGGCTGTCTTTCCGGAGTTTCCAAAATTGCTGTATTTCTGCATTTGTAAGCTGAAGGCTCATGACTTGGTGATTTGCTGATTTCTGCTGTGACATCAGCCTTTGCCTGTTTTCTGAACAAGAAGCTGCCTCAATCAGAAATACAGCCATGGCACATTGTAATTTAGGGGCATGGAAAAGCAGGGAGTGCTGTGGTGAGCACTGCCTGAAAGCACTGCTCTGGTGAAGCACACATTTCTATTGCTGAGGAGCATTGGCTAGTTCGGAATCTCCTCTGAGTTACTGTTCCAGTGCTCCTGTACTAGTTTAGAGTAAGTGATTTGTCAAGGGCACCTGCTGTTTCAGGACTTGCGTAGACAGGACTGGTTGGCACGTCTCTAGGCCAGGTTGCAAATTTTTGCTTTCTTAAGCTTCCTCTCCAGCCTGGCCAGATGGTTGGTAATGAAGTGCTTACAACTATGCTCTCAGAAGGAGGTGGTGACTGAATCCAAAATGGTGTTTCTCAAACCTTCCACTTAGTTCTGCTCATGATTAATGCTTCAATATCCTATGAAATGTGTGGTTTTCACACTGAAATTTCCAGTCTAATAGTCACCTCTGTTCTCAGTCTTCATACTGTCAGCCAGTTTTCTAGTTCAGGCATCAACCACATCCTAGTTCATCAGCCACATCCTGAACAGGATTTCTCTGCTAGAGCTGTGGGTCTGGCTCTGTCCAGTGGGTATTCTTGCTCAGTCCTCTAAGGCTCTGCTACAGACTCTCATGTGGTTACAGGTGTAAACCTGTGTATAGGTTTACTGCATTCCTAGCAGAAGAGGACTTAATCTATTAGCGAGGATTAAATTTGCCCTTAATGTCCATATTTCTACAGCAGGGCATTATGTCAGCAGACTTACTTGAGGTTGAAATAAACTGTCTCCTGTACTTGATGCAAGTACCACTGAGCCCACAAAGAAAGGGAATAGGCCCTCACTGACTGACTGCACAACATCTCTACAGTGCCATGGCATAGACTGTGTTGAATACCTTAGCTCTCATGTTGGATAACTGATGATAGAATCATTTAGGTTGGAAAAGACCTCCAATATCATTAAGTCCAACATTTGGCTGAACGCCATCATATAACTAAACCATAGCACTAAGTGCCACGTTCAGTCATTTCTTGAACAGTTCCAGGGATGGTGACTCCACCACTTCCTGGCAGTTCCAATCCTTAACCACCCTTTCAGTGAAAAAATTCTTCCTGATGTCCAGCCTGAACCTCCCCTGGCACAGCTTAAGGCTCTTTCCTCTTATCCTGTTGCTAGTTGACTGGGGGATGAAACCGACCACCACCTGGCTACAACCTCCTTTCAGATAGCTGAAGAGAGAGATAAGCCTCAGCTTCCTTTTCTTCAGGCTCAACACCCCCAGCTCCCTCAGCCATTCCTCCTATGACTTGTGCTCCAGACCTTCACCAGCTCCAATACCCTTCTCTGGGCATGCCCCGGCACCTCAATGTTCTTCTTGTAGTGAGGGGCCCAAAACTGAGCATAGGACTCCAGGTGTGACCTCACCAGTGCCAAGTACAGGGGGGCAATCACTGCCCTGGTGCTGCTGGCCCCACTGTTGCTGATGCCAGTGTGCCATTGGCCTTCTTGGCCACCTGGGCACACTGCTGGCTCCTGTTCAGCTGCTGTCAACCAGCACCCCCGGGTTCTCTTCTGCAGGCAGCCACTCTTCCCCTAGCCTGTAGCATTGCCTGGAATTGTTGTGACCCAAGTGCAGCATCCAGCACATGGCTTTGTATAACCTCATACCGCTGGCCTTGGCCCATCATTCCAGCCTATCCAGATCCCTCAGTAGAGTCTTCCTACCCTCCAGCAGAACCACACTCCTACCCGATTTAGTATCATCTGTAAACTTACTGAGGGTGCACTTGATCCCCTCATCCAAATCATTAATAAAGATGTTAAACTCCACAGCCCCAAGTGGTTTTGTTTTCCTAGTCAGTGTGGCATTTTGGTTTTTATTGTGTTTTAACTCTTCCCTGCATCTAGCCTTAGTGACATTTGTGTTCATTTCCTTGGTGCCAGGAGAGCTCATGGCTTTCTCTTCTAATCAGCACTGTGATAGTTTCATGGAGGTGGGACTGAGATTTATTTCTTTAATAAGAATCAGCAGGATCCCACTGTGGAATGTTTCTAGAAGTTTATGATTACAGATTGTGTTCCCCAAATGCTCCGGATAGGGTTTATAGCAAAAAAAGAATATTGGAAAACAGAACAGGGACAAACTTCACCATCATTAGGATTCAATCTCCTACGTGGACTATTTTTTGTGAGATTTTGTTCTTCAAAAGTAATCCTGAGCAACCAAGGTATCTGATGATGGTTTTCTGAGAGATCAGTACAGCCTGACTATAAAGGGCAGTCTCGGAGATAGAGCAAAGACTGTAGGTCTAGAGATGTTTTTTGCATTTTTCAAAAGATACCAGTCAAAACGAGCAGGAGTGTACACACTGGATTTTTTTCTTTCATCGTAGATGATGTGAAAGCACAGGCTGTGTTCTGGAGCTGCTGTCTGCCCTTGGCCAGCTGCTTATGTCCTCCCTCACTGGCAATGAGGACATTGCCTTCATGTCATCTGCCTGGGCTCTTCTCAAAACAAGTGAAGTAGGAAAGACCACATGCTTCTTTGAAACCACAGTGAAATGTTTGGTTTATTGCAGTGCAAACTAAGGTTTTTCTTCCTGTCCCCATGGGACTGGCAGGATTGTCTCTACAGCTGTGATAACACATCTTTTTTTTTTTCTCCCCACCTTTACAGCTGCTTCTGCAAGGTTTGAACGTGCAAGTCTGTGAGGAATACCTGTGGGAGTGGCCAAGATTTTCTTGTCAGAGTTCAGTGCCTTTGTTGGACATTTAACCAAAAGTTATGGAAATAAAATGTTGGGCTCCTTCTGGAATAAAACCCATCTTCTGTCCCAGCATGTGCACACTGTGTGATGCATCTACCCAGCATGCTTTCCTTTCTTATGGTGTTGTCATTTGCCTTGTGCATCAGAGGTGCTTCTGCTTTCTTTTGCAGGTGAAGGTCCAGAATATGGAGCAAGTGGGGAGGATGCCCTGAGTAGGATTCACAGGCTGATGGCAGAAGGTGGCATGACTGCCGTGGTTCAGCGGGAGCAGAGCACCACCATGGCATCCATGGGCGGCTTTGGCAACAACATCATTGTGAGCCACCGGATCCACCGCAGCTCTCAGACTGGTGCAGAGTCCACTGGAGCTGAGGGCACAGCAGCACAGCAGTCCACCTCACAGCAGCTGGCCACAGAGCTGGAGGGACGGATCCTGTCAGAGTCTGTGCGGCTGCCGGAGCATGGCCTGAGCCCACGGACAGCCCCTAGCACAAATGAAGGACAAAGCGCTGGGGATCTGAACCTGCCAGAGCAGGCTCAGTCCTCCATGGACACCGAGGGACCAATTGAATACAGTGACCTAAGTAATAATAACCATCTTCCTGACAGTACCAACTTCTATAGTAATGACAGCACCAGTGGGGAGTCGCGGAACAGGTAGAGATTGAGTTGTGTGTTGGTGCTACCCTTGTACTGCTCAGCAGAGACCTGTACCTCACAGCTGGCCAGGAGTTGGGAGACAAGGAATGTGTGGCTCTGACAGGATGCTGGTTGTTCAGAGGTCTTCTCTGTCTTGGGTGGAGGGGAAAGGGATAAGAATTACAAGGGAAGCCATGGGGAAAAAAGCATACATAACTTCCAACATTCCCACTGCTGAAGAGTTAACAGGAATAGGAACCACACTGGCTGCACATCATGCAAATTTTGAAGCCCCCATGGCATCCTCTGTGTTCAGCCCTAACCCTCCAATTTGGTGTGTCATCTTTTGTAAAGCTGCTTTCCTTTCCTATTTCCAGCCGTTTTATGCCCAGGGAGCTAATCAGTAGAGTGAAGAAAGGGAAGGGGGCCTGCAGCATCCTTCTGGAGACAGGCAGTGCTGGGCAAACCCAGGTGTGATGCTCCAGCTCTGTTGCTGGAGTGGAGGAGTCTTCCAGGCCACAGTCCCTCTCCATAGCACACCACTGCTCCCCCACAAGGTGTGGTGTTCTGAGACCAGCCCTGCCTATGCTGTTGTCTACTCTGGGAAGAACTGGGCTTTGCCAAAACATGTATGGCTCATGATACGTTCACAGGTGGGGATCTTTCCCTTTTAGAGAGCTAGTTTAGTACTTGGCAGGAACCTAAGTAGAGCTGCTGTATAGATGGGTAGAGAGACAGGCTACTGCTCTCTAGTAAGGATGCAGTTCACACAAAGGTGTTCCGTGCTGTGCCAATATTAACATGAATGAGCCACCCCAGTGGTTTCATGGTGCCAGGACTGAGCTGAACCTGCTTGGGAGGGGGCAGGAAATGTCTTTCAGCTCCAGGCCAGGGTGTGAGGTATGGGTCTGTGATGTAAGGTGTTGCATGTGAAATCTTGACCTTGTACATGTAGTTTCTAGTGGAGAAGTCAAGGCTCTGATATTTTGTTTTTAGTCTCAAATGTGATTTTCCTTTTCGTTTGTAACTCTCCATCCCTAGCAGGCTTGTGGAGGAAGGAAAGGGAGAGTGTGAGTGCTAACGAGGGAAACACCAAAGATCAATGTCATTAAAATATGACAAACCCTTGCTTGATCTCCTGTCTTCATTTGTGTGATGATTGTCTCTGTGTTTGGCCTTGGGGATAGATAACATCCAGCTCAGAAGCTCAAGCTAGCTTACAAATGTCAGATGATGACCACGTTTTCACAGAAGAAAAGCACACTCAGCCTGTGAGTTGAAAGCCCAAAACTGGGAAACAGGGAGGAGCATTTGGGACTCTTGTTTGTAAATCACCTTTTAACTAATTTGGAGATAAGTAAGCACCTCTGCATTTCCCATTGTTCAAGTACTGCAGTAGGGAGAAAGGAGTGTTTCACCTATCCAGCTTATAAAGGTATGTAGAGATGCAGCACTATCTTGGGCATTCAGAGAGTGGGTCTGTCTTGCTGACCTCTTGAAGCAGAAAAGGGGTGCAGTATCTGGCTGTTCTGGACAAAGGAATACACACCCCATTATTACCATTCTGCAGTGAGGGATGTTTCCACTACTGTCTGAGCACCTGCCAGCAGCTGCTGTGCTCCTGCCCAGCTCCTCTAGAAACTGTGCTGCTAAGACATCACAATAAATAAGGCTGTCATTAGGCAACACTCAAGCTCCCAGTCAGAAGAGTCTGTTAGAGAACATTAAGCAAATCTTCTCTTAAATCACAGCCTGGAAATGAACCTTAAATCAAATTAGCTGCTGCCAGGCCTCATTGCAGAGTGTTAATGAGGCTCTAAAACTTGCCCTGAGCCAACCACATCCCTGATCTGACAGGGGAGCAGCCTGAAAAATGGGATTCCCTTGTGTAGCAAGGAAGGTTTCATGCATCCCTGTATCACCTTAGTGTGGAGTGGCCTGAGGATGTGCTGGCAATTGGGAGCCAGAAGAGCTACATCTCAGCTGAGAACTTGGGCAGACAGGGCAGTGCAGGTCTAGACAGAGCTGTTTACTTCTCTGCTTGAAAACAAACTAAAACAGAGCCTGGAAAAAAACTTGTTTCAGCTCGGCCTGACATCTCTTCTTCCCTCTCCCGGCATTATTCCTGGAAGAGTCTTGAGGCCCATTCCTGGTAGATGTGTTGCAGAGCATTTATAGATGTCCATTTCCAGAACCAGAGCCAAGCTACCTACAGAAAAATTTCCATCTTGGTTGGAGAAATGTCTTCTGGGCTGCCTCACTATTGTTGGCAGAATCTCAAAGGCCTGGGCACTCTGCCTGTGTTGCTGTGCAGAGGTCTGAAGCCTGCTCTGCACACAACTTCTTGGTCCAGACATGCCCCCATTGGAGATGGTGGCAGAACAAGTAGTGAGCTCCAGTGGGAGCAGCAGCAAACCACAGCTACTGTCTTTGCATCGACTCAGGACATCTCTGAAGTGCCAAAGCAGTTTTCCATTCAAGACTTGTAGGGGAGACTCTTCCTGATGAGAACAGGCAGCTTTGTAGTTTCTCCTAACTTGCTTTGTAGCTCTGAGCCAGAGGCTGGTAATAGCTGCAGCCTGATTGTGTTCCTGCAGGCTTTAAGCAGGAGCAGTGGGCAGGGTGGATGCAGGGAGGCTTAATCTTCAGATGCTGCCTTGGTCATGATTTGTAGATGACCTGCTGTGGCTACACAGCTAAGCAGGTGCTCTCGGTGGTGCTGGGTGTCTACACTGAGGGAGCGCTGCTTTTCTTTTGAGTTTCAGGCCTAGAATCTGCCAAGCGCAGTTTGTCCCTGCCTGAGACCTGATGGAGGGAGGTGGATGGGTGGGAAACAAGAGCGAAACTTGGCCCACTTATGCAGTGGGCTCACACACACACATACCACCCCTAATGCAATTTATTTCTTATGCCTTCCATGCTTCTCGTGGAACAAAAATACCTCTCTGCCTTGGACTACCCTGCTCCACCCAGCAGACTTTCTCTTGTTTCAGGCAGAGCTGATCTGACTGTACCCTTGAGCAACAGCCCTGAATCTGTGGTGACTGGAGGCCTGGAGCCCTGCACTGAACAGGAGGTGGTGGGATTGATCGTGCCCAGCCAGGACAGTGCAGCAAGCAGCACAAGGCTCCTTCCCCAAGCCTTGCAGCTTACCTGCTCACTGCAGCGTGACAACGCAGTGCTGAGGCAAATGCTGTGCCAGGAGCAACATGGAAATTCAACAAGAGCTGCTTGAGGAAACCACATCAGAGCTGTGCATACTTGCTGGCCCAATTTAGGAGGCAAAATGAGAGCTTTACTGCGTAGGAGCAGGAAATAAAAACCGAAAGCTGTTCTCAGGCATAGCCTGTCAGGAGCCTTTAAATGTGCTAACAAAATCCTGGGAAAGGAGAAATATGGTGCAGAGAATTTTATTTAGCTTTCAAAAGGCTTTTGATAAAGTCCTTCACAAGAAGGTATTAAAGAAACTTGGACACCTCAAGGGTAAGGGGTAGAGTCCTCCTGGAGACGGAGGCTGTTTGAGGTGGGAATTGGAGTCAAAAGTAATGGCCGTTTCTTGGCCATTGGAATGGGGTTAATGGTGGGTTGGTTTGGTTCAGTAGGAGCCAGCGTTCTCTTAAAAGCCCTAATGAGCTGAAAGAGGAGGGGAACAGCTGAAGATACAAGATTATTTAGGTTAGCTAGGAAGAGAGAATGTGCCAGAAACCTGAGGCTGTGGGAGGAGACAGTGGTGGGAGCTGCGGTGCTGGTAGGAGACTTTTGTATCCATGCTTCACCTGCGTGGGAAGTGCTGCAGCCAGTGAATGCTCCGGCATCCCTGGGCCTGGGACCAAACCCCAGATGGTGAGCACTGCCTGGAGGGAGACCTGGGATCCCAGAGAGGGTTGCTGAAGCCCTGGCAGGTGGTACAGCAAAGTGATGATGCTTGTTCCTATGAGTCCTGAGCTTTCTGCCCTCACTTTGCTGGCCTAGTGCTCCATCTCCTGTACCTCTCTTTGACTCCCCCTGCAAGTCCCATGCTATAATTACATGTGCCTGCTGTGGGGTGACCCTGTAGCTGGATGTTGCTGGGAGCCCAGCTCTATGTGACCACCAGGAGCTGTGCTGGGCAGGAGGGAGAGGGCAGGGACCAGGTCACAGCTGGTGTTTGGGGGGTCTCTCTCTCCCATTATTACTGTTGCCAAAGCCAAGCCCCACAGCTGGTTCCTCCAGCCACCACTCAGGCTGCTGTCCAGGCAGCAGCTGCCTTCTCTGCTCAGTCCCAATCTGTCAGAGAAGCTATTCTCCAACAGGAAAAGGCAAATTAATTAAAGTGTGCAGCATATGAGCCATCCACCACTAATTGGGATCTTGGTGTGCAGCACATAAACGTCATACTGTTGCCACCTCTGCCTGGAGGGGCCCCTTGGCACATGAGGGGGCCGGGGGCACAGCAGCCTTGCCTTTCCAGCTGTCTCTCTCTTCCAGCCAATTAATGCCAGTGCCCCTCTCCCCTCATCCCCGGGCGCAGAGCCCTCTCCTGTCCCTGCCCAGCTCCCACCATGGCAGTGTGGGTGGGAGGCCCGTACAGTCGCTCCCTGCGCTCCGCTGACTGCAGGGATTTGTTTCCCCACAGCATCTCGAGTAGAAGTGCCTTTCATCTGTTCCCAGTAAGCTCCCTCATCTCCTCTTTGTGTTGCCTTTCAAGCAGTTGTTGCTGGCGTGTGGCACCAGTCGGAGCTGGCAGGGATCAAGCTGTCTTCCCCAGTACACTGGCCCTGGTTATCACATCTCTCCCAGCCAGGAGCCAGCGTTTCAGGGAGGACACTGTGAGACTCACCTGAAAATCAATATGCTGCTTTTTGTCCTCCAAGCATCCATCTTCTGTGCCAGAATCTTGCCTGCCAATGTGAGCCAATCTTCCTGAGCTCGATGGTGTCATGTGGGAGAGACTGGGGGTCCCACACAGCAGTTCTAATAACTCAGTAGGGCAGAAAAGGTGTGAGCTATGGGAGATATGAGTGCAGTAGGGAGCACAGGCCACTGCTGGAAGAGGCAGCCAAACTGAGGCCTCCAGGAGGACCCATTGCTGAAACTGGAGCACTGCTTCAATGGAGAGCTGCAGCTGGACTCGGACACACTACTGAGCCTTTGGTTCAGCTGTGGTTGGCCAGTCAGTGAGCCAAAAGTGGCACAAAGATTTCAGCTGCTGCTGAGGTTCCTCTTTCTGTCCTTGCATCCAGCCCTGCTCCAGTCTGACTGGTGGAACGGGGCTCTGGAGTCCCTGCTCTTTCCAAGCTCAGGGAACATCCAGAGCTCCCTAACCCTTCACTCTTATCCTCTGAGCTCCTAGCTCCAGCTCCACAGAGGCTGGGGTACACAGCAGACACTGTGTAAAAACATGAAACGTCACGGTAATTTAAGCTTAGTCCTTTCTGTTTCTTAGACTGAGCTCCATGGCCCTTCCTGGAGTTTAATGCTGAACCTCTGATACCATCGTAGCTATTAAAGTCTGTCCCTCAATCCCCAGTTCAATAATACAGTAATATCTTGATAGGATCAGGAGTTGGCTCTGACGGCAGATGGCCTCCAGTCCCTCCTCCGGCGCAGCATGGGGCACTGCCGCCCCATTGCAGGGAAACTAATTTGTTTTCGTGGCAGACTTTGGAGGGTGGGCGGGGTGAGCGAGTGGTGTTTGCTGGCTGCTGACCAAGCACCGCTGAAAGCCATAACCCTTTGCTGGGTTCTGTAATGCTTTCCTGGCTGGTACCCAAGCCCAGCTTCTCTCCTTCCCCTGGGTCCTTGTAAAACCTCCCCAGGGCAATGTGGCTGTGGCTCTGCCCTTTCCCTGGGGGTCATTACCCTTGGGTTTGCTCACTTCTGCCAGGCAGGGTCATACCCCACCCACGGTCCCTGCTTGAGTAGATGTCACAAACTCCTTCCCCCTTCAGCCACAGGCAGAATTAGAAAAGGTTCAGAGGGGCCAATGAAGACTGCCTGGCAGCCACTGGGGAGGCTGATATTAAAACATTTAAGTGCTACAGCACTACAGAGGGTTGCACTTATCTGTCTGCCCACTGCAGAAGTTCCAATAGAAGCCATGCCAGCAGCCCGCTGCTAATCACCTACATCAAAGTAAGCTCTAATTAAAACAATTATTTAGGGAGGGACTGAGACTGGTCCTGCTGCATGGCTGAGGGAGAAGACAAGCACAGCCATGGAACAGCAGCTTTAGGGCTATGGTATCTAGCGTGACTGGCAAGAAGAGCAAGTGGTGCTGAAAAGGACATGGTTTTTTAATGCACAGAGAGTACCTGGGCCCTGGGTCACAGTCGAGGAGGAGGAGGGTCTGAGCACACAAAGCATAAGTAACCCAGCCCAAGATGCTGCCCTGCACCCAGCCTTTCCCACCTGCTCCATGTTCCATGGCCACTCACAGGGTAGGATTAAGGATCCTGCTCCGTGAATGCTTTATTTCAGTGTCACGCGAGCTCCACTGGCTCTTGGTAGGAGGGGTGGGGCTGCTCCCCACAGAGCTGCAGCCCCAGGCAGTGGTTGGCAGCACTCGGGGTGCAGTGACCCAGGAGAAGCCCTGGAGATGGGTTTGCTCCGGAGGCGCTGAGGATGGCTAAACCCAGCATTGTTTTTTGATGAGACCTCAGATTTGGTTGACAAAGGTAGCTGTGTCGGCATAATATGCTTAGGCTCCTGTAAGGTATTTGACATAATACTTCCTGACAGCCTAACTGGAAATCAGCCCTATACAGTACTCTGTGGGTTTAATGCAGCTAAGTGCAACTCCGTGTGTTTGGGGAGGCAGAATGTAGGTCGTAGCAGTGAGACAGGGCTGCACACTGCAGGTGGCCAGCGAAGGTCAGGGATGCTGAGGTCCCAGGGGAACCCACAGCACTGGTGAGGCCTGTCCTGTGGAGGGATTGAGCTTGTTGCCTAGAAAGTTACTTTGGAAATCAAACTTGGGGAATAACTCAGGTAAAACCCCTCCGGGACCCCAAGGTACCACAAAAGAGTCAGCTTGAGGACTCCAGCAGTGATAAAACCACCACCGAGTGAAATTCCCATCCAGGTCCCATGGGCTGTTCCCTCCTTGGTGCTGTCTTGGCTTGCCCTTGCTCCCTTCAGTCCCTTGTTACAGGGTTCAGCAGCATGGGGCATCTCCTTCCCCGTGGGTTTCTCCAGGCTCCTGTCCCCTGTTTCCTTCCTTGCCCTTTGCCTCTTACCCCTGCCTATGTGATTTTCTCTAGCAAACATCTCCTGCATTTTTTTTTTGCCCCCTCTGGAGCATTATTTATCTTATGCTCGTCAGTGAGCATGGGCTTTCCTTCCTAGGAGTGCTGCTTCCCACACAGTTAATGGGATTGACTGGAGCAGTCTGGATGCTTGCCAAGACTCAGTTCCATCCACGGGGACACCCCAGGGTGGTGCAGATTCGTGAGCTTGGCTGGCCAAGAGCAGATACAGGTTTTGAGTGCCCACATCCTGCCCGCACCACCATGAGTGGGACACACTGGTCATCTGAAGCGCTGCCCTTGGGCAGACCCACCTGCATGGACCCACACTGATGCTGCCAGCCCCTCTGGCTGCACAAATACTAGTTTAAGGAAGAGCCACCAGCCGTGACACTGCCGAGGTCCCTCCCATCTCGAACAGCCCTTGCTCTGTCTTCATCAAGGCTGTTTAAGGCCGTCCAGATGGCCTAATGTCCCTCATCAAAATACGATTTGTATCGCAGTGTGCAGCTATTTGAAGCACCCCAGCTCGGGTCTGGTGGTAACACTTTGGCCAGTGCCACATCTGCCTCAGTTCCCCGGGGAGGTCATGGATGGAGGGACTGTGCTCTGGAGCCCCCAGTGGGCAGGCTGGCCCAGCACTCGGGCTGAGGAGGGACCAGGGCTGGCTTTTGCGTGGCAGCTGTGGGCTGGTGCTGGTGGGGTCTCCTGGAGGGGTTGCCAGCTACTGCTCTAGAGATGGTTGCAGATATTACAGGTCCTGTCCTTTGGGAAACAGCTGGAAAAGCCCTTTGAGCCTGGCAGGAGCATGGGGGCTGTGTTGCCAGCTGCCCTATCCCCCACTTGCAGCCTGACTGGTTTGGCACCAACCCTTTGCAACCCCAAGGGGTTGTTCATCTCTGCTGGCATCCTCAGCTCTTTGGAGGGATTTTGTTAAGCACTGTCTTGCTTTGCTTTGTGCTCTCTGAACATGCTCTGTTCTTCTGCAAGGGTCCTCCTGCACCATTTCTCACAAGGTTGATGTGCTCCTGCCCCACGGCCAACCTGGGAGAGGTCTTGACCTCTGTGCTGGGGATGCTGCAAGGTTTCCAGGCCAGGTCTCAGGCCTTGAAGGGGTCAAATAAGTACATTTTCATAAAATAGTTTTACCTTTCAAACTGATAAGACCACAGCTGTTTACTTTCCTCTTTTGAAATGCTGTTGGTACAATGACAAGTCTTTAAATTTCAGTCATATGACCTATTTAGGGTCAGGCACTCAACTGTGTATGAATTAATTCAGCTCATCAGAGCACAGTATCGCTGTGAAGAAAATCTGCCATCAAAGTGTGTTGCTCTCACTCAGGTAGCTCTGAAAATCTACGAATATCGGTTTCCCCCATTTTCCAGTAGCAAGAGTGGAACCTATTTGGTTTTTCGCTGTGTTATGGGAGTGCCTGCTGTTCCACTTCCTCTTGGTACTGGGGGATGGTGGCACACGATGAGAGCTGGGGGAGAGCAGCACTGCTGTGAGCAACTGCCCAGGCAGGTACTTGAAGGGTACCTGGAGGAGTCAGATAAGGGTGGTTCAACCAAGTAGCTGCATGGATCTTTTCCAGCTGCTGGAAAAGGTACAGCCAGAGTGTGGGGAGAGAAGTGCTGTGAGATGAGGTCTGAAGATCCCTGCCTCCTGTGTTGACCTCAGCCAGGTCCCACCTGAGAGACAGCAGCTGTTAAGGCTCCATCTCCAGTGAGATAGTTGGAAGTACTTGCTTTCTGGAGTGTTGGCAGTTCCTCTCCTCATATTCGAGGTTTCAAGGCCATGTACCCACTCCCTCTTTGGAAAGGGTTTGGGGTCCCTGACTGCATCTGACTTTGCCTGGCTGCCTAGACTCATTCCTATCTGCAGCTCCATCCTCCATCTGAATCACCCAGGGGCTGGAAATTAACTCCCATCACAGGCTCATTTTCATTAATAAAAACACCAGGCTGGGCTGGGATTTGTATTTATTTTGCTGATGTGATTACCCGCCTCCCACCTGTGGCTCCCTCAGCTCCTGCCTGGTGGGGAGGGGGATACTCCATGTGTGTTAATGGGCTCCCACAGGCACCTTTGCTCTATGCCATTCTCAAAAAATCCCAAAACTCCATGATTGCTATCCAAGACAGCTCTTCAGCCAGACCGCACTCTAGCTGCTGCCAAGGGGAGCTGCAGACCCCATTCCAGCTGCTGGGAAGAGAAGCTGCAACGCTGCACCGGAGCATTCCCCCTGCCACACACAAGGGTCTTAGCACTAGATCCCCAGGAAGGAGCACTTTGCCTCCTGCCCAGCCAAACTTGCCAGCCAAATCACTGCTGGGGGCTGGCACGCAGCCTGTGCCAGGGTGGAACAGCAGCAGGCCTGGCTGCAGAGAGCAGAATGTGTGCATGTGCAAGGGAGCACCCATGGAGGAGAGAGGAACTGCTGCATGGAAGGATGGATGGACAGAGCTGGGCTGCAGCCACCTGCCCTCCTCCTCCTCTTGCACTCTCTGCCCTGAAAAGCCATATTTAAATAAATGAGGCAGTTACTGGGAATTAAGGGAAGGGATCAACGCCAAAACAGACGCTGCTCATTTCCAACTTCCCCAGGTCCTCCAGGTTTTTCTGTGTGCCCTCTCCCCTTTTCCTGATGCTTCTCTTCCTCCCACTGAAATCATTGGAGGGACGGGGACCTGCCCGGCTGAAGACTGGATCCCTTCTCCCTTGGTGTGTGCCGGCTCTTTTAGACTTTTGAGTCCCCTTGTGGGGTGAGGGCTCATGCCCTCCTGCCTTCACCTTTCCTGGGGTTACCAGCTCCACGGTGAGTGGGCTCAAGGCTGTGCCTTGCAGGTGGCCCATGCCCCGCCACCCTCCTGCTCTGCAGCAGCCTCCTGCTTACCTCCCAATTCCCTGGCAGACACAGTAGTGAGATTATCGTAATGATGTCTGACAAGGCGGTATCAGGAATTACACTGATAAATCTAAACAGACAGCTTAGGAAAACAAAACAAAACAAAAAAAAACAACAACCACAACTGAACCCAGGCCTGTAATTTAATACAAGGTTATTAGCCTGGCCATCAGAGAACAGAGCTCTTGTATCCTGCAGTCTCCAGTCTCCTCCATCCCTGGCTCTGCCTTGAGAAATGGCCTCTTGCCATAACAAAAGACTTCAGCCGGGTTTTTGGCTTGGCTTGGAGTTGTGGAGACTCCTTGGCAAGTGCTGGGCCTGGATGGGGGGTACAGACTCAGGGAGGAGTGGAAGACCCCACTAAGAACAGGCTGCCTTCATCCCTACAGCTCGGTACCCATTGCCAGCCCATGCTGGGCTCTTCTTTCCAGGGTAAACTTCAGTGGGCAGAGACCAGGGAGCCAGAGTGAGAGCAGGGGCAGCCTCACATGCGGGAGGGGTGAATGCTGGGAGGCTGCCCATGGGATGAAGGCAAATAACTCTCAACATTGCCCCTGCCCTGAGGCAGCCCCATAGCAGGGCAAAGTGCAGGGAGGTGCAGGGCAGGGGCAGCATCTGTCTTGGGAAGGGAACAGTCTACTTTGTACTGGCTGTGTTAATTGTTTTCTTGACACAGCAATTGCTGAGTGTTTTTTACGTGCTGTGAATTTTGCACACTAGCTGTGTTCCTTCTGGTTTTCTTCCCTGTGAAGGGCACTGTAGGTAGCATTAACATTGGTGGGTGCTCTATGTGAGGTAAGTGTGTCTGTGGGGAGTATAAGTCCAAATGGGGATCTGAGCTGAGCTGCCTGAAGAGAGACTCACACACACAGAGCTCTTTGTCCCCCAGCAGTGCCAGCAATTACCTCAAACTGAGGAAAACATGCTTTTTTAAGATACATTTAAAACGGGGTGCATTTAAAGCAGATATTTATTCGACTGCACGTGTATTAGAAAGCAGGCTCTGCCGAGCCACTCAGTGAATTAAATCTGATGGCAGAATGATTGTGCTGCAGGGCTGCTCTCTCTCTGCCCCTGCAGTGGAGAAGCCTTGGGGCTGCAGGGAAACCCCCAGAGGGACTTGGGTTTGCCTCAGTGCCCCAGCGCAGGGAGGCTGGCAAGCCACAAGGCAGCTGGGCTGTGTGGTTCAGTGCCCATGTGGGGCTGGGGCTTATCTCTTCCTCTGTGATGAGTTTCTCCTCCAGCGAGTGGCTACATGTACCAAAGGTGATATCAGCTCCATGGAGGCTTGCCAAGTCTGGGGGCTTCAACACTTATAGGTCAGAGATAAGTATCTCCTGCAGCCTTCCTCTCTTGGTGCTCTGCAACAATCTCTGGCACCTTCTGCAGAAATCACCAGCTTACAGAAATGGTATGGACCGGACTCCTGAGCTGGAAGGTGTCAGCAGGACAGCTGAACCCAAAAGTCTTTGAAGGGGAAGCAGCAACAGCTGGGCTATAGCACCAACCACTGGGCTGCTGGGGACCCCGTGCAGTGCCAGGGAGGGAACTCAACTGCCAGCGCGGGAACTGCTGTGTAAGTAAGCATGTGGGTTAGTGAATTCATGAATTAATGAACTAGTGAATTAGCCAATAAACCAATTAGACTAATCTTTTAAAGGGGCTTGATCCCCTGGTTGCTTTTTCCTTGAAGGCCAGGCAGCAAGCTGTGTGGGACAGTGCCTGGGAGAAGATCCTAGAGAGCACACAGCTGGCTGCCAGCAGCAGGCAATGCAGGCAGGCACGGATGCCCTGCACACTGCCTGGCTCCGTAGGCTAGACCCAACCCACGGGCACAGTGGTCACGGGGAAGATGTGCTGTCTTCTGTGTCGCGTGGGAAATGGCAGGGGAACAGCGCAAGCTTACATTCCCACTCTTTTTTTCCTCCTTTTTTCCCCTCCTTTTTTTTTTTTTTTGTATAATAGGTATAAGTGATTCAGAAGCACTTTCCCCTTCCATTATCCAGAAAGCAAGTAAGAGTTGCGAGAGTGGGGACTGCAACAAAACAATTATATTGAAGTATTTGAAGTCGTGCTTATATGGCAAGTGTGACAAAACTGAGCACAACCTTAAAATAGCAGCAGCAATCTTTTAAAACACAAAAAGCAGATGATTATTGACTGAAGAGATTGCAGTGCAGCAGGCTGGGTGCAGGCTGTTGTGTTTAACTCTCTCCAGAGGTGCCACAGTGGGCATAGGCTGTGCTTGCCCTTCTGCTTTTATGAGCTCGAGGAACTGGCAGTGCCCAACAATCAGCTTTCCAAGGGCTAGCATCAGGTGACATGTCTGTTTTGCCTGCCATACCCCTTCACTTCATTTAGGGCACCAATATTTGCAGTCAAGCTGAGAGCACAAGTGTCTGGTGCTTCCACTGGTGTTTCAAGAATGCTCATGAGCTCATGGACTGGTGTGAATTTCAAGGCTGTGAACCAGCCAGGTGTGAGAGGATGGCTTTCTATATTAGTCACAACTCTTTTTCATGCTCACCTGGCTTACTTGCAGGGTCCAGAGTGACTTTCCTGGCTGTGTCCTGCCAGGGACCCCAGGGCGAGTGGGAGCTGCTGGTGCTGTTGTCACCCCAGCCACTGGGGCCACACCTGCTGCATGGCTAAACATAGTCACCCACTCCCCGGGGCAGTGGCTCTGGCATCCTTCACTGATGCTAAAAATGACATTTTCCAAATAATGAAAGAATCTTTCATTACCCTGTCTCTGCAAGCAGCCTGGGAGGCTGGGAAACAGCTGAGCATTAAGTGATGCGCCTAATGCGAGTTCAGCATTGGTATTTGTTCTTCTGTCTCCAGTTAAGGCATGCCATGAAGCATGAGAAGATGTGGCTGTGGATAACTCCTGGGGGGCTGGCTGAGGCAGTGGAGCATGGCTGGGTGCCTTCAGTCGCCTCCTCTCTCAGGAAGGCTGCAATAGCCCTGCTCCACCCTGACCCTGCTAGTTCTCCTACCCTGCTGCCCCACAGTATCAGTTGCTCTCTGCAGCGTGGTTTTGTCCCAGCATGATCTGGGATCTGGCTCCCCTCACATCCATAAGTGAGTGCCCTCCCACAGAGCTCATGTCCAGACACTCGCGGGGCCTTATGTGCCTGATGCTGCCCTAGGGACAGCTGGAATGAGGGGGAAAAGCTGTTTCCCTGGTGATAGTGCTTGATGGGGAAGAGGACTTATGTGCATTCCATCCTGTGCCTCCGCAGCTGTGAGAACACTGGAAGGCTCCAGGTAAATGTGGGGGTGATATTTATTTTGGACCTTTTTAACTGTCCCAAGCCCCTTTACAAATATGCCCTCCTGTGGCCTTAGGCAAACTATTAGGAAAAGGGCACATGACCACCAGGTGCTCTCATCTCTCCCATCTCCCCCAGGGATGATCCTGGCCCAGGGGAATGATCCATGTCCTCCATGGGCTGTGTTTCACTCAACAGCGCACACAGGGCAAGAGCCCACCCCCAAGTGGCATTTCCCTGTCACCTGCAGCCTTGGGCACAGGCAGGAAGGCTGAGTTACTGCCCTGGCATTTAGACAGCTCTGTCCTGCCAGGCAATGCCAGCTCCATGCCAGTGAGTGAAGGGACTGTGTGCCCAGGGGCTCATCCTCCACCCTGTGTCTCTTTGCTTGGCCAAGAGCAGGCAGAACAGCTGCTCCTGCTCCCGGTGTGACACTTCACTGTTCTCACCAACTGCTGAGTGAAGCCTTCACACCCGTTTCCCTCAGCAGAGTGATGCTGCAGAGGGCTGAGCCCTTCTCACTCTCATCGGCTGCTTTTTCTCTCTCTGACTCTCCCCTTCTGAGATGGGTTTGTTTTGTTTTTGAGCTGATAGATAGATTAGCGTTTATCACCAGGTTGACTACTAGAGGACTATTAAAAGTGATTTGCAATGTAAATACTTTCATCATCAACCACATTTTCTTTAGACTAGGGTTGACTTTTATGAATATTAAAGCCATGTAGATGGGTTCAGCAAGTTTGTGGGAGTAAGTCTGTCGGAGGGAGGAGGACTGGCTGCATGCACTATGCTGGGAGAAGCAATCTGAATCCACCTGGGGGTAAAGGGATCTGGTGCCAAAGAGAGGGAAGTGGAGCATGAAAGGGTGTGTGAGGTAGAAAGGAAACCTCAGTGCTCTGAAGAAGGATAGAAAGGAGAGGGAGCATCTGAACATATGCAGTAGTGCATCTCTCTATGAGCACAATGGGAGGACAGGCTTGGGCCAGATGTTTTTGCTGGAGACTGGCAGGGACTGTCAGGCTAGGGGAGCATTTGTTGAGGGAGAGGGAAGCCTGGCCAAAACTCATGGTGAGCAGGCTTGTCCCCAGCAGCATCCAGTGCTAGAGACTCGTGCCTGAACAGGTACATGCCCCACGGGATGCAGGGATGGATGATAACTCCTTCTTTACTTGTGGAGTCCCTGCCATGAGTGTGGGGCTGCAGGGCCAAATCCCGTAAGTCCCCCAGCAGCCACAGCCTGGCATTAGTTTGTGTGCCAGAAGCTGGTGCTGGCTGCTGCCAGGGCTGTTGTGTGTGTGAGTACAGTTACTAGAAATCCGCCAGGGATAATGGGTGGATGTTCCTGACCTTGTGGGGGAAGCCAGAGTAAAAGATCCATAACTGCCTTTTCTGCTCTTCAAACATATCCATCTCCTGAACACCTAGTCAGTGGTGTAACCACTCTGCCTCGGATTGCTATGGATGAGAACTGTTGCAAGCCACGGTGGAACATCAAGATGGTCACCCGCTAGTGGCCTCTGCATCTTCCACTTCAGAGACAGAGGTGAGAGGAGTGGTTTTGTCTGTTTCTAGATGTTTGTGGTGTTTTGGTGTGAGGGCAGTTTTTGATACGGAGAAGCGTGATGGAGCATTGCCAACTGATAATGGAAGAGTAGCGATTGCTGATTAGACATCAGGCACAGCACAGCATGGCTAAAAAGAAAAAAGACAAAGAAGCCATCCAAAAATAGAGGCTGGAAATACAGTGATGAAAAAAAAATAGATGTGCAGAACGGTCAGCTCTAGGAGTATCCAAGGTCCCTACAAGGTGATGGGTGCTGGGTTTTACTCCCCCAGACCAAGATGTGTCAGTCAAGCAGGATGGCAGACTGTCACAGGTCTTAATCTCAAAAGAGAGTAAGGAAGGCTCTTAATTTGACTTGGACCACTGAACATGAAGTTAGCCTTTGGCTTCTTCCATGGAAAAGCCACAAGTCCTTCCTGTCCCCCATCACAGCCTGTCACAATGTATTTGTCCAGGGGAAGGATTGGAGCTGGGGTCAGATTCTGGAGTGGATTTACTGGTTTTAGTGACCAGTGCCAGCATAGACTAAGAAGGAAGACGATGTCTCTTTGGTGGCAACAAGGAGGGCTGGTGAAACTCACTGGCATCCCACAAGCAGGAAATATGTGAATATGTCAAACCAAGGGAAGCAAGTGCTGTCTTTAACTCGAATATGTATGGGGAGTTTGGGCTTTCAAAAACTCTGCTTTTGACTAATGAGTGCATAAAGCTAGGCTAAGAGTTAGAGAGTTGAAAAGTTTTGTATTCAATTTGGTTACACATTTTTATCGCTGTGACTGATGAGCTTTGGAAGAAGACTTCTCACTGTTCATTACAGTCTTTTGTCTGTCTATGGGGACTTGTAGTCTGAAACAAGAGTCCAATCAAATAACGCAACTACAGTGCAATCAAATTGTCTTTGAAGCAAATATTTCCTCAGTCTGATGAGTTCACCCAGAGCGTAACAAAGGTTTATTCACATTAACTTTTTTTAGGAGGAAAGGAGGAGGAGGAGGAGAAGGAGGAGAGGGTGGTATTTATCTTAAATCAGGTCTTTGGGGAAAGGCTCAAATTAACTGGCTGGAGTCTTTGACATGTTTTGGTTAGTGACTGCAAAACCAGTGTGGACAGATGTTAAGCTGAAAAAAGTCAGTGAGGCTTCATTGTGCTCAGTGCAATTGCATGGCTCCACACCAGCTGACACTGGGAAAGCTTTGTTGTCTTCTTGCTCCTCAAAGAAGGCAGCAAAGAAAATGAATACCAATTGACTGAACTCACTAAAATGTACCAGAATGTGGCCTTGGGTGACCAAAATAAAGGTGGTGTGTCTGCCTCACTGCTGCGGCAGGGGCCTCTTGGTGTGCAAAGGCAGCAGCAAATGCAGAAGCCAAAAGGCTTTAACCTTTTCAGGGTGCAAAGAAGCACATGGAGCTGGAGATGTGTCATCAGAGAAAATTGCCTGAATTATCTTAACGATGTTCTCTCTGCTGGAATTCAGAAATGTGTCTTCATCTTCAGGGAGAAGATACCAGTTTACAGGATCTTGGGAATACAGAGGTCCAATCTGTGAACTGGGCACATCTGGCTAACACTTTAGATGAGAAACTGACATGAAACACTGGACTTTAGTTAAGTGCTACCTCCCAGAGCAAATGAAGGAAGAGAAGAGGGTGAGGAGTTGAAGGAGTGGATGGTAGGAACTAGTCTGAGACTGTAATCACTTCAAAATAGGGATAAAGTGGGGCATTTATCTGTTTATATGTATTTATGCACGTATGTGAGAGCAGAGCAGATGGGGAAGTGACACTCGTGTGTATCTGTGAGACAGTACAAGTGAGAGGCAGAGGCTGGGTGAGAGTTGCTCTAGGTATAAGCAGAGGGAATGGTAAAGGTGTACAAGGACGGGGAAACAGATTATTTTTTCCCCTTTGTTTCTTCTTTGACGCTTTCTCATTACTATGAGGAAAGCGGAAAGCCAAACCTGTGGGACGGGCAGTTGTTTGTGGAACTGCCTGATGAGGTTTTTGTTCTGAGCGAACACCCCAATCCCGAGTTTTAGTGACAATCCCGGCGGAGTTCACCGAGCCTCTCGAGTTTGCAGACGTGTGTGCCGGGGCTGTGTTTTGGGGACCGGGCAGCTGGTCGAGGACTGCCTTTGCCCGAGCTGTGCCGGACCTCGCTCTGTCCCTCCTGGCCCCTCGCTGTCTCCGGCCGTGGGACGCGGGTGCTCCGGGCGCTGCCGGCTGTAGCGGAGCGGGGCTTTTCGGCTCCACCGGAGGGTGCGGGGGTCAGCAGGGGCCGGAGCCCTG